>CM070764.1:2406766-2761766 GCA_036346245.1 Bonia amplexicaulis
TGAGATTGCAAGGAGTAATTTCAACAACGCAGCTAGCTTTGCTGCCATGAAGGATGAAAAGGTTAGGCAGTCAAGGGATAAAAAGGTCTGAACATTGATAAATGGTCACAAATATCTCTGTTTCAAAAATTATATATTTTTTTACTCAATGATAAATTGCTTTTGAATGATGCAGGTTTTATCTGGTCGTCCTTTGATGAATAAAGAAGAAAATAATGCTAATGACATTGCTTTGGCTGACGCTGTTGGTTTTCAGGACCAGGTTTAGGAAACACGCCTAACTTTTTTTCTGTGGAAACCATGCATCATACATTTTCTGCAAGAATTTTATTAGGCTGAAATTCTAAAGATGAACAATAAGTATTTTTTCCTTTATTGATCTAAGTGTGTTTATTATGTCCTTTTAACTCTGATGCTTCTTCTGTTGCCTCTTTCTTCATCCCATTTGTTCATATTTTGCAATATTTTTCTTTTGTCACTTCACTATTGGAACTGTTTCTGAAAGAAGCATGTAGTATACTAATTTGTAGTTTAAAAATGGACTGTGAAAGGTACAGTATTGGTGGTGTACACTTTACAGTATACTAATGATTCCATCTATCTACTTTAGCGTATGTACAATATCTGTACGGTTGTGTGCAAACTAGTATACAATCAACACAGTAGCAGTTTTCTTCCTCACGCTTGCACAGTTTCTGCTATTTGGTTAGAAGAGATGCAACTTTTCAATACCACCTTTCATAGAGATCAATATGTTGTACTCGCTAATTTTCTCCTTATTGGAAAACTAGTTGGTGACTCGATTGTTAGCCAATCACGCAGCAATAATCCAAACCCAATGCATCCACGCATTGAATTCAATTTACATAAGTGCATTACATTTTTTTCCTTCCAGTAATGTTCCTCTTTCGTATGAAAATCATATGAACTCATTTTGTTTGGCAAATATTTTTATTTAGTGTAGGTGTACTGTGTGTGCACATGTACTAGTAAAGCAGATCAAGTAGTTATGCCTATGATTTATGGTTTTGAACAAGTGAAGCTTCTATGATTTCTGGTTTTGAACAAGTGAAGCATACTTCTAGTGGCCATTTGTTGCTAATTTGCTATAAAAATTGGGACTCTTCCTTACTAGATTAGTTTGATTAGGAGATATTAATGGTTTTGAACAAGTGAAACATACTTCCAGTAGCCATCTTGCTAATTGCTATAAAAATTGGGACTCTTCCTTACTAGATTAGTTTAATTAGGAGACATTAAGATGAAGGAGCTTGTAGGATGTTATTTCCATATAATTTTCTGGTGTTAGTAGTAAGTTTAAGTTCTCTTTGCACACTTGGGTTAGACAGCTTGTATTTCCGTAGTCCCCTAAGAATTCATACTGTCATATGGTTAAATTTCCAAAGAAAATTTCCCTTGTTGCTTGAGTTGCTAATATGTGCAGTACACATGGATGGTGCAAGGACAATGTATCAAGTTTGGATATAATATGATGAACGTACGAATTATATATCAAGTTTTGACATAATATGATGAACCTACGAATTATTTTTCAAGTAAATAATTAACTCATAAATGTTCAATGGAGCCAAAATATACTTTACAGCCTAGCAGATGTTCTTGGTTAAAAAAAATCGTATTACTTTGCATCAGAGAAAGTAAATCCATGGCGCTTTGGTAATTGATTTGCATAGACTTTAGAAAATTTTCTATGATTGACTGTTTGAACTTTGAACTTCATAGAAAGCTAATGTGTTATTTGGTTGATGTACAGGTTGCAGTTTTATTCTCTGAGTGGTGTCACATATGTGAACATCCAACTATGGGTGGTGATACAGCATATAGTCATCACATTGTTCAGTTGCAACAGAATGGCTTGCTGAAGGGAGATGATTTGACCGACCACTTCTTTCATATTCTCACGGTGATTCTTCTACCCAAGTACCATTTTTGTACTGATCTGCATGATATTCTTCTACCCAAGTACCATTTTTGTACTGATCTGCATGATACTTAGTGCTAATCTTCTAAAATTATCCAGGAACTTGCTGTCACACACACTGTAGTCTCTGAGCAAGTTATTGCTCCTGGTGGAATATCTCAGCAGCCAACCCAGCAACTCCAGATTTCATATTTCTCAATTGATTCATATTCAAAGCTTGTGGCTTTAGTGGTCAAGGTATATTTAATGCCATTGTATGCATGTTTATAAGGTGAACATGGCTAGAAGTCAGAAGTTGTTAAATGTCTAAAGAAAACTTTTTTTGTTGCATTAAGCAAAAAAAATTTGCATATGCATGATATTTCTTTGTAAGAAGCTATAACTGAATATGCATTGCTGAAACTGAGCTCGCATGTACAGCCAAGTCAAATACTTTGTGTTATTTCTTTGGTCCTTTTGGTTTTATGTTAGACTTGATAGGATTTAAATTATTCATGCAAATATATTTATGTGGTAAATATCAGGTGTTAACATAAAATTCAGTGTAAGCTTGTGCAAAGTTCTGCAATATCCAAATATTGGTGGATATAGGGAAAAGGGTGTTCTAAGATTCTAAAAAGTTCATGATTAAACTTGATTGTGTTGACAATTTGAAGTTTTGATAGGAGCTTACTGTTTTGGCACTCAAATGCTTTATAATCAGAAGCTCGTGGCTTCTTTTCTTTTCTCCTGAATGCAATTAAATTTG
The DNA here is from genome assembly GCA_036346245.1 of Bonia amplexicaulis. Classification (NCBI taxonomy): domain Eukaryota; kingdom Viridiplantae; phylum Streptophyta; class Magnoliopsida; order Poales; family Poaceae; genus Bonia; species Bonia amplexicaulis. The sequence goes on from CM070764.1 coordinate 2,409,457, forward strand.
ATCATGAAACTTTGGAGAGTAATAGAACATCCCTTCCTCTATATCCACAAATATTTTTAATCCTACAATATTTCGAGAATGTTTAAAAATTTAACACACACAATCTACTAGATTAAACTAGATACACCCCTTACGGGTATGCATATTCTGGACATTTTACTACATTGTCTTATTGGATTAAGCTGGTTTTGATACATCTTGTACTACATTTTTAGACTATTAGGACTGGTAAACCAATATGCCAGCACAAGGCATGGGCCATTCCTGTTACTGAAATTGCTTCTACCAATATATATTGCATAGAGATAAAAAATGCATTCCTTTCTGTTGAAGTGCTCTTGTTTTATAAAGGAATCTTGTTGGACTTGTTTTTAATGTGATATTATAGTGAAAGGCATTTATTGATCATTGATCAATGATAAACTTAATATGAATGAAAGGCCTAACTTTTGGGGGATATTTAAGCTCTTCGTGATAAATTATACTTACTGTTATTTTTTAATCTTCAGTACTTTTCTGTGGATTTGGGACCAAATAAAGGCAGTCTTCTTCCTAAGGTCAGTGTTTACCCTTGTCAGTGATGCTCTTTGGGACTTTATCTTTGGTATTTCTTAAAAGGTTTCCTTCACTGTTCTGTGCAGATTCTCTCTGTAACAGCTAGGATTATTCAGAAAGATGCTGAGGAAAAGAAAGTTTCTTTCAACCCTCGGCCGTATTTTCGATTGTTTGTAAATTTGCTAAGTGAGCTTACTACTTCTGACCTTCAACATGATGGTGCTAATTTTCAGGTACATGTCATGTACATTTAACTTGGTTGCACCACTTTTATATGCTAATGCAGTTTCAGATTTGCACAACTTGTTTGCACCACTTTTATATGACAATAGTTAGATGTACCAGGTTTTGACTGCATTTGCAAATGCTTTCCATATGCTACAACCGTTGAGAGTTCCTGCATGGAGGTTTGTCGTGTCCTTTTTACTTGTCAATTTTCTCATTCGTTGTGAATGCCTTCTCCCTCTTTTGTTTCATGCTTCATGGGCACTAAATAATATGCTCCTTCCAATACCTAGTGTTGCAATTGAAGTTCTCAAATGTATGTCATCACCGTACCAATTTTTGCTTTGCACTATGGAATGATGCTTGGTATTTGTGTGTTCCTGCAATGCAAATTAAAAATATGCATCATAGCGGAAAATAGTGAGCTATTTGTTCTGAGGAATAGTCTAATCCTAGAACTAGCAGATCCTAATTCTGAACCTAAGCTTCTTGTTTTGTTTTGAGGTATAATATAAGTTGGTCCATCACCATGCCATTACAATTTCCGCATGGTCACTATTCCATCAAAAGATGAGTAATAAAGCCGTGCAATTAACAAAAATTGTGGATGACCCCTGATGGGCCAACCAACCAAGGATGACTTTAGGCCCTAAATTGATTGAAGATTTGCAGAGCTGTTGAAGAAATAACGGAAATGTTTACAATAAATGATACAATATTCTGTTTTTAAAACTTGAAAGACAGTTTGCTAGGCGAATCAATGCAGAGTGATACATTACTAGTTACGTATGATAACCCCCCCCTAATTCCCACCCACCCATCCACATATCTATGCTTTTAAAATTTTGAAGCTATGAAATTGGTGTGGTAACTATGTTATTTGTGTGATTGTGTCTGTTAACTCTATATCACTTTATAGTTTTGCTGCTTGTTAACTAATTGCTTTTTCCCCTGTAGTTTTGCTTGGCTTGAGTTGGTAAGCCACAGAACCTTCATGCCAAAGTTACTGGTGTGCAATTCACAAAAAGGCTGGCCATTCTTCCAGAGGTTGCTTGTTGATTTGTTCAAATTCATGGAACCATATTTAAGGAATGCTGAACTGGGACAACCCGTAAGTTTGATTCCTGCATTTTCAGTTGCAGCTATCTAGTACATTCTGTGTTGCATACTTGCATTCTGATATATCGTACTGTTCTTTCTTTGTAGATTCATCTTTTGTACAAAGGAACTTTGAGGGTGCTACTTGTGCTACTGCATGACTTCCCTGAATTTCTTTGCGACTATCACTTCAGTTTCTGTGATGTGATTCCCCCAAGCTGCATTCAAATGCGTAATGTTATTCTTAGTGCTTTTCCACGTAACATGAGACTTCCAGATCCCTCTACTCCTAACTTGAAGGTATTTGCCAACTGTGAAAACATAATACTTGCATACACTCACGATGTTTTTATATATTTAATCAGCCCCAGCGGTTTCTTCTAAAACAGATTGATCTGCTAGCTGAGATTTCGATAGCTCCAAGAATCATGTCTGATGTGGATGGTGTTTTAAAGGCAAAACAAATGAAGACTCAGGTTGACGAGTACCTTAAGGTGAATGACAATTGTCACTGCTGTTGTGCTGTATGCACTTATTATGCTTCTGCATTTCTCTGGTGTAAGGATGGTTTAGTGTGTAGAGTGTAGACAACCCTGTATTTCTCTAATTTAAGTAGACACTAGGCAGTGCTGTAAGTCTACTTTTAAACTGACCTGAGGTATTCACAGAGTATATTGTATACCTCACAGAGTATATTGTTGATAACTCATAAATACAAGGATGGTGTACATAATGTTTTTGTCTCATTTGCACTCTTGCAGAGACCAGAAGGCTCCTCCTTTTTAGCTGATTTAAAGCAGAAGTTGCTGCTGCCTCAAAACGAAGCAAATGTTGCTGGAACTCGTTACAATGTTCCTCTAGTTAACTCGCTTGTCGTCTATGTTGGCATGCAGGTCAGTTTGTAAATCTTCCATTTGCCTTTGACGTTCTGTTCTTTTAAGATGCTACAAAGAGTTGGCCTAATCTGTACCAAAGCATAGAGTAGGTCACTTTTAAGTTTGCTTTTTTTCAACAACATATTATGCTCATGCCTACCGTCTTCCTACTGTTGCTTGGTCTATATGATGTTTTTAATCAGCGCGTCAATCCTATGGAGTACCTAAACTGTGCTTGACATGTTTGAAGACTCTTTAAGCTGTTATTTTAATTACAAATGCAGGCTGTGCAACAATTGCAGCATAACAAGGCGAATGCATCAGCACAGCAAATGAACCAAAGTCCTTCATTGGATATTTTCCAGATTGAAACAGCCAGTGAGGTCTTTAGAAATCTTATAATGAATATGGATACAGAAGGCCGATACCTCCTCCTCAATGCGATTGCCAACCAGCTGCGCTATCCAAACAACCATACTCACTACTTTTCCTTCATCATTCTATACTTGTTCGCCGAGGCAACACAGGTATCTCGATTTCCTCTGTTTTTATGGGTTTATTGTCATCGTGTCTCTTTCTGATGAAGCACAATTGAAACTCGCAGGAAATTGTCCAGGAGCAGATAACAAGGGTTCTTTTAGAACGCCTAATAGTTAACCGGCCTCATCCCTGGGGATTACTTATTACCTTCATTGAGTTGATAAAGGTATGCTACCCTTGACCGTTAGAAACCATTATGCATAGGTGAATTTTGGCACAAAACAGTTCTAATACAGGCTTGCTTTCTGTAGAACCCACGCTACAGCTTTTGGGCTCGATCCTTCACACGCTGTGCGCCTGAGATTGAAAAGCTGTTCGAGTCTGTTGCAAGGTCTTGTGGAGGAAAAGCTGCGGACGATGGAGTTGGTCACCCCGATGGTGGCCATTAAAGAATGCCTATCTGTTTCAATCTGTTTGTGCATTTAGGACCGTCGAGTATTGACTGGATTTCGTATTTCGGACTGCCCTGACTGGACCAATGTGATTCTGCACACTTGACCTGTATTTTTTCCTGTTGCGTTCGTACTGCGTAGACACTTTTTTCCCCTTAGTACCGGAGAAGTCTTGTTTGGCTATTGAAGCAATTTTACTGTTGCTGTTTGGTGCAGCGCCTAGTTATGCGCAGCAGTTGATCCTATCTAACAAGCTTATCGTGATAGATAAACTGGCAGCGTGCCCTGTTGTGTTCGTAGCATGTACGATGTGCCATTGGCACAGTTGGGCCCAACAGTTCGAAATGGCCTTTTTACGAGGCTCTTATTAGGCTACCAGCTAGCCTCATGTGGGCCTAACGCAGTTCGTAACTAGGCCGAGGTCTACGTCGTGGGCTGCATTTGGATATACCTAAAATGAACATGGTGAAGGCTGTGTTGCATGATGGGATCTGGAGTGGATGATAAGACAGCATAAACATGTTAAGGAACAGCAACCTAACCAAACATGAATATGCCAATGAACAGATGGTAATCTAATAGCAGAATATATTTTAAATTGATATTTAAAGAGAAATAGAACGTTTCCTAAATGATTTACCTTGTCATCATTTCATATGGATTCGTGTGACCCTCAACACAACCCTACTCCACCATCTGAAAAAGAACTAAGCTAAAGAAAAAACGCCTTAAATATATTAGCTTCTGCACCCTGTGAAAGAAAGATGATCATAGAACTGCTACTTAATTAACTCGAACCAAACAACAGATGATACGCGCTGAGGTCTATAACACAGAGGAGCATGTAAAAAAATGTAGAAGAACATGAAAGGAATGCAAAGTTAAAAGTAGCATATTGTCCCATTTAAAACATTGATGAGGTTGCCTCACTGAAAAACATGTGAAAATGCCATACACCATTTTAGAAGGAATTAAACATCAGCAAAAAATAGACATGGCGGTAAACTGTTATGTCCTTGCAAAAGAAACAACTTGTCGCAATAACATGCATAAAGATATTGGATCATCTAGTTGGTAAATGCCAAGTAGATGTGCACCGCATAAAAATAAACAATCAGGTAGGCATAGAGATTTCATTGAAAAGCATGGCTACACTATGTGTCTATGCACAATTCAATCTGGCATTGTCAATCATGACGTCCAACTTAAAAGACACATAAAAAATCATATAATCACGATGCCAAGTTATTCTTATTATAAGGAAAATATAACGGCAGATTTTGAGATGCTATCAGACTAGTTTTAACATGTCCTTACCCCTTCAATGTAAAAATGCCCTTTTCGTGCGTCTGTAGCAAATATATCATCCCTACCATTCAAATCCTCCTCTTGTATTAGTCGTATCGATCTGCATATCTTACAAGTTTTAACACACATATCAACCTACATATCTCTGCCGTATTAATATCTTTACTGTTCGTAAGTATTCATAAGAGATGATAGAAATAGGTTGATATTGCCTGCTGGTCCATAGTTCTATCTCAATCCGGTTCCAAGTTTGGCACTTGTAGCATATATATCAGGAAATATTGTTCTCCCAAAGAAGGCTGTAGTAACAGCAATGACAGGCATTTTCAGTGAAACAGTTCCAGTCATAGTCATGAATGGCCATTGTTTCGCCATTTAGCTATATATTTAACTGACATGCAAGCGTATTTATAGAATGCAGTGCCAACTAAAATCCCAATATCTGTTACCTTTTGTTTTCGGTACCTCCAGTATGAACACCGGTAAGGTGGTCCACGCTGGTGCCCAAACGTTGACTACTAAAAAAATTATTTTGTTCAATACTATTGCAAAAATCACGAAATTAAAAAATAACATTGTTTGTGAGAAGGAATAAGTCCATATAACACCTCCAAACTTTGCTTAAAAGCTTGTCCAGCACTCTAAAGAAACTTAACATTTAACCCCTCGAACTATGCATTCTAGTTCAAATAATACCATGACCTGGTTTTACATGATGATATTAACCGTGTGGTGCGTTGAGTGTGTAGTTTTACCACAAAGGATGTCACGTTGGCCAAATTAGGTCAATGACATGTGGAACACACAAAGGCTTCTCCCTCACCGAGCTCTCAGTCATGCTCCGTCCACTCATCATGCTATACGAGCAATACCACCATCCGAAACCAAGTCAGAGTGTTTTTTGATCTGGATTGTAAAGTTCGCGGACTCAAATGTCCAGTTTTCGTGCTCATAAATTGCCCTGAAGTCACCGGGCTCATAAATTGCATTCCCTGGAAACAAAACCTCTAAACAAATATTATGTAATTGTCCCTTTCTATGTGCACCATTGGATATAGTTTGTTTTCCATGGATGAGAAAGAAGTGTTTCTCTTCTTATAGGTTGCTTTTGCAGTGTCAACTTGTTACGAACAGCCTGATGTAACTGTACAAAATCTATTGGTTAAAAGTGTAACCATGTCTTTTCTATCCGAGGACCATGCTTAGTAAGTCTTTAACAAGACACGACTGTGCTTAGTAAGCCTTTAACAAGATATCACCATTACATCCTATTGCTACCGCGACACTCTGGTCTGAAGTGGCAGAACACTTTCAGCTCCAGCTTCCTTCGCTTCAGCGGATCTCTCCACAACAACCTTTGGCATCCCGAACATTCTCTGAGTGGTCTTTGTAAAGCAAGTCTTGTGTTCATCCACGGAGGCATGAATGAACTCGTGGGTGTGATCTCTCACATCTGAGACGGACGAGGCATTGTCAGATTTCTTCTTCTGGCACGAAGTCAAGGCAGGGTTTACAGTAGAAGCAGATTGGCCAGACCCTTCAGATTGGGTACCACCAGACATCGTTGTGGGGAACTGCAGATAATGGAAACTTTAGAAGTCAGCCCTATGAAAAAAAACTGCAGTTCATCCATGATGCTAGACACTGACAAAAAAAACTACAAATAGCAATCCATCAACTGTACTATATTTGTTATAAACAAATTGTGGTAGCCTACGAACTCAAGGTTAAAGAAACGAGAGCCTTGTAATGAAACCTACAAGGCTAAAACCCTAAGCCTACATCCTGCTATATGAACCGAGAGCTTAAAACACCGTCCCTAAACTTTCTTCGTATGTCATGATTCCGGTATGTGGATCGCTAATTTCCATATGCTCTTATCCAAAAGTAATTTCCATGTGCTCTTATCCAAAAGTAACTTCCATGTGCTCTTATCCAAAATCATCTCTTTAGATACATTCAAATCCTTCAACTCTCTTTTAACTGCTTCCTCCCACGTCAGTCTTGGTCGGCCTCGGCCTCTTCTTATATTTTCGATGTCTTAAAATTACACTATGTACCGGTGCCTCAGAAGGTCTTCGTTGAAGATGTCCAAATCATCTCAAACGATGTTGAATAAACTTTCCTTCCATTGGTGCTACCCTCCACCCTATCATGTATATCATCATTGCAGATTCGTTCCCATCTTGTGTGACCACATATTCGCAGCAGCATCCTCATCTCCGCTACACCCATCTTCTATACTTGTTATCTTTTAGTCGTCAGTACTCTACTCTATATAGCATCATAGGTCTAATCACCGTCCTATAGAATTTACCCTTTAACTTTTGAGAGACTTTTTTATCACAAGATACACAATGCTTAGCGCCATTTCACCCACACTACTCTCATCATGTAGCTTACGTCTTCATCAATCATGTCGTCCCACTATAGCATTGATCCAAAATATCGAAAAGTGTTATACCTAGGTACTACTTGCCCGTCTAGACTAACATCTCCGTCATCTTCACTAGTGCCGCTGAAATCACATCTCATATACTCAGTTTTAGTCCTACTAAGTCTAAAGCCCTTCGATTCTAACCATAAAAAAAATCAATGTATCAGTCAATGGAAAAGAAGATAAGTATTAAATCCTAACCATTAAAATGCTTTCAGCTTTCAAGAATAGGAAAAAAAAACTTTTGGATATATCATCTAACCAATTATCATCAAGATTAAAAGTACGAAGGGATAGGCATCAGTTTTATAGAGCAACAAGCAATTGCCTGAACTAATTGGCACAAGGTTCTCATAACATTGTATTGGGTTGTCTTACTATGCAAGATACAAACTTGAAAGCAATATCTAAGATAATCTGCAACCACTCCTGGGGTGAAGACTACTACTATGAATCACCTTGTGCATAACATAAGCTTGCGATTACTCTCCACTCAGCAATGGCAGGTCAATTCTATAAACTAAAGCTACACGATCCTTACCTTTCTGAAACACAATTGCCAACCTATGGTCACAATCATACGGTGGTGCTCTGAAGAAACATAGACACCACAACTGAAGCACAGCATCAGATGTGGTGGGACATAGTGCTAGCGTCAGAAGATGCATTTCTTGAGGGGAAAAAGACAGAGAAAGAGACCGTTGGAGAACAATAGCGAAACATCACAATCCCAAGGTACATGGCTATCAAACAAAAGCATCTAGTTACTAATTGTTCGTGCTGTTGTGTGAGTTGGTTTATCAAAGAAGGAAGCACACGATAGTCATTCCTTCAATTGACACAACAAAACGAGTTGATGTAGGTGAGCTCACTGACCATTCACACAGAGATTGCTGCCATGGTAGCTGCGGTGTGTGATTGGCTAATTAGCCACCGAGCTCAGACAGGCTTGAGACCATTACCATAACAAGGTTTACATAGGAAACTCACAAGAACCACATGATTACCACCAATTCCGAGCAATAACCTAATCAAACCCTATCAATGCCAAATCGACTAATTAGGGTAATACCACCAATTCCCCTCCCACGCGACTACACGGAACAGAGCAAAATTAGGGTAATTCACCGCTAGGGGATAAGGCGCCGCGCCTGCGAAGCGGAGGCAGCACGACCCCTCACGGAGTCGCAGTCAGAGAGGAGGCGCCACGCGAAGGGAGGCCGAGGGCCGCGACGCCGACGAGTTCCCACACGTGCGCCTTCACGGGAGCCGCGCTAGGAGGAAGCGCCACACGAAGGGGGGCTCGGAGGCGCGACAGTGAGGCGTAGGCAGCACGAACCTTGACAGGAGTCGCGCTCGGAGGAGGCGCTACGGGACAGTACGCCGGGTGCGCGGCGCTCATCCGGTTGCGCCGCGTCGCCCGAGGTGTCGCCGTGTTGGGGATCTCAGGGTTAGGGACAGAGGCAAAGACAGCCACCTCCGCGCTCATGCGGTGGCGCCGCGTCCCCCGAGAGGTCGGCGGCGCCTCTCGATCTGGGCGTGGCTAGGGTTAGGGTTTGGGAGCGACGCGTCGCGGTGCTACGAGACAGCGAGCGAGAGAGGACGACAGGAGGAGGAGGAGGAGAGCGAGCAGGCCCAGGCCCAGGTCAATAAGGACACCGCCCAAGGCCCAGCACGAACGAGGGCCCACAACGCAAGCTATCAATAGGAGGCAAGAAGACAACGACGGTTACCCATCAAATTATTACGTAATGTTTGGAAACTGATGTAATATAACTATGTAGTGCCAACAGATTACTTGCTTCATTTTCGGCTGTAAGAAGAAGTATTAGCATAGAGACATGGATATGTGTTGTAACTGGCACAGGTCTGAAGGCCAAGGCTGTGTGGTATTATTTTGCAACGAAAATGGAACCGGGGATTCCTCTGTGATTCTAAAAATACAAGGACCCAGTCCGTACGTATCTTATGGTACGCATAGATAGTGACATGCCTGAACTATTTAGTAATATTGGATAGGAACTTATGAGCAGCATTACCATCAACGAGCAATTGAGAAAAACAGGGCCTTCATTGTCTACTCTTCTCTAAATATACGTTATTCTACTCTCCTCGCGATAAATTTATCTTGTTTCTTCCTATTATACCCTCATTGGATGATCATATTCTCATGGAAAAATCGGATCTATCCCTCAATCTCTCTCTTTCCCAACACACTTATGAAACCATTATGGTATTTCTCAAAAAAAATGAAACCGTTATAGTATAGGAATAAATGAAGGGCAGAAATACCATTTTTCTTATTCCTTAATTTGTGTGCTCAAAGATAAAACGATTCACATATGTAATCGAAGGGAATACAACACTACAATTTTTTTACATAAAATAATTCTTAATGTTATAGTGTATTACTAAAAATCTTAAAGTTATAATACTATGATAGCATTTATATATGAATGTAACTGTGTCATCTTCATACTTTTAAATATGGGAAGGGTTGAATATTAAGAAAAATTTACAAACAATGGTTGCTTCGGTTGTTTTAGCTCCTTAATGATGGTGTTTTTTTTATCCTAGCATGTGGCTTAGTTAAGTCACCATGTTACGAAACTTCATCTTCTACTTTAATAGAATGACGTGCAAAACTTACGTATATTCTAAAAATACAAACAAATGTAGCATTAAAAATATTTTTTTGTTAAATTATGTATAACCTTAAATGGACCAAAATATATATTCACAAAAGATTGTTTAGTATATATAAATGAGAATTCCAATTTGTGTCCGAGTCTACCAAATGATAGGACTGATTCAGAGAGCAGGATCGATGTGGGGAGGAAACATGCAAGAGGCAGAGAAAATAAGGAAAACACTCACGTAATGAAGTATCTAGGCCTCTAAAAATAGTTCTAGATTTAGTGTGTGATTTGATTTATGATCTTTGAAGTCTAAGTGTGATATGAGATCTGATTTTGTCTCTAGCCCATTTAAATTGTGGTACCATAAAATATATATGTACTGCTTTCAGTGCATGGGAAGATATGGAAAACTAAGATGGTGATTAGTAATGGTAACATGTGGTTCCTTAGTGGAGGTTGGTCAAAGTTTGTCCATGACAATCGTCTACGAGTTGGTGATATTTAAAGTAGAAAAAATAATTTTACACAGCAAACACTAAGTATATTTTACAGAATAAGGAATGAATTAATACGGATCGTGAAGCTAAAGTGGTAGGAAGCATCAATAAGTATTGAAAAACAATTACCTTGCAAAAAAAAACATCATACTCAATTACTAAGAAAGACATAGCAAATTAATATGCATTCAACAATTACACCTTGAAAGGAGTCCTTTTGTGGATATATTCTTACCTTGGTGATGAAGGCACCATTAGGGGCGAGGAACATGGTAGAAATTTTGTTGAAAAAAGATAGCTATAGACGAAATTGGAGTTTTTGGTGTACTGTAGATTAGAACTATCATAAGTGTGTTATCAGTACTAATTTAACTCATGAATCATGGATTTATTTTTGTTTGGACCAAGGAGAACTGAAATATAACTTATCTTTTATTTAGTAAATTGATGCTTAAGAGCATTAGCAATTCATCTTCGGGATATTAACATCAAAAGGGCATAATTGGAACTTAAGTCCAGACATTCATCCTCAGGATGTGTATTGACGAAACAACAACAGAGCAAAAGAGATAATTGGTAACCATGATTATACATTGTTCATTGCCATATCATAAACAGGAAAGAATGTCACATACACGGAGGAGACGGCGTGCTCAGGGAGAAGGCGCGCGGGAGGACGTGGTATGGTCGAGGAGGAGGCGGTGTGCTTAGGGGAGGAGGCGCGCTGGGGAGGAGGCGGCGTGCTCTGGGAGGAGGTGGCGTGCTAGGGGAAGAAGGCGGTGGCTTGTGCTCGAGGGAGAGTTAGAGAATATTAAGCGTTTGAGTGAGGGTGTGGGTAAACCCTAGACTCCAAATATAAATAGGTTGGATATCATAGATGGTTGTAAAGTAGAATTGTCTGTGATAAGTACACATCACAGGCGATTCTAAAATAGAATCGTCTTTGATAATACACATCACATATGGTTCTAAATGCATTCTCATATATATAAATGCAAATTCACATCTATATGACATATTCTTATATATATATAAATGCAATTTTTTTACGGGGAAACAGTAGGAGAGGCTCCTACTGGACTATATTAAATAAATAATAATCTCTATTTTTTAAAAAAGTGTGAGTTGTTGGTCGTAGGTCCGTTCTCCCTCAACTCTCTGCAGTCGTTCGTTCTTCCTCGACTCTTCCCAGTAGTCCGATCAAATATGCATGGCTCCTCTCAAACTATCGCTTTCCAAACCGCTCCCCGCTACGCCCACTACCTTTCTCTGCTCTCTCTCCCAAGTTTCCACGCCCGCACCACCATCGCATCCCCCGCAATCGATCCCGTCTTTCCTCATCTCTGTCTCCCTCTTTTCCTCCTCCTGGGCGCTGCTCCTTTCCTTCTCGCCGCTCCCCTCCGCGGCCTCTGCCGAGATGCTCTTTGTCGAGGCCAAGCTACGTCCAAGAAGCTACCCAACCCTACCCATCCGTAGCGGGCTATGCCCAGGATCGCCTACCTCATCTCCGAATCCATCGACGACAGTGCCACGCTGCGCCGGACGCTCAGGGTACTCTATCTCCCGACCAACCTATACGTGGTGCACCTTGACATAGAGGCGTCGGCCGTCGATGCTTCGAGCTCGCCGCTGCCGTGCATGCCGACCCCATCTACTCACGTTTCCAGAATATCAATGTGCTTACCTGCGCCAACCTGGTCACCTACATGGGCCCAACCATGGTGGTCAACACGCTGCACACGGCGGCCATCCTACTGCGTGAGGGCGATGACTGGGACTAGTTCATCAACCTCTCCGCCTCTGACAACCCACTCGTCACCCAGGACGATAAGCACAGATGCGGTCTGCTCCACCTCCACCCCAATTCCACTATCTTGCCGTGCTATCCTCCTCCGCATCGTCATCACCTAGCCACTATCTCACATGCACTCTTCTCATTCGCCTCCCATCTGCATCGTCGCCGCTCAGGCACCGTCCTATCTGCTATCTCCTAGTGCCACCCCATCGAAACCTCCCCTTCCCCTCCACCTCCAACCGCGGTCGCCCCGAGTGAACCGCCTCGTTGTCGTTCCTTGACCGGATCTGGTCATCACCATGCCTCTTCCCTCCCTCCCCGAAGTCTCCACCTTGGTTGCTAAGATGGGTGTTCTTGGTGTAGCTGCTACGGCGGCATCCCAGCCCAGGTCACGATGCAGTCTCTGTTGGACAAGGTGTCGGAGTGGAGTGGCGTGGCGGCCGACGACGCCTTCGCCATCGATGACAACAACATATTCGAGGTGCTTTACGGCACCCCACAATCCTTCATTAACCTCTCCACGAACTTCTATGCCAGTTCTGCTCCTTGGTTTCTCTCGTCCCGTCAGCTCTGATCTAGGTTTTCTTCCTTCCTCCCCCAATTTCTTTTTTTGATTCTATGGCCGAGGTTGAATTAAATGAAACATGGTTTATGAGGATGAGGAGGAGTGGTTCAGGGAGATATTTGCGTGGTCGAGGAAGGAGGAGTGATTTAAACCAGTACGAGTTCTTAGTGTAGCGCATGGGCGGCCCCTACTCTCCTCCCAGTGGAAAGGTAACTTCACTCTGCATATCTCAACTGCAAAGCTTTGTGTAATTTAGGATGGCATGTGGTAATCCTGAGGTGTTTGAACTTCAAAGAGCAAGTTATGGTCGCATATTATATTATTCCAATGTGATTTCAAAGCATATTAGATGATGGGTATATATACATCTAGTACAGAACTATACAAAACACTTCTTTATGGAAGCATCAATTCTTTCCAGAAATTTCATCGAGTGAGCTAACCTGATTTTTTGAGATTTCGTCCCCAACGGTTATCCTAGTGGGTGGAGACTATAAATATCTCCTCACAAGTAGCAAAGGCACTCTCTTGAACCCCAATTGAATACTCTTGAACTCTTGCATCTCTCTCATCAACTCTAGTGCATTAGTTTCATGTTTTGAGATTGTAGAACCAAAAGCTCAAGCTTAAGCTAGTGGATTGAGAAAAAGCTCAAGCTACGCAAGGAGTGGTTTGCTTTATTCAAGCTTGCTCAATTTGGATTAGAGAAGATTGACATGCCTTTGAGACCATGGAAAAAATTCTTGTGTCTATCATGTAGTTAATTCTCTTGCCTTTTACTTTCTGTATTTACATTTCTAGTGATTAATTGCTTAGCTAGAATTATATGTTGTTAGACTTAGCCTCGTAGTGCCACAACGAGACTTAGAACTTTTGGGTTTTAAATTGTGAAAATGAATTTGTTTTTATACTTGCTTAAAAGTTTTATTTTAGTTAAAAACTTTAAAATTTTCTATTCACTTTGATCTAGTCAGTTATCCTTGTCCTATTCCTATTTGGTGTTAGTATTTGGATTTTGCGTAGGAAGGCGGCGACGGACGCATGCCCTACTGAACTGACAGGTGGGGACAACATTCCCTTCGCCAGTGTGCCGAGTCACTGACAGCTACCCTCATGGGCCTATTTTCTCACGTATCTGCAAGATCGCTTTCCTCCGGTGGCCCCCACTCTCGTGTGGTCATGCCTAATGATTACGTTTTGGTTTTTTACACGTAGACCCTTGTAATAAGTTGACCTTTTGCAATGAGACTCGACGTGATAATTGCCGATGCATGGAGTAGTACTATCATCAGTACAGTAGAGCAATCTTGTGGCCAGAGCAAATCTTTATGCTCATTTGTGGCGAATTTTTGTAAAATAATCTTTTTATTCATAAATATAAAATTAGCCTTGTGTTTTAATTTTTTTACAAAAATAACCTTTGTCGCCTAATCATTGATCGACTGGACTCTTTCGTCCAACAGACAAGCAGCACGCAGACCAGTCGCTCAACGGTTAGATGATAGGTGTTGTCACCCAACCGTTCAGCGACAGCACCTCAGTTGCTAATCACTAATCTTCGACCACGTTGTTCATTTAGACCACTCACTAATTTTCGACCACGATGTTTAGGCCATGATGTTTCGACCATGTTGGTTCGACCCCGTTGTTCTCTTCAACCACGCTGATCGACCATATTGCTTCGACCATGTTGTGTCTATCACGTCGGTTCGACCACGTACCTGTCGTCCGACCGTTGGGTGATTGCATCCTTGTCCAGCGGTAGAGCTACTGCCTGCCTGTCGCTCGACTATTGAGCGACAGGGGTGGAGGCTATTTCTGTAAAAAAAATTAAAATATAGATATATTTCTGTATTTTTGAATAAAAATATATTATTTAAAAAAAACTCCATTTGTGGCCGAGGGAGCGCCAACGTGTAAGCACATACATCTCAAGTGTGTGATCCATAAAAATTGGAAAAGGACAGACGGCAATGGGCCTATCACAACAAAGGCTTTCTTGTGGCATGGTCCAGCATGGATGACTTAGGATTAGATCAGATTCACCCCAAACTAATCAATGCAATGCCGTGGTCCATACAACGAAGCAAGAGAGGCCTTGATATTTAAATTATCTAAAGACCAGAATAATTATTGGAGAAAGTTACAAATTGTCCTTGTGCGCGTTGCATGTGTGGTCCTTCCTCAATCTTGGCCTCGCGATGGAGGTTAATATCTCCTGCGACTAGAGCTCTTATATTAGTTTCTGACTATATACCTTCAATGTAAAAAAATCAAAAATCAATATAAACAGTCAATTTTTAAAATAATTTTTTTCGCTTCTCTCGTTATTATCTCACTCAAAGATAATAAGGGATTATTATCTTTTCAAGTTATGGCAATCCTAAAATAAAAATAATTTAAGAATTCCAATACTGAAAATCATCAATTTAATTGATGTAAAGGTCACGTGCATCATTTACCTTACTCATCTCGCTCCTGTCACTTGTACATATCTCTCTTACTTTTTTTTACCGTTCGTCAATTTCTTATAAAACACATTTTAAACCACTACTTATTCATTTTCAACTAAAATTAGCAAACGCTAATACAAACGCCCACTATGAATGTTACTTCTTGCAGGGATTCTTTCGGCCGTTCGAGGTCGATGTTATAGTACGTTCGTTCTCTAGGCAGCAGATGCTCCAGCTATGTTGTGTTTACGTTGAATCTTCAATGTGTTTACGAATCTTCAATGATTGGCCATGCGATGCCATGCTTGCTAGCTAGTGGATTTCGTTTATTTGGCAAGAGACAAACCTATTCCCACTTAACCATGCAAATAAAATGCAGAACGTGGCATAGCCGATACAGCTACTTAGTTAGCAAAAAATGTAAAATATTCAGAACAGCTAATTTGTTCCTAATTAACCAATCATTGGCAGGGGAAATTAGCAATGAGAGCGACGCTATGCGTACGAATGGAAGTTCTTAGGGCATCTCCGACGTCAATAGTGAAGAGATAAGGTGAGAAAAGATAATGTGATGTTTATTATGCAAGAGATAATTTCCTATATAAACCAACGCAAACAGTAAGAGTGTGAGACAAGTTATGGTGAAAATAGTATAAAATAATTAAAGGAATAATTTATGTTAGATATATTGTCTTTAGTAGGTGAGGTGAAAATTTTAGAGATAACTTTAAGAAATAGACTATTGTACATGCCATTATATTCACGGACATATAGGCCCGATAACTTGCTAAAGATGTGGATCCTACTCATTTTGGCTTTTTTGTGGCTTATGGTTTATTTTTCATTGTGTTGACACTGTAGCTAGCTTATTTTACATTGTAACTGTTGGTGATCTTTTTGATGTAATTAAATTTTAAAAATAAAAAATAGAAAAAAAGATTAGCCCATCACAAACAATACAAAGAAATACGAAAAAAGAAAAAGGCAAAAAAGTAGAAAAAACCAAAAAGCCAGAAAAACAAAAATAAGAAACTAGAAGCAGAAGCCAAAAGCCAAAAGCTGAAACTCAAACGAGCGGAAGATATTATCGAAATACCTGCAGTCAAATCGTATCAATTTTGACTAAAGATATTATCAAAATATATAGTTTGGATATAAAAATAGTACAAGTAATTTGTCAACAAAAATACTTTTGTAACATTATATTTTTATGATTTTTTGAAAATACGATTGATAAATTTTAATAGTTAAAGTGACGTTTTGTTCACTTTGAAAAGTTAAAGTTTCATTCTGTGACCGAAGAGTATCTACCAAGAACAAGTGCTACAAAAAGTTCACAAATATCTCCAGACACGTGCACTGCGTTTTCGGTCATTTATATCAAGAGATTCCTCCGAGAACTAGATGGTGATCATTTTAGCTTATTTTTTATGGTTTATGGCTGAAAAGTATTGTAGCTGACTGAAAAAATAATGTGGTGATGAGCCTTATTTAACATAATTAAATTTAAAAAATTAAAAATATAAAAATATGTTAACCCATCACAAACAACGCAAACGAATCTGCAAAAAAAAAGAACCGCAAAAAGTTCACTGCAAAATTATGAATTTAAAAATAAGCGGGAAGAATACCATTAGTCATTGAGCAGTGTTTTATTTTATCTTGTTTTATTTATTTATTTAGATGATAGAGAGTATGGAGTAACAGAAATTCACATACCGTTTTGATCGATATAAATAAAATTGTTACAATGTATACTATAATCAACTTATAGACTCTAACTTAAAAAACAATCTATTTAAAAATTAATTACTATAAAAAACTAAAAACAATTTTTAAAAACAAAAAAGAAGAGACCTAATATTCCATTCTTTTCTCTCTCTCTATTTGCAAACTGTAGGCAAGATTCGAGTTCCATGATCTAGGAGATGACACATAACCATATGCAGTAAACAGAAGCCGCCGATATTTGGACATGGCACTATCGATCGATAGATGCTGCCGTTCCTTGCAAGATGCGAGCATCAAAACAAGGCATACAAAACAAAAAAAAGTACTACCCAAAAGCACCTCTGCATTCACATATACATACTCGTGATCGATCTGTTCCAATTGAAGCGTTTAATTAGCTGTCCATACCTTCTCTCTTTGTGATAACTTTGCCTGGACCTTGGTCAAGGACTAACAATAGCAATAAATATCGAAGGTAGGACTTAAGCTAAGATTGACGCATGTCATCTCAGATCATCTCCAATACTATATTTTAGCCGGTTCAAACCAGGACCAATACTATATTTTAGCCGGTTCAAACCAGGAGAGGAGACATCAAATCGATTTAATATATTGGTGGAGTCGATTTTAATAAAAAATCCATAAAATCATACTACTTAGAGTCAATTTAAAGCACCAAACAATTCATATGAGTATTAAACAACTATATAAAAAAGATTATAATTGAGAGATGATATTATTATTTGGTTGTTTTTAATATAATGTGAGTCTCAATTATTTGTAGAAATCGATTTAATACATTAGAGAAAAATAAACTTATTCTTACGTAATATAACTTTAAATTGACATTGGTTCAATACATTATAGATGACCTAAGGCCACCTGCAACGTGTGAGCTTAGCTGTTTCAATAGTGCTGGAACCGATTAAGGGTATGTTCTTTTTTGCTGCGGCTTGTGGCTTTTGGCTGCGGCTTATGACTTTTAGACTGTTTGTGCGAGATATTACAGAGTAATGTAAACTCACGACGGTTTTAGCGATATAAATGAAGTCAGCAAAATATGTACTATAATTAACTAGTAGATTCTATCTTGAAAAGATGTTTCGTTTAAAGAGCTAGTTATTGTAAAAAAGTCAAAAAACAGTTTTTAGAAGTTGAAAAGAACAGGACCTAAGAGCAAGTATAATAGGAGGTCATTAGCAGTCAGATATCGAGGTGGAGGAGAGAGAGGAGAGAGAATAGAGGTGGGTCAGAAGTTTACAACCACCAAGCACAAGAACCAAGAAACTTTGTGAGAGGAAGGGTAGGTCATACAACTTCAAGTGGTCAGAATTACTATATGAGTAAGTCGATAAGTGGTGTAAGTGTCTATACAACCACCATGAAGGTCAGATTATTAGCCTTGCTCTAATACATTGCAAGCTGTCGATTCAAAGCAAAAAAGCTGTCGAAGCTTTGCATCTGGGCACAACTGAATAGAATAATGATATTTTACTAGGTGGTTAGCCGGTACATTAAGTTAATTAGCCGTTTGCATTAACTTCTTTTTTAGCCGTTGCCTTCCTTCCCAGCGTCTCGAAACCCAAATCTGCAATTATCTTGTTATCCTTCTGAATCTGATGAATATCCTGTCACCTTGCTATCCTGAAACTGAAAATGAGGTCTTATGACACTAGAGCAATATGCATATGCATACCCCAATCAACAAAATTGATAATTATGCATGCAGTTTAGAAAGACTAACCAATCCGTTGGTTGAAATCTAGGTTTTGTGCTACTCAAATTTCTATCAGATTGATCAAACTTCAACAAAAAAAAAAAAGCCACCTGAATCCATAAATCGAAAGAGATCAAGAAACTAACAAGATTATCAATGAAATTTCACCTCAAAAGGAAAGGGATCAAGAAACTAACAAGATTACTAAGGTGATTAGAGCAGATCTTAGGTGTTCCTGCGTACACAGTTTAGTTCAGAAGCCCCACGAATCAGATCAAAGCCAAATAATTCAGAATTGGATCCTTGTAAGCGGCAACCATACTGCATCATCTTGTACGCGCAGCCGCGGGGCTTCTTTTTGTTCTACTTCCCCACTTTCATGCACCTTCCCAACCCGAGCCAGCGATTCATGCACCTTACCTACGCGCAATCCACAAGAAACATGGAGATTCTGTCAATACAAGAGAAAGTATTCGAAACACCTCAAAAATTCAAAAAGTTTGAATTTCTTTTGGTTTTGATTGAACTCCCAACTCCTTCCTAATTTGGCAATCCATCCCAACTCCTTACTTTCCTTTCTTGCTTCCCATCTTCCTCAACCGACAGCGTCCTTTTAAAATCCGTTTCCCCACCGCCTCCCTCTTCTTTCCCTCCACGTGGCCGGCCGTCTGTGCCCTGAATTTTAATCGCTCTTTTCCCGGCCGTTCACACTACCCCTGCCGATGCTGACGTCATGGCCCACCAACCGGTTGCCCACCTCCCTGCTGACCTCACTCCCTCCCTCACGCAGAGCGCTGGTCGACTTGCACCTCTCCTCTCCACACGCTAGCACCACCCCGAACCGCCTTATCGCACCTCACCGCCTTTCTTCTTCTTTTTAGCTTGATTGCTTCCACTGAAAGCTCCACACCACTTTCCTTTCTCCTCGAAACCACTCAATCGGATTCTCGTTCACCACAGCTCCTCCTCCACCTTCCCCTGAGCCTGGTAAGCCCTAAACGCCATCTCCTTCTTCCCTCTATCAAACTTCAATTGCAATTGTCCACAGCACCCTCTTTACACTCTGGTCACTTTAGTGGACTCAATCGGACGTGAGTATTTCTGTGGAGCTCCACTGCCGAAAACCAGCCAGCCAAAGCACCTTCACCGTGGACAGTTCAACTCAGTTCTTTCCAACCAAAACCTCCACTGTATTGATGTTTCCTATCTCCCGTAGAAGGTTAAAACCCTCTTGAACTTGCCGGAGAATCATCGGAGGGCTCCAAATCCGAGAAAGAAGTCGTCACCTTCTCTCCTACCACTGGTCATAACCACCGATCCACAATCCTTCTAAGACCCAAAAATGGAACCTTCATCTCAAGTTGAATCTGTCTGTACCAGTGAGGACCGCCAGAGTTCATCGCCGACACCTAATCGTGGGATGTGCCCTAACCCAACTGTACCATTCACATAGGATGTGCACGCCTGTTTAACTTCCTAGGTGGACAATATGCTCAGGCCTCATCCGGATACATACAGTGAGTTCTCCGTAGCCCCGCCTTCCACCCAATGCTTATACTATGATCTGTAAGACGTACATTGCTTCTCTGATAGGCTACCCGTGCCACATGGTATACCCGTGCCATCGTGGCCGGGCCTCGGGCTAGCCCAGCCCGACTACCAGGTTTACAGGTGGTGGTGAACGTGTTCAGTGTATGTGTGCAGTATCTAATCATAAAAGAGGTTTCCGTCGGTGCATGCCCCCGAAGGCCGGGCGCTATATCCATCGAGAAACCCCACCGAGTTCGGAACAGTACCAGGTCCAGGAGCAACAAATCAAATAGGAACAAGAAACGACACCCCATGCCTCCGCACCGCCACTCGATGGCAATCCGACCGTTCCACGCCGCCGACATCCCCGGAAGCCGTGAAAGAGACGTAGCAGCGCTGCAGCAGGCATGCAAAAATCGCAAGTACCTTGATGGTCAGATGAATAGAGGGAGAAAAGGCAGCAGCAGTGGCAGCTGCTGCTAGTGTGCTACGTGGTCATGTGGAAGGCGAGGCGGCTACGTGCGCGGCTCCTCCTCACAAGCCCTAGGCCCGTCGTGACCTCCCCTCTCCCCGTGCCGTCCCTCTCCGTGCCCCCTCGACCTATCCGTCCATCTCCTCGATCCCTGTACACACCTCTAGCGCCTCGCCTCAGACGCGCAGTGCATGGCTCCGCTCCGCCACACACCGCGCGCGGCCGTATAGTCGCCCGCTCACACCCACCCACCGCTACATAAGTATCTCCGCCTCCGCCTCGTACCCCGCCTTTCGTTTGCACCATACATACACCTTACACGCCTGCTACCAAGATCAGCTCACCTCCGCTCAGCCCCGCGCACGTCCAATCCCTGACCGACACCCACCGCGCGTCGCGTCGCTCCGCGGTGCTGCACTTATCGTGCGCTGAAACTGGCCGGCCTGGAGAGGGAGGAGGATATAGCTAGCCTTTGGTCGTGCTGTGGTGGTGGAGCGAGATGAACCAGTGCGTGCCGAGTTGGGATCTGGACGACCCGATCGGCGCGGCGGGCCTCAACCCGGCTTCCGCCGGGGCACACCGCGTGGTGTCTGGAGCCGGCGTTTTCACGCCCGCCATCGTGCCCATGGCGGACCAGTACCACGAGGTGGCGGAGCTCACGTGGGAGAAGGGTAACATCTCCTCGCACGGGCTGCTCAACCGGCCGGTGCCCAAGTACCCGCCCGCGTCATCCCACCTGCAGGCCATCGGGAGTAGCGGCGGGGGAGACCGCGAGACGCTCGAGGCAGTTGTGGGCGAGGCGGCCGCGCGGTCGGCGCACCTCGCGCATCCGGTGCCCGCGCCTTGGCTCGGCGTGGTGCGCACGCCGGCTGACGCGCTCGTGCCGTGCGCGAGGGATGACGCGGAGGGGAGGCGCGGAAAATAAGCGGCCGCGGGTGGTCGGCGAGGACGGGCGGGTGTGCGCCAGCCAGGGGAGCGCCGCGCCCGGCCGCGGCGAGAGCACGCTGCTCACGCTGGAGGCCTGCGGCACCGCGGCCGACGACGTGTGCGGGTTCACGACGACGACCAACAACTCGACGTCGCTCGAGATTGAGGACGAGGGCTCCCCGGAGACGGAGAACACGAGCATCGGTGGAGGCGCCAGCGACTCCCGTTGTTTTAGCCTTCGGTCGCAGGCAAGATCAGCTCACATATACGTCTTATTTACGTCTGAATTCACACTACGTACGTACTGGATGTCTCGATCGTAAGCATCTTACATGCATGTAGAGCTTGTCTCGATTCCTATCGGTTTGCAGATTTCGTGTGCTTATTTTTGTGTCCATCGGTGCATGCCTGTGTTGACAAATTAAAGAGAGACGGGCTAGGCGACGAGGGGGATGACGTGGTGATCAAGGCGGAGGCTGCAATGAGGTCGTCCATTTCCACCAAGAGGAGCCGGGCTGCCGCCATCCATAACGAATCTGAGCGTGTAAGCAAACTCCTTTTTTTTTTTGCACTCATGCGTGCCAAGGATTTATTGCTTAGATTGCACCCTATTGAATTAAGGGTGTTGATAAATATCACCCGAGTGTTTCAGATTTATAACCATTAGATTAGATATCCAACGGTCATAAATTCTCCCCCCACCCTCTAAAAAATCTCCCCCTCCTCCAGAAAAACGGACCGTTGGATCTCTAATCCAACAGTTTCAAATCTAGATAATCGTTAGAAAGAAAACGCACACACCTTGAACCTGGGGCCCGATGGACGACGTTAACAAGTTCGTCTCTCAGAACGAAATAGATATTGTTACGTTTTCATTGCTCTAGCCAGCGAGACAACGCAGTGCAATCCATGCATCAAAGCTCAAATTTGCGGGAAAAAAAGTTCCCAAACATATATAGCTAGAGCTAGTCATTATATTACTACCACACTGGATAACACGTAGCTTGTTATAGTTGACAAATATTCTACACTTTGCTAATTCTTGTTGAGAGCTGAACTTATATTTCAGGTCATTTTAAAAGCATGCATGGTTTATGTCGATTGTTCGATCTTTACAACCAAGTAATCGATATTGTACCTTTTGATGAAAATGATAAACCAAATTTTCTACGCTGAAATTTGCTCCAAGTATTCATAGTTCTCATTTTGAGCCACCAAGCGCCACTTTTCTACTTTTCCCCTAAAGAAATATCACACATCCAGTTCTTTTTTTTTTTTTGTGGCTATCGGGATTGAGCGTCCGCTTCTCCTCTCTTTCAATCTATAATATAGTACTTCTTTTTTTGCGACGATGATCTAGTATTTCCTTGATTTGCAAATATTCACATTTCTTTTGGGAGAAGAAATCCAGCATATTAATCTTTTTTGCCTTTTGTATTTCTTTTCTAAATTTATGATACCCTAGCCAGCGCAGCCAATTGAAAAAAAATCAATTTTCGTTGTGTAGGATAAGTTCCACATAGCTATCACAATTCAGGACAGCTTTTTTGACCTCGCCGTGAAAGCAGATTCGTAAGATTTGAAACCTTCATAGTGACTCGTAATAAGATACCAATATTCCTTTGCAGGCCATCATGTCAAGTATTTGTTCGTTTCTTTAGAAGCATGTGTATTGTTTAGCTGATACTGAACAATTTCAAACGTTTAGCTGCTGCTGCTTTTCTTCTTGTTCTTTTGTGAGGAAAATTTTAGCTTCTTATGATCAGTAGGCTAGACCAAAAATGGTCAGTTTGTTGCTAGGACCTGAGCAGTGCCCCTGGGCCAGAACTTAAATGGAAGGGCCCACGGGCCAAAACTAAAGTATGCTCTTTAGCTGTGCTATTAACCCTTCATTATGCAAAACCTGAACCCGCACAAACTCAATCCAAGCGTGAATTGTACTGGAGCATCAAGCTACTATCTGATCATTCCAACTACTTTTCGTTGCAGAAACGAAGGGACAGGATCAACCAGAAGATGAAAACCTTGCAAAAGCTCGTTCCGAACTCAAGCAAGGTGAGCCGCCGATGGCAACGAATAAAATCAGCAACCACGTAACTGATCAAATATACATGTCCAAACCAATCTCTCTCTCACGCACACTTTTTAACGCGATTTGGACACCGTCGTGCGTGCCAGACGGACAAGGCGTCGATGCTCGACGAGGTGATCGACTACCTGAAGCAGATGCAGGCGCAGGTGCAGGTGATGAGCCGGATGAGCAGCATGATGATGCCCATGGCCATGCCGCAGCTGCAGATGTCTGTCATGGCCAATATGGCCCAAATGGCTCAGATGGCGCAGTTGGGCCTCGGCATGATGAACATGGGCCCCCTGGCCCAGGCCGGCTACGCCGGCCTCACGCCGCCCATGAACATGATGCACCCGCCGCCCTTCGTCCCCATGTCCTGGGACGCCGCCGCCGCCGCCGACCGCCCGCAGCAGCCCGCCGGGAGCGCCGTGCCGGACGCCTTCTCCGCCTTCCTGGCGTGCCAAGGGGCGCAGCAGAACTCACAGGTACGTAGCTACAAATCTACTACGTCTAGTATTTCCCTGCGAACGTCTTGCCTCAAACATGCATACCTACGCTTCCACGTTCTTATTCAAGCGTCGTGTGAAACTCACGAACTGGCACAAATTTCTGCAGCAGCAGCAGCAGCACAGCATGGAGGCGTACAACAGGATGGTCGCGTTGTACCAGAAGCTAAACCAGCAGCAGCAGAGCCAGCCCAGCAACTACAAACAGTGAAGCGTAGCGTACGTATTATACTTACTATACGTAGTGGTGCCTGTACAACGTTTGCCCAAACCATTTTCTCCTTTCATTGGCTTGTCCCGATTTATTTCTCTCTCCCTCTTTTGCGGAATCCTGAATCTTGCGGTGGATGTGAAATATCCGTCGAGGCAGCGCCTGTAAATCGTGCATTTATATTTTTATTTTTGACCTGTTTAGCCTGTATAAATTACCAGATAGTTATGTAAAGCTGTGTTTGTATCAACTATCAACCAATCGCACTTGATTTGGACCTAGAGGTTATCTTGTCTGACTTTCGTCAACGCTGTATCTGTCACTAACTCTAGGCAGTATTGTCCAGACGAATCCTTCTATCCGCCGGCAAATGAATGTACCTAAGCATTGGACGCAGCTCAATCAATCATTGCGCAGCGTATCATCTTTTTGCAGATATTTTTACCCCCACCCACCCCCGACGCATCTCAATCTTCGTCTACATTCTATCCCTCCGTATATGTGCTGTTACACTCCCACCGACTGCGACCACATCTGCTTTACAAACATGTCTTCATCATCTACGATCTCTTAGGCCGCCTGTGCCACACTAGCCATCCACATCGATCATCTACGATCACACCGGTCATTCCAAGCTCTGCGATCACGCTGACCGCCTACGACCATACTCTGCATCTCCTCTGCGACTGCATCGCCTCCACTTGGTGCTCCTGCGACTAGGGTGGACAAAAAGCTCGTGGCTCGCGGCTCTACATCTCATCGACTTAGTACTCTTGTTGTTCCTCTTGGTACAATGTTCCCTTTATACTCTGCTCTTCGACCACAGGATAGACTCGACTACAACTTGGACATATAGTCGTACTCGATTATGACTATGACTCCAACTTGGCTACGACAATGAAGCGGACTCTTATACGACCACGACCAAACTCGTACACGACCACCAAGTCGTACACGACTACGACTTCTAAACTAAAAACAAGATTACAAACTCTAACAATCACCTCTTTAATATTGTTTTCCCACTTGACAACTTCGATCTTCTCTCTTGCTTCCGCTTCTTCCTACACCCCCGTGTGCCTGAGCCACCCGCTCCTCTCTCTTAGACCATGAGCACCTCCTCCATACGATCACCACCCACCTGCATGCATCGTCTGCAAAGATCTCCCACGCTCACCCGTGCTCTAATACCACTTGTTACAGTCCTACCGATTGCTCCCAGGATCTCTACGATTTCCTTCTTACCACTATGACCACCTCCTATAGCCGTACGACCACGTTATAGTGGCTATGACCACCTCCTGTTTCGTTACGACCGCTCTACTGGTTCATCGACCATGCTAACAGTCGTTACGACCACACTATGATCTCTCCGATCACGCTTCGCTGCTTCGATCTCGTAGTCGTAAGCTTCAGCTGAAGTTACGACCACGTTCATAATCACTCGCCGGCTCGCCGCACCTCCTTCGACAACGGTCGATCACTGTAGTCATAACGCCTTACGACTACGTAGTGATTTTGTCGACCGCTCACTGTGGTCGTACCCTTACGACCATGTTTTCCTGCGAGATCGTGGTCGTAACTCATTTACGACCACGTCTCCAGCACCTGCGGACACCTCCGCTCTCGTCACCATCCTCGGCTCTGTGACTGTGGTCGTAACTACTTACAACCACACTTTCTACTCCAGCAGACACCTTTGCTCGTCACCCTAGTCGTAACTCCTTTACGACCAGGTCTGCTGCTCTTACGGACGCCCTCCGCCCGATTGCCGTAGTCATAACTCCTTTACGACCACGTCTGCAATCCTCAGCTCTACGGCTGTGGTCGTAACTCCTTTACGATCACGTCTCTCGCTGTGGTCGTACCCTTACAACCACGTCTTCCTGCGAGACCGTGGATGTAATTCCTTTACGACCACGTCTCCAATACCTGCGATCTCACGGACCGCCTGCGATCACACTGGCCATCCACATCGAAGAGCATACGACCACGTCGGTCGCCCAGGCCGATCGCCTACGACCACGCCGGTCATTCCAAGCTCTGCGGTCACGCCGACCGCCTACGATCACGCCGGTCGCTCCATGCTTTGCACCTCCTCTGCGACTACATCGCCTCCACTTGGTGCTTCTGCGATCACACATGTCGCCCTCTTCCCGGCACCCCACTGCGACTACATCTCGTCGACTTGGTGCTCTCGTTGTTCTCTCGGTACAATGACCTGCCCTTTTTATATCTTGCTCTTCGACCACAGGGCAGATTCGACTATAACTCGGACACATAGTTGTACTCGACTACAACTATGACTCCAACTCGGCTACGACTATGAAGCGGACTCTTATACGACCACGGCTACAAGATCTTCTGACAAGAGCAAAAATGGAGAACTGCAGACCTATCTCAACACCAATGGCAGCTACTGAGAAGTTGAGCAAAGAATCCGGCAATGCATTGTCGGGCGATGAACAGTTTCATTACAGAAGTGTAGTCAGAGGACTACAGTACCTAACCATTACAAGACCAGACCTTACTTTTGCTGTAAACCACGTTTGTCAGTATATTCAAGCACCCACCGGCACACATTGGGCAGCGGTCAAACGAATCCTTCGATATGTGAAGGGAACACTGAATCAAGGTCTGGTTTTTCAGAAAACTGACAATGAAACATTGCAAGCATTTTCATATGCAGACTGGGCCGGATGCCCTGATGATCGGCGTTCAACCAGTGGCTTCGCAGTATTCCTGGGATCAAACTTGATATCGTGGAGTTCCCGGAAGCAGCAAACCGTGTCCAGATCAAGCACCGAGGCGAATAGGCATTTTCCAGAGATGTGCACCGGTGCTATGGTGTGATAATCTCGGAGCAACTTACTTGACTACAAACCCGATGTTTCATGCTCGTACGAAACACATAGAAGTGGATTTCCATTTTGTCCGAGAACAGGTGGCTCGGAAGGCCTTGAAGGTGCAGTTCATCTCATCAAAGGATCAAGTAGCTGATGTCTTCACCAAGGCCTTATCAAGGGCACCGTTCAACATGATTTGTAACAATCTCAACCTGGTGTATAAAGGTTGCGATTGAGGGGGACTATTAGAATATGGTTGTTGTAACGGTGTCAGCCTGTTCTTCAGGATGATGCTGAGACCGGTTCTTCCGAATCATGTGGATCACGCATGTTGGTTAGACGTTGCGGTGATTACGGATCATTCTTCTAATTATTTTATATTCAGCCTTTTCCTCTTAACTTCATCAGATTCCTCACGCTCTCACTATTTGTGTTGGTTTACGGGCTCAATTCATCTATTGTATAAGCATATTATCTTTCCTCACCTCTTCTCTCTCCCATATAAAATTTTACTCAATTAATATAGCTAAAAATAGCTGAGTTGGCATTATTAAACATACCCTAAGTGCACCAAAACAGTGTGCCGGCCGGAGTCCTGACCGAGAAAGTGATGATTTGTTCCTTCGGAACTCGGTGGAGTTGCCGGACCACTCGTCTACACTAGCATCTACCTAGCCTCAACAGTGGCGCGCGCACTCAGCTGCTGTCTACGGAGAACGGAGCGCAGCAGCGATGGCTGCCGGGGAGAAGAGGGGAGGGCTTCGAGGGCTAGAGGCGAGAAGGGTACGTATCATAATTCACCGACACATGCATAGGCGGAGTATCACAAATGGAAAAGACGATGCCGTACTAGCCGACGCAGGGTGCAGGTCGCCTTTTGACTCCATGGGCCTCGGCGCCATGCAGGCGCACATGCCGCAGACCGCGGGGAAACAGCTCGATCCGCGGATAAAAATGAAAAAAAAGAAGAACACAACGGAAAAGGCGCGTCCAAAAGAAGACGAATGTCACTGTGTCGGCCAACCAAGCGGTGCCTGTCTGGCGTTGATCGCTGTGTCTGTGTGCGCTAGGTGCGGAGCGAAGAGAGCGTCAGTTCCGAGCCGATGCATGCCCTTGATCACCGGCGATAGGATAGATAGCCGCAAAGTTTGATGGTAGGATTGCTATGTTGCATTGCTCCAGGTTCGATAAGAGAATCCGTTTTAAAATACGGTATTGTTTTGATATTAACTAAAACATAAAAACAGAAATCAAAAGCAAAAAAAACAAGGCCGATATGTGCCGGCACATTGCATAATTGCATGGCGGGTTCTGAACTCTGATACAGTGGTACTGCCTCATGTGTAAGATCAGATGCCGTGTTGGAGATCTGGATCAAGCGAGGGGAGCCGCAATAACTCGGAGGCAGCAACGCGGGACAGCTAATGAGATTTGAAAAGCCGGACCGGCAAAGATGGGATGGTTTGGCTGGACGCTACGTATCGCTGCGTGCCAGGCTCTCTTCCGTTTGACCTGAGCCGCACATTAGAATATGTTACACATCACATTGGCAAGACTGTAGTGCAAGTCTAGGCCAGCGTCTATGCTATGCTTATAGGATAAGAAAAGAAATGCTAGTACTATTGGGAGCTTTACGGAACGTCGCAAGGAGAGACCGGGTAATTTGGCCGCGTGCTTTACCACTTTACCGGCAACCAAATCATGTCAGTAACTAACGAACGGAATCTTACACAAAAAGCAGCGAGTGAAGTGCATGCCTCCTCCGAGGTAGGTTTTGCAAATTTACCGCGCGCGGGAACTGGTTTATTGGACCGCATGCGCGCGAAGTGTCAACTTTTCCCTTCGCGAAGCGGAGGCTGCGTACGATAGGTATCCGAGATTCGAGGTTGTAGTGAAGGGGTAATCAAATTAGCATCCCTTATTAAAATGAGAGAGAGAGAGAGATGCTGGGACCAGTGATGCTTTTTCTGCAGTTCGAAACTTACTTCTTCAGACAGATGTGCTTTTCCTCTCAGTACATAAATGCTCTAACCAAGCATCCACAGAAACAAATGTAGACCATGTTCAACAATGTTGTGGCTTTTGATTGACAATGAGAGAGTAAGAGACATTTGTACCGAGAAGTTACTCTGTTTAAAACAGATAATGCAATGATATTTACAAACAATTTATAGAAACCACCGTAATAAGCCACTCCGTTTGAAACGAAAAATTGCGTGGAACAAGGCCAAACGCAAAAGGAAAAGAAAAAAGCATAGGCGTGTAACAGAGCGGAAACAGAGCAAGTAGTGCGGGAAGTAGGAGGCCATGGTTTATATATAACAATATACTTTTGATTGATCACCATTTGAAAGGATAAATTATAAAGCGACAGTGGGCGGGAGAGCGCATCTTGTACGCCTGCCTCCTCCATTTCCCACACAGCTTTTCGCTTGCCCATCTTGCCAATCGCAACAACAGAGACTCCAACCCTAGAGACCGAATCCCATGGACGCGCACCCAACTCCAGACACTTTGCGACGACGACGCCTCACCTAATTCAAAAGCACCAATAGCCCAACCGATACAATTACAACAACGCAAATGACTAGACGCTTTTCGAGGACTAGTCACAACAGCTGCATTACTAGTACTTCTAGTAGTAGTAGTGGTGGTGGTAGTGGTAGTAGTAGTAGCAGTGCCGGCTCCAATTGCGGGCACCGAATCGACCGGTTGGCTCAGCTGTACTGCACGAAGGAGCGGTAGAAGGTGTTGGGCCTCCAGTTGGCCGGGATCACGTCCTTGGCCACCAGCGTCCTGCCGGACTCGTTGCGGATGCGGATGGAGAAGGGCGCCTGGAGCCGGTGGTTGGTGTCCAGCCTCCAGATGGAGCCCCACGACTCCCGCATCGGCGTCCACACGCCGGTGGCCGGCCCGTGCGCTGCCCGCGACTCCATCAGGTCCACCTGCACTACGTCGCCGTCGCCGTCCTCGTACTCCACGAGCACCGCGAAGTAGACGGGGCTCGAATGCTCCTCCACGTGGAACCCGATCTTGAGGCCCGGGAACTCGCACGGCACCCTGCACGTACCAGAAAAAAAAAACTCGTGTTACTGCACGCCTAAAAGCGACTGGGTGCTAGAGAAGAAAACGGAAAAAAAAATCAAAAGCTTCGGCTGCAAGATCGAAACGGGTGGCCGGTGGCGTAAAGTAGCAGGGCACGCATATGTTCGGCTGCCAAAAGGGGCGTGCCCACTAGTAGCAAGATATGAGCATGTTGAGATGTTGCAGCCGTAGAGAGAGAGAGAGAGAGAGAGAGAGAGAGAGAGAGAGAGGAAGGGGAGAGCCGAGCAATAAAGCTAAGCTCTGTCATGCATCCGCGCTGCACATGCATGTGCAGAGGTATCAGAGGGGTGTCCAGTGTGTGGCTGTGCGGCTGTGCCCGTGTCCGGCAAGGAGTAATGTGTGCAGTTGGGTGGATCCACTCCACCGAACTTTTAACTTGCCGCGCCAGGCCTACTAGGCTGCCCGGCCGATGGAAAATTCGACCAAGAATCGGAGGGAAACGTCTATGGCAAATGGTACAAATTTAACACCACGCTAGTGGCGGAAGAACAGGGCAGCTTCGTCACTGACCTGGTGAACTCGATGTCGATGATGCCGGAGTGGCGGAGTTTGTCGTTGAGGCCTGGCTTGGCTAGCCTGCCGAACGCCGTGCCGCTGAGGTCGAAGTGGTACTTGGAGACGGGGTAGTAGTTCATGTCGGTGATGATCACCGTCTCCGTCCTGCCGGAGCAGGAGGGGTCCTTCCTGCATCTAATCTGAGGAAACGCGCAGAAAACACAACACCGTCAGGTTCAAGCACTGTCAATGCGTTGGCACCGGCACGTGCACAGTGAAAGACGCTGTCACGGAAAGCGACTGAGCCACGCATATACATATGCATATGGGTCCCACTTGCAGACGCTGCAGATCGATTGCAACGGCCTGTTTTGACAGTTAGGGGTGCTAGTGACCAGTAACTCCCAATCTTTTTACCTTATAGCAAGAGCCGCATCCCTTGCCGTCCTTGAACAACGGCTGGTTGCCGCAGGATGTCATGGACACGAACGGGTACTGGTTGGTTTGCTTGAAGCCGCAGGCACCACCTAGAAAGGATCCGGCACCAAGACATGAGCCACATTGCCCACAACAAGAACAAACCCTGGAAATGTGGGATCCTTACCGTTGTCGTCGGGGCCGGCGCCGTTGGGCTGGCCGTACCAGGTGGCCCTGGCCGGGGTCCAGGGGCCCCAGTAGACGGCGGCGTCGCTGGTGTTGAAGTCGACGCCGGGGGCGTCGTTGGCGTTGAACTCGGCGGCGCAGTGACCGACGGCGAGGAGGGAGAGGAGCGCCGCGAGGGCGGCGAGGGAGCCCATGCCTGTCTTTCTTTCTCCTCTTGGCATTG
The DNA here is from genome assembly GCA_036346245.1 of Bonia amplexicaulis. NCBI lineage: Eukaryota > Viridiplantae > Streptophyta > Magnoliopsida > Poales > Poaceae > Bonia > Bonia amplexicaulis. The sequence continues at coordinate 2,441,273 of CM070764.1, forward strand.
TGGTGTGGATCTGACGAGTGAAGTGCAGTGAGGAGTGATGGTTTGCTTAGTCTTGGGTGGGAGGTGGCCGTGGTGCGGTGGGGGTTATTTATAAGCCAGATTGTACGTTAATAGGATGGGGGTTGTGTGTGCGCGCGCGCGCAGAGAAGGGAGAACGTGCCATGTTGGATCGCACATGGCCTGACCTGGCTCGGACAGTCTCGTCTCGTTACGGCGACGCGTATTAAAGTTGGCAGATGATTGTTGGGGCTGGTAGATAGGCTCGCTGCCAAGCTTAGCTTAGCTCAGGCCTCAGCCTCAGCCTCAGATCAGAGAGTTCAGATAGGAGGAAGGAGAAACGCAGAGCAGAACACAAGGTGCGTGTTAGAAATGTCGGCATGTGCCATGAGATGAGAAATGTTCAGACTCCACAGTCCATCAACTAGCTAGCTTAGCTGCAAAATGTGCAGCGGGCATCACTGCGTCGAGCTAAAACAGATTCGCTGGTTCATCCTTTTTTTGTGCTTTGTTTCCTGCTATTGGTGCCAGTTTGACGTGGAAATGGATATATATATATATATATATATATTGTTCTGTTTTGGCTTTGGACGTTTTCTGATTTAGTTTTGGATATGATGGGGGCAGCAAAACAGACACAGACGAGCAAACCTTGGTGCAGTACGGTGTTTCGCTTGACAGTAAAACACAGCAGCATGGCTACATAACTTGTGCTCGTGTGAAGCCAGGGTTAACAATTTCATTTGGAGAAAACTTTCAGAGGGTAGCGAAATTACCGAAAGCACCGAGATTTCAGAAATTTCCGTTTGGATTTCGGTGAGATTTTTTAATTTTGACTAAGCTTTAGGATTTTAAGAAAGGGATTTGCTGATGTCTTTAAAGTTTAATGGCTTTAGAATTTTAAGAATGTGGGCCTGGACCCGCAGGTTATGATTTGAGATGGTTTAAGAAGAGAGCAATTTTTCCTTTAAGAAAAAGGCTATCAAATATGGTAGGGATAAACTAGATATTAGATATAGATGAAATAGAGATGAAAACATATATGAAACTTGCTCTAATATTTAAAGTTTATCTCAAGATTTGAATTTGAATTCAAATTGTGGTCTTACAAAATAATTTCAGAGGGGACCAAAATCACCGAAACTTCTGAAATTTTGACAAAATCGTTAACCCTATGTGAAGCTACAAATGCAATCTGAATCTTTTCATAAAAACTACAAAACGCTATAACGTTCTTCTCTAAACCAACGGTATAACTTATGCCCATCCGATCAGTTCCCACGTGTGCTTTTAACCATATGATTTTTCTATCCAATTGACTGGCTTCATCCTTATACCTTCATACTCATTCTCCACCTCACGGCTCTTTCGTCTTCCCCATGAGGCTAGAGCTGAGCATCGGTCGGGCTTTTGGGCCCGCCAAAGCACGGCCGACCAAGATGACACGTGGCGGGCGTCGGCGCCGGCTCTGAACAATGGGCCGAGCCGGGCTGGATAGCCAAGACGGTGGGCGGCACGCAGCACGACCGCACGGCCAAGACGGCGGCACGCCGGCCGGCGGCCTCGCCGCCCACCACGGCGACTCGGCGAACACGGCACGCACCACGTATCACGATGCAAACACAATCAAGCACGGCCGCACGGCACAGATGCAAACATAATCACAGATTCACAGTTCACAGACACAAGACCGCTCCACCACGGCGAGCACGGCGCAGCGGCGGAGCACCTAAGTCGACGAGGTAGCCGCGGTACTCCATCTGATCGCCGAAGCACCAACGCAGTCGCCGGAGCACCCATGGCCACCGGCGGCTTTTCCTTGCCCTCGGCCCCCTGATCACGATGGGCTTGGGCTGTGCCGGCACGGTACGGCCCAAGTCCCAGCTCTACATGAGGCCATGACTCTCTCTATCACCAGCGTCGGTGTAGCTCACAGCAAGGTCGAGGACGACATGGGGCAACTCGCGACGAGGCAGAGGACGGCGTGGCGCAACTCGAGGCAAGGCCGAGGACGGTGTGGCGCAGCTTGCGGCAAGGCCGCGGACGACGTGGCGCGGCTCGAGGCAAGGCCGAGGACAGCGTGGCATGGCTCGAACGAAGGTAGAGGGCGGCGGCGGCTCGTTGGCACCTACCATACACGAACGCCAGGTAGGGCATCAACCGCATGGAGCCCTGCAAGTTCAGGATCAGCCTTGTCGCCAGCTTCCTCCTCGTCATCTGCGCATACTTCTCCACCGCCAAGTTCGACATCATCCTCATCACTATGGGTAAGCTACCTTCCAATCATTTTCTTCTTGTCAGGTGCCACTACACATCTTTATTGTTTCTTGCCCGAGGCACTCTTCAAATCTCTCTGCATCTCTATGTATGCATGCAGCAAGTTCCCCTTCCAAGAATGTAGCTACGGGAATTGGCTCATTAGTGAATGCCGCTGATGGCTCCAAGCATTAAAAGTAAATTTCACGATGTTTATAAAGTTTTAGGAATTTTCATAACTAAGTTTTATGGTGTTTCATAAAGTTTAATGTCTAAGTTGCCTAAATTTTATGTCTAATTTTTATAGTGTTTCATGAGGTTTTATAAAAGTTTAAGAGTTTTCATACCTAAGTTGACTAACTTTTATGAAATATATTTGAAACTCTATGAAACCTTGTGAAACTTATAAAACTTAGATAAAATTTGATGAAACTTGTCTATACCATTATAAACATTTCTAAAGGTATAGCGTGCGTTAGCCCCCGAATCTTTAACGGTACATAGAATGAAGATTAGAATCTACTAACTGCATTACTTGAGAATTGTGACTCCTCTCGTGAGTAGGATTAGTTTAACTGGAGGATTACTTGCAGTTCGCCTTGAATGCATCTGCTTCCTAACTAACCGAACCAGTGTTCAGACTTCACAACCTGACAGCTTCACTCCTAGCTGTTGGTCCTCCCTTTTTCTTGTGAAGAGCTAGCTGTACATTGCACTTGCGTTCATCTTTAGCGCACGAAATAATTTGCTAGCGACACTAATTTTGCCGGAGAAACGATGTGACAGATCGGCATAAAGAAAACCAGGATAATGCCCTGCGCAAAGAGTACATGCTTGCTGCTTTTGACTCCATTTGTCCCTAATTTACATATCATCCCACATGCCCGTAACAACCCGCCTTATCTCGATCGATACATGCCGGCAAATTAAGTTCGCCGGTAAAGAGGGGGAAAAAATCTGCTCCATACGAACTAGCTAGCTGAGCATTGAGCAATGAGCAGAGCTCCGCCGATGCAGAGTACTGGTGCCTGCGTACGTACGTAGCGCGATCGATCGACGAAATCGATGAATTTGACGGGTGATCCTTCGATCGCTAGCAGCAACGCACATCTGGCCCGGCGGGCCGGCATAGGTGTCGATCGGAATGCTTCAAGGGCAGGCAGAAACTAGCAGCATCGCACGCAGCATCGAACTATCGCAGCCAGCGTTTGCGCTTAATCCAGACGATAATAATCCTGGTCCAGCATATCGCAGCGTTGGCTTGCTCGTGATTGTTAAAAGTAATTTGTTATCGTGTTTGTATTACCCAACTTCTGTGCCTTGCGCGTCTAGGCAACCAACACGACCGTCTAGGCGCTGCCTGCCGCTCGTCCCCGCCGCGCCGAGGCCACTTTCTGTCGCCTTTAACAGCCTTGGACCGCCTCCCTGCCTAGCCACCCAGTCAGCCGACTGCTGCCTGAGGCCCGGCGGTCCCCTGCCGTCGAGCGCCGTCTGGGCGGCTGCCCAAGCCAATTTCTTATCGTTGTGCCTACTACAGGTTCCTATGGCAAAATCTGCATATATAGAGTTTAAATTGGAGTTATAGATTTTCAAATTGAGAAGACTTTGAAAAAAACAACAACAAAATAAAAAAAAACAATATTAGTTGAGAGAACAACTGATTCATCGTTTGATAACATCCTAATAGAAACTAACATAATATTCTCCGGAATTTCTTATTCATTAGTTAATGTTATACTCCAAACATGAGTTCTCAATGAAGAATTTAAAGTGCAAGAAGGAGTTAATTATCTGCATAGATATTACAATATTTAATATTGTATGTGCAATACGTTCTAGTTGTCACATCTCAATACCGAGGGTCTATTGTAGAGATTTTTTCTACTTCATTGAAGGCACAATAATTCCTTTTATCTGGACAATTTTATAGGAGTAGTTTCAACTATGTCATGCAATTCAGTTACCTTTGAAGCGGGCGGTTTAATTGACGTGATGGCAACATATATGCAAGTTACTCTTTCAATAAGCATTGTTTGTTGCATTTTGTGTTTCAGGTGTAGCATATCAGATTCTATAAGATGAGTTCTTCACTATCTATCTAGTACCATAGGTGATGTTTTAGCTTATACCATTTGCATAGACTCAGACTTTATTGGGGTTATGAATTACTAAACATTCAAATTTATTCGTCTGCTTTGTTGATAGCTATGTGTTTAAAGGCATGTTCTTTTTAGCTTCTAAAATCTACTTTTCGCTTTTTTATAGTAACTAGCTTTTAAATGGTGTATCTTTCTAAGATATGGTCTACTAGTTAATTGTAGTATATACTGTACCAACTTCATTTGCATCGGCAAAAATCGCACATGTGTTTCTGTTATTCTGTAATCTCTCGCACGAATAACCTAAAAGCCATAAGCTTCAGCCAAAAAGATCATGCCCTAAATTTGTTGGTGATTTCCTTAATTTGACTTCATGAGAAACGTTTGGATAAGATTGTTCCAGTCTTTCTTGTCATATTAGTCCAATAAACTTGCGAGACACAAACTCTGATGGTGAAGACTTACTTTGAAAAGATTTGATATTTGGCTACATTAGCGAATTTGTCTCAAGGTGAAGATTGTTAAAGTGTGATCCGAATTCGTCATCGTGTCTATATCGGACACTGTGGCAGACGTGGCATAGAGCAATGCGGTGCCTGCGCCAAGCCGTGTCAAACGTGGCAACGGCTAGCGTATCCGATTTTTATTTGATTTCCTTCTCCATTCGGAGGTTTGATCTATAGTCTATATATGTACCCCTATAGACCATAGGGAAGACAAGATCCTTATTCTAAATATCTTCTCGTACAATGAATTCCATCATCATGCGTCCGTAATTTCTTCCGCAAGGAGTTTTTATGTTAAATTTGTGTCTCCGATTCTTTAAATCTTCTATTTCGTCCGTACGTTTTATAACAATGATTATGTACGACTAGCAGCTAGGTCACTTTCTAATAAGTTTCTTCTTCTTTTCTGAGAAGGATGTATCGATTTGTCGGTTAACCCTGTAGGTAACTAGGTAAGCATGCAATGATACGGCCATATTATACGTACCTAAACTTCATTGGAACTTCCAGGCGCAGGGCAGCAACAGTGTTCAGACTAGCCCGACACTCACCTGCTAGTTGGCGCCGCTCTCGCCCGCAGTTGAGTCATTGAGTGTAGATGTACAGATGTATTGCAATGCTCCTGCTCACGTACGTTGCTTCGTTAGATTAGATCTGAATACCCTGATCCATCCATGGAGGGAGTCGTCAGGAATAATTTGGTTGGTTTGGTGAAGACTCCTGCCGGCCGGTAGCACAATCATGCAACCCAACCGTCTCGCGAATCATATGATTCCATGGCATGCATCCAGGAATATCGAGTAAACTATAACAATTTAAAGTTCGATCTGCACCCGGCAATGATGCACAGTACAGCAGTACAGCACTTGCCACCGAGTCTCTCCAATAACAGTGCTTTCTGAATTCTGAAATACATGCATGCTTCAGTTAGCTGCATGCCTTGTATCATTACCACAACAAGGCATGGCCAACAGCAATCTACGCACACAACCACCAGGATAATTATTCACAGCAGCGTCTGCGTCCGAATTCTGAACAAAAGACGACGAGTCATCAGCACCGCTCTTTATACCAGTATTTATGCATCGCCAGAGTATCTACGTGGACATGATTACAACAGCTGAACAGAAAAAAGGAGAGAGAGAGAGAGAGTGCGCATGGAGAGATCGATCTAGAGGGGGAGAGATGGAGGTAGCGACGAATCGGACGATACGCAGCGGCTGGCAGTGCGGATAAGTCTCAGCTCATCCGCGAAAGCGGTGTTTAACATGGGTGATGTAATGTCATGCATGTGAGCAAGCGACAATTCACATGCCGTCTCGACGGATCTCTGCTCGTTACTGTTAGGCCGATTCGTAAATCGGCCCCCTTTTTTTTTCTACGCAAACAGTTCGGAGAAACTGCTCTGAACCTTTCATGTCTCTTTCAGTAAAGCGGCAGGAAGATATGTGAGCGGCAACTTTAACTCTGCACTCGCGGCTGGGTACCGCCGCTTGCTGCTCCGGTACCCTGCACAGAGCCTTGTTTTCTTTTCGGTTAATCTGCTCGAAATCTTTATCACGCGTGGCCTCGCTACAAACCACCAGCTTCCCGGGAGGGAGGTGGTTGCCGCTGCAAGCCACATTGAATGGCGACGCAACTTTTGTCTCTAGCTTACACCCTCCCCATTTCTCGAGAAGAAGATGACAATGCTACCACTAGTTCTCAGGAGAAGCCATGGCTGAGACGATTGCAACCAAGAACAAGCGGAGTTCGTTGAGATGCTTTGCCATGGACGCCACGGAGTTCGTTGCACTGGGCCGGGGGGGCAAGGGAGCTGAGCTAATGAGTAGTAGCAGTAGCGCGTGGACATGGCATACGTACCAATGCATAAGCGCAATCACCACCCCTTATCCCTTCCTTCAGCTTTACCCAAACATCCCCAATTATGCGGCCTAACGAAAGGACGGCGTAATATTCTATGATTATATCCGTCAGGCCGGATAAAATCACCGATTAGTTAATCAATCAAAGGTCAAGTTCCAAGGGGCAGCGAGTGATGCTTGCCGTGGACTGAAAAAAATTCCCCAGCAAATGGCCGTAAATCAAGGTGCTTCTGCCTGCAGCAACGAGCAGATCAGGCGAGGACTTCTTCAACGGGCAATGCCTGGAGTCCGGACGGCCCACATGGCAGCGAGAGGTTACGAGATCAGACGGCACAGAGGAAGGGCGGACCAGCACCAACGGCCCTTTTCTTAGGGAAGGGCGCCTGCGTCTGAGGCCTTTATTCTGTTCCCACTGTAACGAGAAAAACTGTCTCAACGCACGCCACCCCCTGGCCCACTTCTTTACCCGGGCCCACCCGTAAAGATGGTAATTGGTAAAGCACGGTAGATGCAGATAAAAAACTCAAAAGTCACTGCCTGACTGCGGGCTAGCGGTCCACACATTTTACATTTTCACTACCGGCACGCGATGCGGTCTCTGACTAGGCACGCTGCACGCACATGCCATGCTGAATTTACGGTGGTGGTCGCAGCTTCAGACGAATAAATTTCCCCGGCGGTGGCCGGTGCACGGTGCACGGCCGGCGGTGATCTGAATAGTGGTCTTCAGTGTGTACGTGGCGGAGTCCGTTTGAAGGGTACAATAGTACATCTAGGTTTTCTTATGCACAGTGCATTAGCATTCAGCGGCACCTACTGATGATCCCTTTTGTTTTCTACTACTAAATTATCCCTTGCAAGGGTCAAACAAGTCGTGGCTGACACTGTAGTAGTAGTTTATGGGTATTATGTGTGAATGGGATTATATGTTCTTGGTGCATGGTACGTGAGTTGTTGGTGGAATCTTAATTTTCAACCATGTAGTACATGTTCACATGCGTGCATGTAGTGCGTGACAGCGTCGTAGCTTAACATTTCTATCAGGATTTTTGAGTTTAAGCATAGTGTTGCTAATTTCTCTAGTACGAACGAAAATTGCGCGCGTCCAACTCGTCTGAGCCGGGTTAGTTGGAGCTAGTGTGAAACGAAAGTAAAACCCCAAGCCTGGCTAGATATCTCGTTGAAGTAACTTAGGCCATGCTTATATTAACTTATGAGGCCGAGGGCACGATGAATAATCTGTTTTTTTTTTGAAATAATTTTTATACTAATTTTTTGTTGTTATCTTACTTTGGAGTTAAAATAGGAGATTACAGACGCATCACATATCTCATTCCTCTCGCTCCTATCTCGTACATGTATCTTTTACTTTTTCTACCACTTGTCTTCTTCTTCGTCTAAAAGCTATTCTTTTTAATCATATTATTTATTTTTAGTTAAAAACATCGGTGGTAGCTAATACATGGAGACCTTCTATTGGAGTCTTTGCTTCTTTTGGACGGAAAAGCGGGGGATACGCAGAAACACCTTAGTGCGCATTGCAGTCCCAACCAAGTGTCCGGCTCCATCGTCGTTGATATTACGTTTCTTCCTGACAGTACGGTCCACATCTTTAGCTCCCTTCTTTATCTGAAATGAATATACTAGTCACCGTGTGAACCGAAGTAAAAGGGGCGGAAATTCGCAGGAAAAAGAAAGCATAGGGGTTTTTCGAAAAAAATCGAGGGCCTTTTCGCAATAAAAGGAGAGTGGAGGGGTTTTTCGCAAAAAAACCGAGGGTCTTTTCGGAAGAAATAAGGGCATGTTCGTAATTATGGGAAAGAGTGGGTCGCTACCCAACAAAAAAAATGCGCAGGGGTTTTTTTCGCAAGAATCTAAGGATCTTACCGTGAGAACCAAGGACTTGTACGTAATTTCGGAAAAATAGAGGACTTTTTCGTAAAATGGCTCACCAGACCGTACCGAAATTCGGCGCCACGCGGCGGGCGGAGCGACGCGCGGGGCGACATGGGCTGCGCTCCGCGCGGCGTTTCCCCCGGGAGTAATGGCTTTATATTGCGCGGGGCGACCTCACCTCACGTCGGAAGTGGACGGGTGGACGGGATCGCGTTTGCGCGCGGTTGAGCGAGTCGGCTCGCGCGGTCACATGGCGCCGGCGCGGCATGTGAGGTGGTTCTCGCTTGCGATGCTAACGCAACGTGGTGGTTGCTTCAGAGCCTCAGAGGTGTCAGCTGCGCATGTGAAATCATAGTGCCCGCGGGCCCGTCTCTTGGTTGGTCTTTCGAGCTGCAATAGATGGCTTTGGATTGTAATTGATATTTTTTTATTTGTATTTTTGAAATGGTAACAAATGATGAATATGCTGATATGGATGACGTACATGATTTTAAATTCGAGAAGTCATTTAATCCGTTTTAAGAAATCATCCATTTTACTTCGACTCTCGAAGAAACCAAAAACCAAAATTCTAAAAGGACGCTTCTTTCCTCCTGCCTTCCACAAACTGCAATACACTATTACTACATTTCATTTCAGCTCGCTTTGCCTTAGCTCTCCTTCCTTCAATTCCCTTCCCGCCAATAATTCTTCCGGCTTACCCGCCAAGGTCATCCAAGTCACCAGCAGAAGCCACGTCCCTTTCTCACTCTAACCTCCCAAGGCATTATGCACTGGCTGGCTGGTTAGCTAGCTCAGCTAGGTGTAATCTCGGACGGTTTGCAGGCAACTTGCAGCTGCTCCAGTTGGAAATACGAGTGATCAGGCTTTCGGTAGTGCGACATGTGTACAGCTACAAGTATACCTTAACTCCTGTTATTTTAGGATTAGATTTTGGTCTGGTATGTCGATTTTTTCCAACTGAAAGTTATGGGCTCAGATTCAGCCCAACAGCGCACTCAGGTTTGGTTTGGGCTAAATAGGCCGGTTAAGTTTTGAGTCCAGGCATGTCGAGCCCTGAAAAGTGAGAAATTCCTGATTGTTTACTCTAAAAAACTAATTCTTGAACAGAAAATGTTGGAACAATGATCTCTAAGACACAGATAAACCTTAAGGAATACACAAGGCAGCTTGTAACATCTTGTCCTTTAATACCATATTGCTAGTTTACATTGAATTACATTAGCATATAATACCTATTGGCTCAAATTGTAGCATTTCTAGGTTAATTTTTTTGGACGAAGCGAGGATGAAAGCCCAAGAGAAGTGGCGCACATGAGTTACGTGTGTGTGGTCCTGTAGTGGCACCTCCACTAGCACATAATACTTGTTAGCCTAAATCATAAAACTTCTTACGAAAGCCTAAGAGAGGTGTTACGCATGTGTACCTGTGCCGTGGGTGGACTGGGCTATTAGCGAATTTTGATCGCAGTGTGCTACAACACTGTTTGAGTATACTTTTTTTTTGTTTATATTTGCTAAACGAAACTGCTAGTTCACGGATATCGGAATTCGGAAATGCTCTGCTTCTTGCTTGATGGAAAATTGGAAATCTGAGGAGCACAAGGCAAAGATTTGCCGATATATGATGGTGCTTTTGAAGCGGTCGATTGATCAAGCCTTTTGGTACCAGTAACTGTAATAAACTCATCAAATGTTTTTTTGAGGACGTGATGCAACAGTCTGTTTCTTGCTCGTGGGAATCAGCTAATCACAGCTGAAGTTAGCCAGTCGCTTAGACCACAAACTAAGGTCAGGTTTTTTTATGCATAAGAAATCAGGCGTACAGGACAGTTACAACTTTGTCTCTCTAAAAAACTCGAGACAGTTGTGTTCAGCATGTCCTAAAACTTTGCGGCTTCTTCATTCACTATGCACTTTGCAGGGTATCTTACAACCACCATGCATGTCCCAATTTTAAAGGGACAACAACGTATGTGCACGTATCATTGTATCTATCAATGGAACTGTACGTACGTACCCTTATTTTTAATTTTTCCAGGAAACCTAAACAAATTAGGTACCTCTACAACACAACTTCCCACATGATTCAATTCGGTGATCACACGCTCTCTTCTCCCTTCCTAGCCTCTTCCTCTGCAATCCAGCCGCCCCCCTCCCTATTCCTCTTTGGCATCGATGGTGAGAGGGAGAGGGTCTTGTTAGAATGATCTCAGGGATTTGGCCCAACGGCCAAATCCCAACCCCTTATCTTGACCGCGCACGATCGGGCGCCCGGCCGTTGGTGGTGGGCCCTGTCGCAAGCGCCACAATAAATAGAGGTGGGGCGGGGTGGCACGCACGACGAGGTTCACCGTGCCACCACCTTCCCACCAACGACCCCGAGATCCGATCCGAGGGGCGCTCGGCGACAGAACAACAACACCACCGGCCGCCTCTACCTCCGGGAGTCGCCGCCGCCTGGAAGCCGCCGTCGCCATCGTCCCCTTCCCCGACTGCTTCACCGAACGTCGCTGCCTAGCGCAGATCATCGCCATGACTACTACCTCCTCTACTTCGGACGGTAACCCTACTCCCTCTCTCTCTCCCTCTCTCGGTCTCTCTCATGAACCCCAAAAGAAAAGAACACCGCAAAGAGTAGATTACTACATTGGTATCAGAGCCTTGATGGTGTAGATCTAGATAGGAAAAGAAAGGGAGGATCGGACTTACCGCTGCTTGCGCCGCCTCTCCTTCTCCCGGCCGCCGCCTTGGTGACGCCGGCGCCGCCCTCACCGCGAGAGTGCCGCCACGCCGCCATGGTTGTTTTGCGCCTCGGTGCCTCGGCCGCCGTCAGCGTGGCCGGCGGCGCGCCGCGCTCTTCTTGCGCTGCCTTGCGCGCCGCCGGCGAGTCGCGACGCCGCGTCGCCGCTCCTCCTTCGGACGCCGGGAGCCGTGCCGCTCGGGGTTTGGCCCGGTGGCTACTGTCGCGATCGCGTCGCCGCCGCCGCGCATGTTTCGTTTTCGGATCGGGCAGAGGCCATATGCGGCTAGGGTTAGGTCTTCGGCGGTTTTATTGCGGGCACGATGGATCTCGGCCGTCCGATTAGATCGGACGACCATTGTTTTTTTTTTCGTGCCCTTGGTGGTAATGGGTGCGCTCGTTTCAGGTGGGCGGCGAGCCATGTGCCGCGGGAGGTTAGACAGGCCAAAGGCCATGGGCCGCGCTAAAGACTGGCCGAATGGCCGATTTAAACATAAACTTGCAAATTGAGTTTTAATTTATTTTCGAAGCATTGTTTGATGAATTTCGATGAGATTTGAACCAAAATTTCTGTAATTTTTTGCACCAACGTGCTATTTTTACAGAGATTAAAATGTGAACAGTAACATTGCTTCTGAATGATGAATTATTTTAGAATAATTACAGTTTCCGCTGCAAAAGTTAATGATTGATTAATTTTCATTATTAAATTCGAACCAACGGGAGAATTTAATTTTGGAAAAACAGATGAAATTTACAGTTAATTATGATATTGTTATTTTCTGACCAACGTTGATAATAACATTATTATAATTTTTAATTGAAGTTTTATGCGTTATTTCTACTTTCTGCCCAACGGTGATGTAGATTTAATGTATAAATGAAATTGTATGTCGTATTTTTGACCAACGTTAAAATAAGACATATAATTTTGCTGTTAAAAGTATTATAATTTTAATTGATGTTTTTATGCATTATTTCTATTTTTGCCCAACGGTGATGTAGATTTAATGTATAAACAACTGTATGTTTTAATTTTAACCAACGTTGAAACTAAGGCATGCAGTTATTGTTATTATTGTTGTTCTCACTATATATGAATTGCATTTCAGGAGGATACTCTTTGATGGGCTACATCAGAGATATCCCTGTTCTCAAAGGAGACAACTACGGTGAATGGAAGAAAAAGATTGACCTTGCATTCATCCTAGCTGAGGTGGACTGGGTAGTCACCACACCGTGTCCCACGGAGCCTATGGCACCGGTGAGGGATGAAAATGAGGCTGATGCTGCTTGGCAGACCAGACAGAGGGATTTTGCTCCCATAAAGATGTTATATGATCTTGATCATAAAGTGGTCACCGCCAACAAGAAATGTTTGGTCGTGATAAAGAACACGATTGAGCACGCAATTGTGGGCTCAATCGCAGAGTGTGACACCGTCACAGTACCTTGACAAAATAAAGAGTCGGTTCGGCTCTTCAAAGACTTATGCTACACAGCTGATTAAGCAGCTTGTGACAGAAAGGTACTCTGGTGGTGGCAGTGGCATAAGAGAGCACATACTAAGGATGAGCAACTTGGCATCCAAGCTTAAACCAATGGATTTGGCTCTCAAGGATGAGTTCCTTATTCATTTGATTTTTGCTTCTTTGCCGAAAGAGTTTGACACATTTGTTGTCAACTACAATATGCGACAGAAATGGGACTTAGAAAATGCATAGCTATGTGTGTGCAAGAGGAGGAAAGATTTAAATCCTCACATGGTGGTTCATCAACTATGTGAAGGATAACAGAAAAAGACTTTCAACAAGTAATTTCTCCTCAAAGAACAAGGGAAAAGCCTGCTTTTCAGCCTCAATGAATAATTTCACGGTGGAAAAAGATCGGTGTCTTCATTGCAAGAAAAGGGACATTACAAGAAAGATTGTCCGATTTCTTGAAAATGATTATGTCAAAGAAAGGTGAGAACATTATTACGCTCATTAATGAATCCCGTATGTACAATATTCAAAATCTACTTGGTGGATTGATTCAGTGCAACTGCTCATGTTGCTAATAATTTGCGAGGATTCCGCTCGACGAGGAATACGCAAAGAAAAGAAAGATGCGTTAAAGTCGCAAATGGAGTCCAAGCTGAAGTTGAAGCCGTTGGTGATCTTTCATTAGAGCTAGCTGATGGCTTCAGTCTTTTACTTAGAGATGTTCTTTATGTTCCCTCTTTACAGAGGAATTTGATTAGTGTTTCATGTTTGGACAATGATGGTTATGATTGTAATTTTGGAAATGGCAAGTGTGAAATAATGTTTAATAAAGCATGTGTTGGTCTTGCCATTAAACAAGATGAGCTTTATTTATTGTCACTGTGAAAGTGTGAATTCAGTATGTGATGTGAATGAGCATGTATCCTCGCCCGAGAATACGAATGAGAAAAGAAAGAGAACTCACAATGAATCGTCGAAATTATGGCATTGTCGTTTAGGCCATATTTCGAGGGGAGAATAGAAAGACTAGTTAAGAATGATATTCTTCCTCCATTAGAGTTCTCAGACTTAGAACAATGCATAGAATGCATTAAAGGAAAATTTGTAAAGAAAATTAAGAAAGACGCTAAAAGAAGCACGTGAGTTCTACAAATTGTTCACACGACATTTGTGGTCCTTTTCGTGAAAAGTGTGGATGGATATGACTCGTTCATAACATTCACGGATGATTACTCCGTTATGGATATATTTATCCAATCAAAGAAAGAAATGAAGCCTTGGATAAATTCAAGATATTTAAGGTGAAGTTGAAAACCAACACGATTTAAAGATTAAGATAGTCCGATCCGATCGTGGTGGGGAGTACTACTGATCGACATACTCCATATGGACAAGTTCCCGGACCTTTGCAAGGTTTTACAGGAAAATGGAATAGTGGCCCAAGATTCTACACCGGCGAACCTCAAAGAAATGGAGTAATGAAAGACGCAACCGCACTCGATGGATATGGTGCGAAGCATGATGAGCTACTCCACACCGCCGTTGAGTTTATGGATGGAGCGTTGAAAACCGCCATTCATATCCTCAACAGAGTGCCTAGCAAGTCGGTGCCCAAAACACCGTGCGAGATGTGGACAGAAGAGTTCCTCACTAAACCACTTACGTGTGTGGGGAGTCCCACGAGGCTAAAGTATTTAACCCAAACCTTGGGAAACTTGATCCCAAAGCGAAGTCGCCATTTCATTGGCTACCCCGAAAGTCAAAAGGTTTTCGTTTCTCTGCTCGACGGATATACAAAGTTTGTAGAAACGAGACACGCTGTCTTCTTAGAGGATGAAATGATGAGGGGAGCATGGTAGCTCGAAGATTGACCTTGAAGAGAAGCGGCGATGCGCCCACCCGATGATTCAAGAGCCATTCTTCGCACTACTGCTGTCGCTACACCGACGGTACAAGACAACGTGGTGCCAAGACTGTTATTGTTCCTCCTGTGGCAACAATTAATGAGAATGAAGAACCTGTTCTTCAGGATCATATAGAACCAATTGCCACGGATGAGGGGGAGCAACAGCAGCCTCAAACAGAAGATGTACCAAATGTGGAGGCCCCGAGGAGGTCTCAAAGAGTAAGAAGATCAGCTATTTCTGATGATTATCAGATTTATCATACAGAGGAATTTCAAATGGAGGATGATCCCACCTCATTTGAAGAAGCCATGAGAAGTTTAAAATTCCTCAAAATGGCTTGAGGCCATGGAAGAGGAAATGAGGTCCATGAAGGCTAATAAAGTCCGGGACTTGGAAATTATTCCTAAAGGAGCCAAAACAAGAGGGTCAGAATGGGTCTACAAGACAAAGCTTGACTCCCAAGGGAATGTAGAAAGATACAAAGCGCGACTTGTGGCAAAAGGCTTTACGCAAAGAGAAGGGATTGATTACAATAAGACGTTTTCTCCAGTCTCATGTAAAGATTCCTTCAGAATCATAATGGCATTAGTTGCACATTATGATTTAGAGTTACATCAAATGGATGTAAAGACGGCATTTCTTAATGGGGATTTAGAGGAAAATATTTACATGGCACAATCGAAAGGTTTTGTTGTGGAGGAGCTATATCGTGGAAAAGCTCAAAGCAAACCGTCACTACATCATCCACAATGTATGCCGAGTTTGTAGCATGTTATGAGGCTACAGGCGGTGAACTTAAGAAGTTCATACCCGGTTTAAAAGTGGTTGACGACATCAATAGACCACTTAAGTTGTACTGCGATAATGAACCCGCAGTAACGTATGCCCACAACAATAAGTCAAGTGGTGCCGCCAAACACATTGACATAAAGTACTATGTTGTGAAAGATAAAGTCCGGATCGATCATAAGTCTTGATCATATAAGTACAACAAAGATGTTAGCGGATCCACTTACAAAAGGCTTACCACCCAACGTGTTCAGAGAACATGTAGCCGGCATGGGTTTAAGGAAAGCCTATGATTCCCGGACTATAAAAGGCCCAAAAGTTTAAAGTAACTATTTCGAACGAGAGGTGTATTGTAGTCATTGAATCTATCGGCAATTGACCGTGACGATGAGACATGTTCTATACACTAACTGTGATGGAATGTGTAAAGGCAAAAGTAATTAAAGATAAAAGTATAGAGTGAGATCAAGGGAGAATGTTAGAATGATCTCGTGGATTTGGCCCAACGGCCAAATCCCAACCCTTATCTTGACCGGCATACGATCGGGGCGCCACCTGCTTGGTCAAGGGCCCTGTCGCAAGCGCCACAATAAATAGAGGTGGGGCCGGGTGGCACGCACGACGAGGTTCACCGTGCCACCACCTTCCCCACCAATGCACCCCGAGATCCGATCCGAGGGGCGCCCAATGACGGAACAACACCACCACCGGCCGCCTCTACCTCCGGAGTCGCCGCCGCTGGAAGCCGCCGCCGCCATCGTCCCTTCCCTTCACCGAACGTCCGCCTAGCGCAGATCATCGCCATGACTACTACCTCCTCTACTTCGGACGGTAACCCTACTCCCTCTCTCTCTCCCTCTCTCGGTCTCTCTCATGAACCCCAAAAGAAAAGAACACCGCAAAGAGTAGATTACTCTGAGGTCTCACCCCTGTATAGCTGTTAGGTAGTTTTACTTCGGTTTTATACAGATCTGAGAACTTTTATTGCTTCTCACTGTCCGTTGCCGCTCGGTGGTCGTCTCCGTTGTCGTCTAGTGGTGATTTGTTGGGCCTATTGATATGGCTGCGGCTTATGACTTTTGGCTGAAATTTTTAAATTTTAGCTGTTTACGATAGGGATTACGATGAGAGAGATACTCGTTTGTGATTTTGACTGATACAGATGTTAGGTTTTTAACGTGTACTACAATTAACTTGTAGACTTCGGTGATCACACATACAAGCCTGTTTTTACACAGGTTCGATACAATGATTGCTTCCAATAATAGGCGGACTAACGTCCATGTTTTAATTGTAAACCTGCCGTTCCTGCATGCTGTTCCCGGTTAATTGTACCCGAATCTTACAACCCTACTAGCTACTATGTCAGAAAGATCTGCACATACATTTCTGAAAGAGAATATGAATTTTCCGAGAATCAGTGAACTGCAGGCATGTGCGATAACTGCCAAGACGTGGTTTCATTTTTAACAGTACGTTGCACTCGTGAACCGAAGCGAAGCGGCCTCCATTCTCTCCTCCCATGATTTCCTCCCGTAGCCATGTGACCCTAAACAAAGCACGTCGGTGCAACGACCGTTGATGGCGATCGCGTCGCCTGCCTGCCTATAAATACCCCGGCGATGTGCTCTTCCCCGACCATCAAGACACAGATCAACACTACCTCCAGTCTGCTTAGCATACTAGTGCTACCTCAGGCTTTGAGAAGTAGAGACTTGTAGTGCCACTAGCTAATTAAGATGGCCGCCCTCCCTCCAAGATCGTCGCACTTGTTGCACCTTCCCCTCCTTGTCACGTATGCCTCCGGCGCGCGGCCGGTCAACTTTAACGCCTCCGCCTTCACCGCCGACCCCAACTGGGAAGCTGCCAGGGCCACATGGTACGGCGCACCCACCGGCGCCGGCCCTGATGACGACGGTACGTACATGCCGGTGCACGGCGCTCGTGTAGCTTGAGCGATCGATCGTTAATAGACTTGCATGTCGCGCTCTTTCCGTGTGTAATATGCGGTGGCTCATGCGCATGCATGCACTGGTCGATGTGCAGGTGGAGCGTGCGGGTTCAAGAACGTGAACATGGCGCCGTTCTCGGCCATGACCTCCTGCGGCAACGAGCCCCTGTTCAAGGACGGCAAGGGCTGCGGCTCCTGCTACCAGGTACGAAAACTGATAAGTTGGTCAAAGCTTTTTCCACGACGGACGTTGATTTCCTGTTTCAATGGAAACACTCTCAAATACGACTTGTGAAAAGGTACTACGGTGGTGGCGTGGCATAAGAGAGCACATACTAAGGATGAGCAACTTGGCATCAAGCTTAAACCAATGGATTTGGCTCTCAAGGATGAGTTCCTTATTCATTTGATTTTTGCTTCTTTGCCGAAAGAGTTTGACACATTTGTTGTCAACTACAATATGCGACTTGAGAAATGGGACTTAGAAAATGCATAGCTATGTGTGTGCAAGAGGAGGAAAGATTTAAATCCTCACATGGTGGTTCATCAACTATGTGAAGGATAACAGAAAAAGACTTTCAACGATAATTTCTCCTCAAGAACAAGGGAAAAGCCTCATTTTCAGCCTCAAGAATAATTTCACGGTGGAAAAAGATCGGTGTCTTCATTGCAAGAAAAAGGGACATTACAAGAAAGATTGTCCGATTTCTTGAAAATGATTATGTCAAAGAAAGGTGAGAACATTATTACGTTCATTAATGAATCCCTGTATGTACAATATTCAAAATCTACTTGGTGGATTGATTCAGTGCAACTGTTTCATGTTGCTAATAATTTGCGAGGATTCCGTTCGACGAGAATACGCAAAGAAAAGAAAGATGCGTTAAAGTCGCAAATGGAGTCAAAGTCGAAGTTGAAGCCGTTGGTGATCTTTCATTAGAAACTAGGCGATGGCTTGATCTTTTACTTAGAGATGTTCTTTATGTTCCCTCTTTACGGAGGAATTTGATTAGTGTTTCATGTTTGGACAATGATGGTTATGATTGTAATTTTGGAAATGGCAAGTGTGAAATAATGTTTAATAAAGCATGTGTTGGTCTTGCCATTAAACAAGATGAGCTTTATTTATTGTCACCGTGAAAGTGTGAATTAGTATGTGATGTGAATGAGCATGTATCCTCGTCGAGAATACGACGAGAAAAAGAAAGAGAACTCACAATGAATCGTCGAAATTATGGCATTGTCGTTTAGGCCATATTTCGAGGGGAGAATAGAAAGACTAGTTAAGAATGATATTCTTCCTCCATTAGAGTTCTCGACTTAGAACAATGCATAGAATGCATTAAAGGAAAATTTGTAAAGAAAATTAAGAAAGACGCTAAAAGAAGCACGAGAGTTCTACAAATTGTTCACACGACATTTGTGGTCCTTTTACGTGAAAAGTGTGGATGGATATGACTCGTTCATAACATTCACGGATGATTACTCCGTTATGGATATATTTATCCAATCAAAGAAAGAAATGAAGCCTTGGATAAATTCAAGATATTTAAGGTGAAGTTGAAAACCAACACGATTTAAAGATTAAGATAGTCCGATCGATCGTGGTGGGGAGTACTACTGATCGACATACTCCATATGGACAAGTTCTCGGACCTTTGCAAGGTTTTACAGGAAAATGGAATAGTGGCCCGATATTCTACAACGGCGAACCTCAACAAAATGGAGTAGGCGAAAGACGCAACCGTACTACGATGGATATGGTGCGAAGCATGATGAGCTACTCCACACTGCCGTTGAGTTTATGGATGGGCGTTGAAAACCGCCATTCATATCCTCAGCAGAGTGCCTAACAAGTCGGTGCCCAAAACACCGTGCGAGATGTGGACGGGAAGAGTTCCTCACTAAACCACTTACGTGTGTGGGGAGTCTGCTTGAGGCTAAAGTATTTAACCCAAACCTTGGGAAACTTGATCCCAAAGCGATGGCGCCATTTCATTGGCTACCACGAAAAGTCAAAGGTTTCGTTTCTCTGTTCGAACGGATATACAAAGTTTGTAGAAGCGAGACACTTGTCTTCTTAGAGGATGAAATGATGAGGGGAGCATGGTAGCTCGAAGATTGACCTTGAAGAGAAGCGGGCGTGTCGCCCTCTCAGATGATTCAAGAGCCATTCTTCGCACTACTGCTTTGTCGCTTACCGAAGCGGTACAAGACAACGTGGTGCCGGCCTGTTATTGTTCCTCTGTGGCAACAATTAATGAGAATGAAGAACACATTCTTCGGCCATGACCTATCTGAAGCAATACTACTCAGATTTGGCCGATTCAGGGCCGTGGCAACATACTTTGAGTGTTGGCCATTCGCTGACCTCAACTAAAACCATGTTGGTGAAGCCGATGTTGCTTACCTCCTCAAGAGTCCTTGGCTGTTGCAGAGGAGGCAACTCTCTCTAGGAAGGCGTTTGGAGTCTCATGATGATGACCTATGCCTTATGCTTCCTTGTCAAGGTTATCGCCGACCATCACCAACAACCGCAGTGAATTTTTCTAAGAAGGTTTAGCCAGCCATCACCCTAACCTCCGGCGAAGTCAAAGAAAAGGTCTTGCCGGCCAGAATTTGCATCTCCGGCAAAGCTTCTACGACAAGGTTACTGTTGGCTGTGTCCAAAATATCCGGCAACGCTCTGTATTGCTCATTGCCGTTGCACTCCAACTCCGGCGAAGCTATTGATGTTCTCCAAGGAAGACCTGTTTGTAATTTTTATTTTATGCTGTCCTTTCTTGTAACTTTCATGGGTTGTATCATCTGTTGCCTGTAATGAAAATGGGGTTAGGCCCTAATGGGCCTTATTTCCTTCAAAAAAATATATTCGGTGATCACACATACAAGCCTGTTGTTACACAGGTTCGATACAATGATTGCTTCCAATAATAGGCGGACTAACGTCCATGTTTTAATTGTAAACCTGCCGTTCCTGCATGCTGTTCCCGGTTAATTGTACCCGAATCTTCCAACCCTACTACCATGTCAGAAAGATCTACACATACATTTCTGAAAGAGAATATGAATTTCCGAGAATATACGTACTGTCCATACTCCACCACATGCGATAACTGCCAAGACGTGGTTTCATTTTTAACAGTACGTTGCACTCGTGAGCCGAAGCGAAGCGGCCTCCATTCCTCTCCTCCCATGATTTCCTCCCGTAGCCATGTGACCCCTAAACAAAGCACGTCGGGTGCAACGACCGTTGATGGCGATCGCGTCGCCTGCCTGCCTATAAATACCCCGGCGATGTGCTCTTCCCCGACCATCAAGACACAGATCAACACTACCCTCCAGTCTGCTTAGCATACTAGTGCTACTCTCTCAGGCTTTGAGAAGTAGAGACTTGTAGTGCCATTAGCTAATTAAGATGGCCGCCCTCTCCTCCAAGATCGTCGCACTTGTTGCACTCTTCCCCCTCCTTGTCACGTATGCCTCAGGCGCGCGGCCGGTCAACTTTAACGCCTCCGCCTTCACCGCCGACCCCAACTGGGAAGCTGCCAGGGCCACATGGTACGGCGCGCCCACCGGCGCCGGCCCTGATGACGACGGTACGTACATGCCGGTGCACGGCGCTCGTGTAGCTTGAGCGATCGATCGTTAATAGACTTGCATGTCGCGCTCTTTCCGTGTGTAATATGCGGTGGCTCATGCGCATGCATGCACTGGTCGATGTGCAGGTGGAGCGTGCGGGTTCAAGAACGTGAACATGGCGCCGTTCTCGGCCATGACCTCCTGCGGCAACGAGCCCCTGTTCAAGGACGGCAAGGGCTGCGGCTCCTGCTACCAGGTACGAAAACTGATAAGTTGGTCAAAGCTTTTTCCACGACGGACGTTGATTTGTGTTGGGGCTTGCCCTGGTGGAAATGGAGTTTGGATCGAGCTAGAGAGACACAGTTTTGACTGTTTGCTTTGCCTTGTCAGATAAGATGCACCAACAACCCCGCCTGCTCCGGCAACCCGGAGACGGTGATCATCACCGACATGAACTACTACCCCGTCGCCAAGTACCACTTCGACCTCAGCGGCACGGCGTTCGGTGCCATGGCCCAGCCAGGCCTCAACGACAAGCTCCGCAGCGCTGGCATCATCGACATCGAGTTCAAGAGGTCGGTCATTAACATTCATTCAATATTCGTTGCACGATCGAACCAATTTGGCCCTACCTGAATAAAATCCTACTTGGTTCTTTCGGCTACGGCTGATAATTTTTGATTCTACGCGGGTGTTTATACGAATGAACCAAATGCTGGTAAAGTATTCCGAAAGCTGTTCCTAGCTACTTGTGCTGTGGAGCCCTTGTACTTTTGCGCAACCAAACTTTAACGACAGCGACCGGCCGGTTTAACTGGGACCCAAAGAGATGCGCAGAAATACTCTAATTAGTACAGCCACTTCACAATTTGTCGACTCCGGTTGTTACTTACTCCTACTCTGAACACCGTCCATCGACAAAATTTAATAGATAATCTGAAGCAAACACGTAGCACTAACACATGGATTGTTGGTTCACGCAGGGTGCCCTGCAACTACCCTGGCCAGAAGGTGACCTTCCACGTGGAGGAGGGCTCGAACCCCGTCTACTTCGCGGTGCTCGTCGAGTACGAGGACGGCGACGGCGACGTGGTGCAGGTGGACCTCATGGAGGCCAACTCGGCGTCGTGGACGCCGATGCGCGAGTCGTGGGGCTCCATCTGGAGGCTCGACTCCGGCCACCGTCTCACGGCGCCCTTCTCGCTCCGCATCACCAACGAGTCCGGCAAGCAGCTGGTGGCCAACCAGATCATCCCGGCCAACTGGGCTCCCAAAGCCGTCTACCGCTCCATCGTCCAGTACAGCTAATCTAATCGTATTGCAGCGGCAGCGGCAGCGGCATTAGCAGGCTCTGCGCTCAAATATTCAATCATTCGAAATCGTTGGCTTGATTCGGTACTGTATCGATTGTTGCATGGGATTAAGGAGGTTTAATTAGGTGAGACGTCGGGTGTCATGTAGACGTCGTTGTGTGTCCTGGAGATGACCAGTGGGAAATGGAGGAGGCAGGTTTGCATGTGCTCTCCCGACCACCGTCACTGTACCCAGTGTGTAACCAGACCAAGGTCATAAATTATATCTACAGTTTGCTGTGTGGAATTTAGTACTAGCTATCCCTGCTTCCATCTCTGTGTTAACTCTCGTCTAAACCAGTACTCACTCTGTCAGTTTTACCACTGTGATCGAGCCTTCATATGCGCACCAGGCGCGCGCTCGCGGAATCTGATCCTGGCTTGGCTTTCTAACCAACGTACGTACAGCCTCGGTGGAAAGACTTCTGAATCTGATCATTAAGATTTGGAGGTTGAGAAAGGGAGTTATTTTAGTACAAACTGAACCGCGGCTGGCTTGCAATGTGCTGCCTTTCCACAGATTCAAATCGAAAGAACACTTGCAACAATTCGAGGGCCAAGACAAGACCGCATAGCCAATTCCGTAAAGTTTTATTTCAATCCTGAAAAAGGCACATCATAATTCCCGCAACGGCCAAAGCACGTCGCAGGAGTAGTACTCAATTGCAGTGGCTAGTGCGTCGACTGAACGCAAAGGATATAATATACTAATCCCCCAACACAAGTCTTTCTCACTCCAAACCTTTTTCCAGTATAGTAACCAATCCTATAACCGTCAGTCGTGAATGATTCATTACTTTTACATGAGAGCCGGCAACTTCGCCGCTTAAAGTACACCCGGATACCTACTAGACTATCGCCGTAATTACTGGCGTCAAACTCTCACTTGCACCGACCACACCAAAATAAAGGGAAGCTACGATAGGTAGCACGCGTAAGCTACTAGCTAGGGGTCTTCAACAAGATCCATAAACTGCCTCGCCTCTAAAGAAAATACTAGTAAAACGAAGCCATATTAACTTTATTTTCCTGGACACTGCTCTAGACTTGACGTAAAAGAAGACGTCGTGCTCTGTTCAGCCATTCGTCACATAACTTCTCAAGCAGATAGCGAAGAAAAACTTATCATCAATTTCTTTTTTTAGACAAAAGAAAAGGAAAAGGAGCCTTCCTCTGCACCTTTTCGTTCGTCTGAACAGTTAACGGAGGAAAGGGACAAAGTAACTGACTCGTGATGGATTCAGGTGCATGTGCGGGCGAGAAGTCGGATGCCGACGGCTGCGCGCGTAGCATCTGCATGTGAGGTGCGGGCCACGGCGAGTGCAACTGCCTCCGGCCGGTGGAACCAGAAATCGGCGCGCAAAAACGGAGTGGCCGGCCGAGCTCTTGCACCAGATTTTCGGGGCCCGCACGCACCCACCGTTGCCGCGCGCGCGGCCGGCCGGCCCCACTCTCGGGCTGAGCTCTGAGCGAGCGATCTCCCCCTCCATCGCGTCTCGTTTGTTCCGTGGCGTCGCGCGCCCGGGCGAGCGGCTTGTGGGGTGCGGTCTCTCGCTTGTGCCGCGACGAGTGCTCACCGCGCGCGCACGGCGGCGCGGGATGCTTGCTTGCTACGGTGCGCTGGCCGCTGTCTGCACGTGAGCAGCGCCGGGCCTAGGTATTGCGATGTAATTGGGTTGCATCTACCATGTGCAGAACCATTCTTGCTATGACTAGTAAGGTATCCATACGTTAAAGTAGGATTTTAAAAATAGTAATATATATAATTAAATATAATCAACATTAAAAAAAAGAGTCATCTTATTATCAAGAGTGAGATTGGTGAAGCTAGATCCACTATTGCTGAGATCGCTAGGGCTGAGAAATGGTAACGGGTCATCCGTTATATCCGAATTTATATACGAGAAAACGCGAATGTGGTAAGTAAAATTCGTATTCAATTGTAGTGCACACTACAACGACTTTATTTATATCGGCTAAAATTACATATAAATATTTCTCTCTATAATTTTTTTATAAATTATTACTATTTATAAGTTAAAACCAAAAAACTATTATACGAACGTGGTTCACCTAGGTAACGGTAAGGAGATTGGGTGGCTGCGCTGGTCGCGTGGTGTGAGATGGCGACGCTGCGTGTGGGCCGTGGATTTCGGCTCCGTTACGTCCGGTGGGAGCGGAATGGGCTTTGTACAGGCCAGCCCATCTGAACCAAACATATTTAACGGAAACCAATAGCGATGTAAACGGATTACACCGAAAAATCTTCGAACCAAACACCACCCAAGTTAGTATGTGTAAGCGCCATGGCATAACACTCAATTTGGTGTAGGCTAAGCAGGACGGCGTAGGTTTTCCAGGCTCTAGCCGGACATATTTGTAGACATAAGTTAACGGTCAAAGTTCATACGTTCATTCTGAAACAACCGAATTTTCTGACTATTTTTTAGGTGTTGTTTCTTATGAGTATCTTGCGTTAGCCGGTGGGCGAAATGTTTGAACAACAGAAATGCGTTGTTCAAGTGCAAAGTAGACAGTTTGAGAGTACTATTAGCACAATAATCAACAGAAGAAGAAGAAGAAGAAGAAGAAGAAAAGCACGCGCACGCTATGTATTATATGTCATGCATGGGGAAAAAGGATGCAACATCACGTGTGCTCCTCCTTGCCTTGCACCACATGTCAATTTCCATATGTGATCTCATGGCCTAATCACATTGTTTGCAGTCCTCTGCAGCTGTACTGCAGGGCATCCTTGTCCTTCGGAAGTTGGTAGGGAGGGAAGCTAAAAAGCCCCCAAAATCCGCACCGCATTCGAGGGAGCTTAAGCTCTTGCATGAAGCAGAAGCAGAAGATATCTTTAGTACCTTCTCAAAATTCGAATGCTCTAGTAAACAGAGATGTGAAATGTCATACTACTCAGCGTAAACCTGGTTTTGGCTGAATAATAGACAAATATCCATATCCGTATCCATATCCATATCCGTATCCATATCCGATCTGAGAGCTATCCGAAAAAAATCTGATCCGACACAACCCGTATCCGTATCCGTCCGGATCCGACGGAAACTATCCGATCCGTTTTCACCCCTAGCCCCACCCCGTTTCTAGAGCCTAGCTCGAGTCCAAGATGTGATTTTATAGTGGTACGCCGACGATTCGCTCCGTAGCCATGTGACGACTCAGGTGCAACAACCATTGCGTGGCGATCCCATTTCATTCTCGGCCTCCTAGCCCCGAGGCCCCACGGCGTTTGCTATTCTCTCTAAATTTATTTTATCGTGACTTTACACTCTCGGTTACGTATACTAATTCACCTTCTCGTCTCCTAAAATTGTAGCCGCCGAAGTTAAAGCTCGTCAATGTCCATTCATCCGGGCCCAGACAAGTACTTAGAGTTTTGCCTACAAGACCTCTAAATTTCACGAAGGTTAACTAGTAGTAGCACTACCTAAGACGGCCGCCATGTCCTACAAGGTCGTCGCACTTGTTGCACTCTTCTCCCTCCTTGTCACGTATGCCTCCGCGGGTACCTCTTACAACTCCGCCTGGCTGCCTGCCAAGGCGACCTGGTACGGCGCGCCCACCGGCGCCGGCCCTGACGACAACGGTACGTGCCTTGCCGACGGGTGCACCGCGTGTGCATGCCAATGCAGTAATGCTCTTTTGGCCATCTGTGAATCGAGCTAATGCCGGGCGTTGATCGATGTGCAGGAGGTGCTTGCGGCTTCAAGAATGTGAACCAGTACCCGTTCGTGTCCATGACGTCCTGCGGCAACCAGCCCCTGTTCGACGACGGCAAGGGCTGCGGCTCCTGCTACCAGGTACGCAAATTAGTTTCTCCATGACGCCGAGCCGCCGACCATGTTTCCCGCTCGTTTTGGCTTCAACTTTTTACTTTTGGTTTATTTCCTACGATTCATAAATTTTGTTTTTTTGAACTTTTGGCATTTTAGCTTTTTTACCGGTTTTTTTTCCCGTATTCGTTTGTATTGCCCATGATGAGCTAGCATATTTTTTCTATTTTATTTTTTTAAATTTAATTACGCTAAATAAGCTATCTTCAGCTACAGTTAAATTTCAATCGATACAATATAATTTTAACCATAAGGCACAGCTTTTCAGCCAACCGGCCATGAAATTCGTGTATTACATGTTGGAGTAGTACATTTGTTGACCTTGTGCTTGCTTTTGCAGGTACGATGCGTCAACAGCGATGCCTGCTCCGGCAAGCCAGAGACGGTTATCATCACCGACATGCACTACTACCCCGTCGTCGAGTACCACTTCGACCTCAGCGGCACGGCCTTTGGCACCATGGCGTAGACCCTGTTCTTTTCAGCTTCTAAAAGCGCTTTTGCTTTTCTCAATGGCTAGCTTTTAAACGAAGTATTTTTTCAAGATAAGGTCTACTAGTTAATTGTAGTACATACTTTACTGATTTCATTTATATAGGCAAAAACCGCACGTGAGTTTTTGTTACTCTATAATCTCTCGTACAAACAGACCAAAAATCACAAGCCGCACCAAAAGCCAAAAGTCGCAGCCAAAAAGAACAGGCCGTAGCCTGGCCTCAACGACAAGCTCCGCCACGCCGACATCATCGGCATCCAGTTCAGGAGGTCAGCAATACTAGTACCCCTTCGTAACACAAACTAATTTGGTCCCTACATGAACAGAATCATTCTGCCTATCGACCTGTTCAAACGTATGATCCAATAGTAGTATTTTTTTAATTTTAGCCTTTAGTATATATTTTTTTGTAAAAATAACATCTCTCTAAGCTCGAAAGACACAATAGACGACAAATGCCTACCACGCCACAAACTTAGCATGACACTGTG
The DNA here is from genome assembly GCA_036346245.1 of Bonia amplexicaulis. Taxonomy (NCBI): domain Eukaryota; kingdom Viridiplantae; phylum Streptophyta; class Magnoliopsida; order Poales; family Poaceae; genus Bonia; species Bonia amplexicaulis. The sequence goes on from CM070764.1 coordinate 2,468,544, forward strand.
CGGCACTATAGCGTGCACAATAATTTACTGCGCTCATAATTAATCAGTACTAATTATATCTAATTAGTGCCAATTAAAATTAAATGTCTTTCGTGGGATAAAATTTAGAATTTACTCATCTTGCTACCGTCTCGCTCCGAGTATAAGGCAGTGGGGTCACATGTGCATCACGCACCTTACTCTCGCTCCCGTCACGCGTCCGCATCTCCCCCCACTTTTTCCACCACTCTCTCCCTTTTTCTAAAAGGCACTAGTTTCAGGCATCACTATTTATTTCAGCCAATGGCTTTTATAAAGCTGTGGCTTATAATTTTTGGCTGAAATAAATAGTGATGGCTGAAACTAGTGTCTTTTACAAGGATAGGGCGAGCGGTAGAAAAAATACGGGAGATATATGTGCGCGTAATAGGAGCGAAAGTGGGGTGCATGATACATTTGTGACCTCTATGTTATCCTCTGAGCGAGATGGTAGTAAGAGGAGTAAATCTTGAATTTTATCCTGTAAAAAAATTTAATTTTAATTAGCACTAATTAAATATGTTTAGTACTAATTAATTATAAATACAATAAATTATCATGCACGCTTAATTAGCACTAATTAAATATGATTAGCATTAAATAAAATAATATTAATTTAGTGTTTTAATTATTATTAATTACTATTAGCACTAATTAATTGTTCTCGGTGCTAATTAATGATGCACAGTAGCCAAACAGCGGTGCTACAATGCCTACCGAGTAACAGAGGCTTGAAATTCTTACAAAAATATTGACTGAGTTTTGTAATATCTATAAATTTCTACAGATGATTAATTTGTACGTAACGTTTACTGAATTTTCTGCAACTATAATTTTGTACGCGTGCCAATTTACTAACGATACTAATTTTGTACGACTATGTTCATTAAATTATACACAATTACAGGCTACTATGGCTGCTAAATTTTTAAAACTATATTGACTAAATTTTCTAAACCAAAGTTCAACTATTTCTGTCTACATCTAATATTTTCTACTTATACTAACCCTAAATAAAATATCTACTGCATATACAAAATTTCAAATACCAAAAAAAATTACCTCACAAGGGTCACTTCTTCCTCTCATCTCCTCCTCTCCACCTCTCCTCCCCTCCTCCCTTTTTCTTCTCTTCCCTCTCCTTTTCTCTCCTCTTTTCTTTCCTCTGCTTATCCTCTCCTCTGCCGTCTCCTTTTCTGTCGCTGTCACTTCTGGCGTGATCAAGCGGCCAAGGCCGCTTGGCCCCGTGGCCTTTTTATCTGCGCTTCTAGTCGTCCAACCCTTCGATGACTGGAGGCGCAATCGCCTAACCGTTGGGCGACAACAATTGTAGTCACTTGACCGTTGGGCGGCTGCAATAATTCGCCCAACGGGTAGCGGATTGCTTGCGTGTCGCTTGGCCGTTGTGCGATAGGCTCCAGTCGTCCGATGATTAGACGATTGAAGCCTATCTTTATATAAAAAAATTAACAGAGTATATTTCTGTTATTTTAAATAAAAATAGAGTATTCGTGAAAAAATTCATGCCGACACGCTGCCCGGCCACTGCATGTGAGCAACGCCGGGTCGCAGATGCGTTTTTTGTGTGTGATGTTATTCAGTTGCATGTACGCAAAAATTGAGCAGCACCCGTCAAATTTTTTTTGAGAAGCGTCTTTGTACTATAGGCTTTAGTCATTACTGATATTATGCTGAGTGAAGAGATCGAGTTGCACACGTTCATTGATCTGAGATAACCAAATTTCAGCCTGTTTTTCAGGTGTTGGTTCTTGTTAGCTAGCTGAAGTATTATCCATTGTTAGTCGGCACGGAATGCTTGAACAAACGAAAAAACAAAATATACTAGGTATGCATTTTTTTTGCGATTACAAAGAAGACGTGGCCTGCACACATACTACACGTGCACACATGTGAGTACGCCTTCTTATTATAAGCCTAGAAAGACGAAGATTGAGAATAAATCCGCAATGTATAAAATTCCTAAGATAGGCATCAGTATTCTAAAAATTATATCGAATAACAAATATATAGTGCCGATACAAATACAAAACAAAGGTGCCGCTCGGTTAGACTGAAATAAGCTGGCATATGGCTGAAACTGCACTGTAGATGGCTAAAATTACAATGTAGCCGATGGTGGCTTATTTGGCATAACTAAATTTTAAAAAATTTAAAAATAGTAAAACATATTAGCCCATTACGGATAATGCAAACGAATACCAAAAAACTGGTAAAAAAACTCAAAAAGCTAAAAAATCAGAAAATAACGAAATTTATAAATAGGAAACAATAAGTTAGAACTCTAAGTTTGAAAAATGAGCAGGCCCATTCATCACACCAGGACATCTAGCTAGTAGTTGCATCATATGCGAATTGAATGTGTGCAGTTAATTTGTAAGGTGACGAGGGTCAGTGAAACTCAGACGTACGTTGGCATTGCTTACATGCTTAAGCAAACGAACACGTGAAATGCCATTTGCGCACCAAGTTCAGGTGGCAGATTGCCTGGTGTGGTCGAGACAGACACAAGCGGGAAGTGGGTTATTACCGGAAGGAATGCTGCGACGTGCTCCATCCGGATTTCCCGGAGTCCGCGCCGTGATTATCCTGATTAATTTGAAATGACGTCGACCGTGTCGTGGCTGGTTTGGAATTTTCATCACGGCTCACATGAATCCACTGCTGGAGATGTCACTTAATTTGACCGGGAGAGCACATGAGAGCGACGAGCGCATATGACTCTGCACTTCAATTTTTTCCTACCGTACCGCTACTGTACAGTAGTAGATGTAGATGTGTAACTTGCTAACTTTTGGGCTGTTGCACGCTGCCAGTGAAACTTTCAGTTGGTTAGTGGTGCGATGGGATGAGTGCTATTCGGGAGAACTGTACCGCTACTGTACAGTAGTAGATGTAGATGTGTAACTTGCTAACTTTTGGGCTGTTGCACGCTGCCAGTGAAACTTTCAGTTGGTTAGTGGTGCGATGGGATGAGTGCTATTCGGGAGAACTGTTGGCGGATGGGTACCTTCTCCCTTTTCACCGAAGTCTCCGCTTTCGTTCGCTCATTTTTTTTCTCAATAAAAGATCTCAGCTTTCATGGTATTTCTTTTCATAAAGAAAACCAAATGACAATCATCAGCACCCACGGTGCTTAATATGTCGTTTGAAAAGAAGATCAGACAAATCCCGATTGATGGGTGCTACAATTCCCAGCTGCGATCATTCGTCCCGATTGATGGGATTCGTTGCGTTAGTCCTCCAGCCAAACTCCACATTGGAATGGAATCTCGTACTCAACATAAGGCCCACATTAAACACCGTAGCAGGAGCAGCGGTAGTACGTAGCGGATATCCTCTTACGTTTGTTCGTTTCGTCAGGAGTTAAAAGAGCACCGTATGGTCTTTCTGTGTTTGGCCTTTGTGGCGGGAGAGCAGAGCAGGCGATTGAAGGATGAAAGGGGCAACGGACCAGCCTCCCATGTGCGCTGCGGACCAAGGCTGAGGAATTTAAATCTAATCTAAATCTATATAAGACGAAGCTAACTTTCCATTCCAACTCAACACACAAATTTATTTTACAACCTCATCCAATCCAAATCACCTTCCACTTAAACCCAAACTAATCCAAACTATCTTCCACTTAAACCCAACCCAATCCAAACTCATAGGCTCAATCCACTTCCCAACCCATTTACCAATCCATTTATTCGTAAGGCTTTGATATTTGGAATTTTAATCTCGCATTAACATCATAAAAATTTTACGAAATCAATTGAAATTTATTGTAAATGATTATGCACGTAGGGGAGCTACTCTGCGCAAATGGGCAGAGCTAGACGCACACGTAGTCCAACATGGTTTTATAAAACTATAACTTCGGTATTTGAAATCTCAACATCATGTTCGCATACAAAAGTTTTACGAAATCGATTGAAGTTTGCTGCAAATGATTCTATGTGTATGGAGCTACTCTGTGCAAATTAGCAGGCACATGTGGCTCTCACATGTTTTTATAGAAAACTATAACTGAATATGATAGTCCAAGTCTATGGATAATCTAAGTGCCATTCTATTAGACCACGCCACGGGTTAAACCCGTTCACAACCCTATCTTAATCCGTTCACGCCACGGGTCTACTAGTCGATTGTAGTATACACTGTACCGACTTCAGCTATACCGGTCAAAATCGTATGTCTCTCTTCAAACTCTCTTGTAAATAGTTAGAATTTAAAAATCATAAAGCACAACTGAAAAGAACGCACCTAATAAAAACTGCGATTACGAACCGTGAACTCCCAACATTTGGGGCCACTAATCAGAGACTACTCAGTACCGCTGTTGTTTTGTGGCCGGGGACGCGCCCACGATATGATGCGGCTGCAAAAAAAAAAAAATTTGCATGGGCGCGCGACCGGTGGGGCGTCCAATCCAATCTCGGTGGGCGGGTGGTGTGGGGATAGATGGTCGGATGCAACCAAAAGAGACCAGGCGGCCGTGCGTGTGCCCATGTCCACGGCGAAGCCATACCACGAAACGACTGAGTAGCGCGGCGTGCGGTGCGGACCAATAACTACGGCCCGGCCCGGCCCGGCAGGTGCCTGGTTGGGTTGGTGTGTCTCTCTCTCTCCGAAAGCCCCAGCTACTTGGTCTCTCTCTCCGAAAGCCCCAGCTACTTGGTCTCTCTCTCTCTCTCTCGGTGTGTTTAATGATCTCTCTGTCTTGTGCGCCTCCGCTCCATGTGAGCCGACTGGTGTGTGGTCGCTGCCGTTTGGCCCGCGCGCCTGTGGTGTGCGACGCCATTGGATAACAACTTGCTTAATGCTGATGCTGGTACACCACCGTGACTCCCATGTTTCTAGGAGGACAGCTAAGGTGGGAATGCTGTCGAAATGTCGCATGATCACAGCTGGTGTTTGATGCTAGTATAAGACGGCCCAAGTGACTTGGTGGTGTAAGCAAGGGGGGTTGTTTCTACCAACCGAGTTCGATCTAAGTATTGACACCATGTGTCTTATTTAGTTGGAATGTACATGCGTGTATGTTTAACTAGAGAAACACATGTCCTATGTATGAGGGTGCAATCGAAGCGGATACGGATATATATCGCTTATCCTATATCTTCCATTCCGTATCCGTTCCATAATCTTTCAGACGGTCGGTCGAACGAAAATTATTCGTTTTTTTGCATAGGATATTGGACAGTATAGTACCATCAGAACAAACATGGAGATATAAATTACTGAGATATTGAAGGAAGAACACTCAGTACTTCCGTCTGTTTAGATGTGACAATTTGAATGTTAACGGTTTCAAAAAAAGTGTATCATACTGCTACTGACGTATGAGGTCACTGGTGTCCGTGTAACTTCACACTCGAGGCGTTTTGAGGTGATTAAGTTGATCCGTTCAAATTCAAATATGCTTCTCCTTTTCTTCTGTTACATGAGATAATGCCACAGGTTACATGTAGCACTTGTATCAGGCATTTGTGAGCTTTGCCGCAATTTTGTATAGTTGTATGGGATTTTTTAAAGTGGAACGAGGCAAATTTTCTGAAGGGGTTAAGGACCATCCAATTGGGTTTCCACTTACCACTACTCAGTCTGGCCCAACATTCTCTATAGGACGGGCAGTTCCAAAGTCCCAAACTATATGGTATTCCGTGTCGGCTCAAAAGCTTACCAATAGCAACAGGTGAATTAGACCGGCCCGAATCGTCAGTGGGAGATAGGGAAAAACCGTATTTCCATGATCTAATTCGGCCCAAAATGAAGAAGCCCTCAACATTTAATAAGCCCGGGTCCAGCACGGATCGAGCCCGTACGCCACAGTATTGGGTTGAACACTAGCGCAGCTCGTCCCCTAACCTGCACATCAATCCACGGTCTATTTCTAAGCCTAGATATCCGAAGCAACTTCGCCGGCCATCTACGCTAGGATTGCATGCAACACAAGCCAATACCGAGCCGCCAATTTTTTCGCATGCGGCGGCGGCTTAGCGCCTCTCCACTGTACGCCGATGCGAAAATTGGCACCGACGCGACCGCTCGGACGGGGAGGTGCGGCGTTGCCGTCCCGACGGGATCAACTGGAGCCGCCGCCGAACGCGACTCGCATGCAGCCGCTACATCGCCGAGCTCCCTCCCCCCTGTTTCGCCTATTTCGAACGCCAAAGCTGTCGTATTTCTGCTATGTCTTGTCTGGACGAACACAAACCCGCCGGTTCAATTGAGTTCGTGGCCGTGTGATCCAGATTTTTCAGGTAAGATTTTGGTATGCACTCGTAGCCAGGACTGATCCAGTGGTCTCGGCACCGCCCTTGACCCTTCCACGAACACCGCTATGCGCGTGTTAGGTTTCCCTTGGAATATCTGCTCCATTTCTGGTTCACTGCTCTTGGCCACCCATGTCAAGCGTCGAGATGGCTTCGGGCTTGCATCAGAGGCTTGTTGGATCTTAGCTACCGCAATGTCTCCAAGACTGAAGTGTCACCAGATCGAGCTGGTGCTCCAGTAAACGGCTCGCGATGGGCTCCAACTTTACTCGCGTGCATGTGTTTGGCTCCCTCCTGCTTCCGTCCGGTTGCAGACAAGAACTCTTAACTCGCACGTACGTCTAGGTGCGCAAACCGCGAAGGGAACCTGATGGCCAAGCCGTGCTGATATCCTGTTTCGTTGTTAAGTTTTCATAAACGTTATAGAACGTGACTTCGAAAATCCTTGGGTTGCAATGTTAAAAAATCCATAGAAATAAAAACCGATAATTGATGAGAGTGGGATTTGAACCCACGCCCTTTCGGACCAGACATCATTTGCAGATCCCTGGTACTGCAAAACCGACAGCATTTACAGTTCTACTGGACATAGAGTGGGTTCTTTTCCATTGTGACTTGTGGCTTTGGATTCTAGTATGAATGTTTGTACAAATAAATCGAAAGATGATAAGCTACTTCGAAAAGACTGTCTCGATAAACCGCTTCGAAAAGACGATGAAGAAGTCATTTCGTTTATTTGTCTAAGAAAAATCATAAGTCATAAGTCATAAATTAAAATAATCCACCTATAGCAGTCCTAGAATGATACTGTGGTACTTACACACGCCAATATTGGGCGGATTCGAAAGAGTTGTGACTTATTGGCTTATGTACGGAGCTACATTAACTCCGTTCCAAATTGTATGTTTTTTCAAGACGATGTCTACTAGTTAATTGTTATATATATTGTATCGACTTCAGCTATACCAGTCAAAATTGTATGCGACTATCTCCTATTTCATACTCTCTTTTATAATTTAAAAAGCATAAATCAAAATCCGTAAACCACAGCCAAAAAACCCACCCATATTCTACGACACCTTTCCATGGCTCCGTCCATATAGATACCATTACTAGTATGTCACCGTAGCTTTTACCACTTCAAAGTTAAAACATACTTGATGTACTAGTAATTAACAGTGCAGGTCCTCTCGTAATTAAGTCGTAAATCATGACAAGCATGCAGTTTTCTCCTCTTTCGCTCATTTTCTTCCTTCATTTGGGCCAGTAGGATGGATATATTACTTACAAAATTAGCTCATCACTTGCTGGGATAAAAGATGCTCCGACGATTTTTGGACAGAGTTTGGCGTACGTGAACATAATCGTTGTGCTCATTTAATTCACTGCACCGATTCCATGAGCCTTTTTAATGGCCCATCCTTCTCCTTCGGCCGTCCTCTGCTCTGTTCTCTCGACAAGACTGCAGACTAGTGTGTTAGTGCGCACTTTACCTTTTCCACCATCTAGGCTCTTCTAGTTTATTTTATATTATTTATAAAGTCCGTCCTTTTTCTATTTTTAATTTTTTTTAAAGTTTTTTTGTCAGATCTTTTTTTCTCGTATTTGTTTGTATTATACGTGATGGGCTAACATGATTTTTCTATTTTTAATTTAATTGTGCTAAATAAGCCTCTATCAGCTACAGTGTTTTTTCAGCTAACTACAGTACCTTTTAGCCATAAGTCATCCAAAAAAACTCTTTTGAGTAGGGCCCTGTTGTTTCGGCCATTGCTCTGCTAATCTTGTTTAGCTGTATGCAATGTGTTGGACCTGTGCGTTTCTGATTTGGAATTGGACGGGCTCTGATAGGGGTCGACCTGTTGCTGCATTCTGAACTGGTGCATTATATACTAGCAGCGGTGGCGCAACGCCGCAAGCTATCGTATGGACCGAGTAAAGAGGCAAAAATCCATGACGGTGCTCCAAAAAAATCGGGATGTTTGCGTAATTTCGGAGGAACAAAAGGATTTTCATAGCGAGGGACCGCAAGGACCATGCGTAACTAAATAAGGATCTATCGCAATTTAGGAAACCACGGGGCTATCACGCAAAGTGGAGGGCCAAAAACGGCGGGGACTTTTGCGAGAACCGGGGACCATCGTAATTTCGAAAAAACTCGGGAAAAACGCTCTTCCGACCGTACGCGTTTTTCGGTGGCCACGCGGCGCGCGCTGGCGTTCGCGCGGGCAGGGGACGTGGCTCGCGCGGGTTGCGAGAACCAGGGACCTGTACGTAATTTTGAAAAAATTCAGAAAAAATACTCTTTCGATCGTACGCGTTTTTCGGTGGCCATGCGGCGCGCGCTGGCATTCGCGCGGGCGGGGGGATGTGGCTCGCGCGGGAGGCCGGAACCCCCCGCTCGTAATAGGGGTAGTATACGCCCATCTGTTTCGAACTTTCGATAGATCGATGCGGCCGGCCGTGCGTACGCTAGCTAGCTGCTAGCTGCAGCAAAATAACCCATCATCCTTGCTTCCAAGCACATTAACGCCTTCTACTTCGACCGTTCACGTGGAGTCTCGTGCCTTCCTGTATGCATACGGGTGGCGCCGTTCAGTATCATTTCTTGGCCCCCGAGTGACCTGGTGTTGCATGGTACCTTGTTGCAATAAGCTAGTGATGATGAACTGAGCTAACCTCTAACTAGCCAGTGCTCACTTTTGTTGGTTTCGTGTACATTGTAATTAACGGCCATTTCCTTTACTCTCTTTCTAGTTAGGCTAACGACTAACTTTACATTACATTGATCATTTAATTGGTATTTCATTTCATAAGAAACAAATATAAGTATGCTATTTCAATGTACTAGGACTTAATCATGCATAAACAAACTTTCATATGACCTTGATAAAAGAGCCATGTTGCAACTCGCATATCAAATTTTTAATTTACAACACTATTTTGTTCAACCTCAATCATGCATAAACATACCTTGATCCATGTTGCAGCAAAATTTTCTTCTTTATAATAAGTCTTCTCTCTTGTCTCTATCTTTTCTTTACAGTGTTCTTTTGATAATCAGAGAACTAGCAAGTATTGTATGTGTTTCTTTCTTTGAATGTTCCGTCTCTTTCACGAGGAAGGAAAAATGATACCTTGTCGCCAATACTGCATACCCTTTTATAGCAAATAAACAGCGTAGCAACCGGCCACGTGTCGCTTGGTTCATGCAGCCGTGCCGAATAGCCGTGCTGCCGTTTTCAGCGAACAAATGCTAACCGCAGACAACTACCTATGTTGCTAGCCCATGCAGGAGACATTATTTAGTAGCCAATAACAGCCAGCGTTTCTTCATGTATGCATGCACTAACGTTAAAACATGTGTCTGCTAGTTATGTATGCGCTTAGAGCATGTAATTAACACACATACAATTTATTTAGCAAAGGGAGACAAGAGGGATTTAAAACCCAATAATTCTAATACTTTAAATCTAGCAACCATCATCACACTAGATCTTTTATAATTAGAATTAATCTAATAAATTACATGGGGTATTTTTCCGTTAATTAAAACTAACAGATACATCCAAGAATCGTTTATTCTTGTAGGGTTGTTCTCCTCTTCCCTCGTAATGCCATATGGACCATATTTATAGTTATGAGAAATGATATTTACATAAATACCTCATTGGGGCGTCTACCAATGGAGGTATATATACCGTCTTTTCCTTAGCATGCTTTGAATCTGTCTTTTAGTTACATATATATATTTAGGCTTATGTATGGTCAGCCGATTGGGCCAAGTGGGCCACTTCACCCACGGTAGCGAACTAGTGACTTCTTAGCGTGCAGTACTTACTGTTAGATTGCACATCTGCTGATCTGTCGACATAATTCAATAGCCTGAAGCTATCTAGCTTTGTTCACGTACGTACGGGTCACCTGATATGCATGATCTTTTTTGTGCTGTTGCCCACGCTACAGCTCACCGCTGCTCTTTAATTAAATTTAGGATATGGCACACAGTACGTACTCCTAGCTAGCTTATGACGCTCTTAATTATTGGTACTGTATGATGCATTTCGTTTCGTGACCACTTTTCCTTGACCAGCAAACAAGCTACCGTAGCCTGTACCTTGTTGATCCATGCGATGCAGTTTGCATCTATATATACTAAATAGACACCCAGTTGCAAAACTACACTTAGACTATGGTTTATGATTAAAGTTTATTAAAAATTTTGAATTATAAACTGAGAAAATAGATAGTATTATTTTAGCGGTATAGTTGCATATTATTTTAGCTGGTATAGCTAAATTTGGTACCGTTTAAAAATTAATTACTGTAGTAAATAAAAGCCAAAGCCTAAGCAAAGTGTAATCGAACCCATTCTATATGTGCAAGGAGCATTCAGTGTTCCGATTAACTTCAAAGGCGTTAGTTATAGAAGTTTCAATTAGCTGTCTTCTGTTCGGGCTTTGGACTAGTACGTATACATAGAGCATGGATGGTTTTCATGCAGGTACTACGCGTACGTACTAGCTAGCTAGTACGTGCTATACTGAATTAAAGCTGTACGTAGCTAACCGACTGTTGCGTATGAACTCGATCGATCGGACTGGTATGCGTACGTGTAGTAGCTAGCCAGCGTCCGGCTACGTGCAAGACGACGATCGAGCTGCACGTACGTACGTACACAGATTGGTAATATAGATAATATCGACCGCGAATCCCACGTACGTACGTACGTTTTCCTGCAGCAACCATTTGCACTGCAAAAATTTGTCGTCTTCATGATAGCCGAAGCTATAGCAATTGGATGTATAGGTACGTACCATACGTACATATGCACTCGATGTAAATTAAGTAAAGAGGGCCGGCAAGTAGCTAGCTAGTCAAGTCGCAACCAGAGCCGAGCCTGTCTAGCGTGCACACCATCTCATCTACGTGTTCCATTCGCATGTCACGATCCTGGTCAGCTGCCTCGACCGGCGGCGGTGCCACGTAGCTAGTTATGTGCTGGTGTGCACGCATCGGTCCCGATCGATCTGCGCCGACCGCACCAACGAACGACGACGCCTACCTCGATCGGGCCGAGCATGCATGCATGCCGCGGCTTTTAGTTTGGCGCCACTGCCACGCGTACGTACGTTCGTGCACTGGCCTGCAGGCACATGATCGAATTCGTCGTCGATCGACATGCACGATGCATACGTGTACGTACACTGGCTGGCCTGCAGGCGCCGCACGCGGCGGCGGCGGCGGTGGACGGGTCGAGCAGGCTCACCTGCCATGCGACTGTGTGCGACTGGCTCATGCACACGGCCGAACTTGGAATTACAGCGAACGCTGCTGTATGGGATCCAAGAAAACAATTTAACGGCCTTGCTGTTTTGTAAGTTACCTGTTTTTTTCATTAAGTATATATGATTTCCTCAGCATTTGGATTAGCTTTAGTGTGATCTGTGTCTCTGGTTCGACATTTTGATCGCATGGTTAAAAAATGTGTCATACGTACATATCCGCACAATTTAAACACTCCCTCAATCAGATCCTATCCCAGTTAAATTAGCATCTGAACGCATAAAAGAAAACGATACCGCGGTAATGGGTAAATTCCCTCCTTCGATCTTTGCACTACCAAATGTAATACTCCTAGTAGTAAGATTTATTGGGGCTCTCCTTTTTAGCTTTTAAAAGTTATTTTTGAGCTTTTCTACAGTAATTAATTTTTAAACAAATTATATTTGCAAGAAATAGTTTACATGTTAATTGTAGTATATATTGTAGCGACTTTATTTATATTGGTCAAAACCACATGCGAGTTTCTGTTACTCCGTACTCTATTTCACGGACATCCTAAATATCATAAATCGCAATAAAAAGTCATAAATCAAATCCAAAAAGAAGAGATCTGTTAATGCTAAAAAATACTATATGCATGGGTAAAGGTAAATATATAGGCAACAAATTAGAATAGGTTACAGAGGCATCTAATGGACTGCCATTGATCTTTGCACTACATATGTTCCAAAAATAGGGTGGCCAGCTACTGGCTAGAATTGGCACGACGCATAGGAAGAAGGCGTTGATGGCCAGGCTGACTTTATGGACGATTCTGTTAATTAAATCTTGGCTACTGAAATGGATGGGCAGCCCCGTCAACTGACGTCTGGTGCAGTGGTGCTTGCCCGCTGACCTTTTCTTTCTGGTATGGTCGATGCAACCAAAAAGAAAGAAGGAAGGAAGGAAATAAAGTAACAAAAACATCAGCTTTTCATTGGCATCATTAATCATTCCTACGATCCTATCTACATGTTTTTTTCTGGAAGCATTGTTCCTTGTTTATAAGATTGCAGCCATTAGCTGATAGCTATCCCTGACGAAAGTTTTCTTGTGTCATTTCTGGAGATTCAATCTGCAGGCCGACAAAAAAAGGCTTGCTAATTCGTATGTACGTACATGTGAACCAACAGTATCCCCTGTCTATACTAGCACTAACATTCTAACAATACAGTATGATGTACAGTGTGTACAGTGACATCTTGCAGCCTTTGCTCATTTTGCAAGCCTGTGTTTCCAAAAAAAAAATGGAACCTAACATTGGAGGCATCAAGATAGGCTTTACGGTATCCCTCAGTCGTCACACCAACATGGACTTGTAGAGCAATGGAAGGAGGAGTTGAGTTGGAGTTTTGAGAGTATCTCTAGGTTAATCCATTCTTTTGGCTCACACATGGTCAAATCCAATGTACCTTCAAAATGGGGACATTTTTTCTGCGAACAGGCATGTGACAACTTATATTGCTTAATTTTCTGCTAAAGAAATGTCAATGTGTTACACTCTGAAGGTGTAACTCCCAATAGCCTGTGCACATGCATGACTTGAAGATTTGCCAAGCTGATTTTGTATCCGATTTGGCCGGTTTTACGGTCCATTTTACTACCTCCAGTCAAAAAAACAAGTGTTTGGATATTGACACGGTTCTTAAAATACAACTTTGACCACTAATTGCTATTGTAATATATTTGTAAAACATAACAAAATTATAATATTATAAAAAATACTTTTTGAGACGAATCTACGCATATGGTTTTTATGTATATAATATAAATATTTAAAAAAATGCTAATAGCGAAAGTTTGACTAGGCGTATTTCAAAGCAACTTTGTTTTTTGAACTGAAGGACGATTTTATTCTGGTGACATTTACAGGTGGGCGATTTTAAGCGAGCAGTAAATTCTGTGAATCTTCGGTTTTACTAATCCTCATGAAAACCTCTGCAACGTGAAATGTCCTATGCATCGTTTCTTTTTCTTACCCTGCCTTTGCTGTGTATTTAAGTGCTCTGCCTAAGCGACTCTCATCTCCTCCTCCCACTTGTTCCTCTCGATCTTCCTTGGTGGAGGGAGGGATGCTTGTCACCTACTCCTCCCCACTCCCTCTCACTTCTTCTACCTCTTCCCCATAAAATTATTAGTTATCCTTCGAACCAAAAGCCACCTAGCACAGAGCAAGCAAAGGAAGAAAGCAAGAGAGGAAGAGGGCAAAAAGAAAAAAGCAAAGCAAGAAGCAACTGCTCACTCAAGCATTCCAGCATCTGGTCTCCATTGTTCTATTGTCCTGTACTCCTGTGCGAGACTTCTTGCCTGCTCGCTTGGTTGCTTGCTTGGTGATGGATCGGCACACTTGCAAGCTCTGCTTCCGACGGTTTCACAATGGCCGTGCGCTGGGCGGTCACATGCGCTCCCATGTCATGGCTGCTGCCGCCGCCGCCGCTGCAGCCGCTGCCTCGTACTCGCCGCCGCCTCCGCAGCAGCAGTCGCCGCCATTATCCTTGGCATCTACCTCGTCGACGGAGATGGATGGTAAGCCAGCGCAGCAGAAGCCACTGTCCTACGTCTTGCGCGAGAACCCCAAGAAAAGCTACAAGGTAGGCGCCCCTGAATTCTCCGGCTGGTGCGGCGGTGGGGTGGCCGGCGGCGAGTCATCGGTCGTGCAGGACGGCGAGAGCGACACGGAGTCCCCTCCCGGTGGTGCGGGGTTCGCCGTGAGCCGCCTGCGCTCGAAGCGGGTTCGCCGGCGCCCGCCACCACCGGCGTCGGATCCCGAGCCGGCGAGCAGCATTTCCGACGCGACGACGGAGCAGGACGTGGCCATGTCCCTCGTGCTGCTGTCTCGGGACTCATGGACGCGGTCCAGATCCGAGCCCTCGCCCCACTCGGCCCGGGCGAGCTCGGAAGCCGAGCAAAACAACGACAACGTCAACGTGTTCGACGAGGACGACCGCGCCGTGGCCGGCGAGGACTACGAGGAGTACTACGGCAAGGCAACGGCCGCGCGCCCCCGCAGCAGGTACCAGTTCGGCGCGTGCAAGAAGGTGTTCCGGTCGTACCAGGCGCTCGGCGGCCACCGTACCAGCCTCAAGAAAGGCAACGGCGGCTGCGTGCCACCGCCCCGTCCGGCGCCGGCCAAGGCCGGCCGCGCGGACGCCCCTGTCATCCACGAGTGCCCGTTCTGCTTCCGCGTCTTCGACTCCGGCCAGGCCCTGGGCGGACACAAGCGCGCGCACATGTCGTCCGGTGGCGCGCTCGCCCCGCCGACCCCATCACCGTCCCCAGCAAAATGCAGCGACAGCTTCGGGTCCTTCGATCTCAACGTGCCGGCAGCAACGGACGACGACTGCGAGCTCTCCGCCGTGTACGACGCAGAGTTCGGCAGCACCAGACAGTAAGATGGACTGATCTGATGTCCATCACCCATGTCAGCTGCAGATCACCAGATGGTCCAGATGTACTTGGACAAGCTCAAGAATCGGCAGCCCAACTGCTGCATGCAAGGATGGATTCGAGGTAAGAGGTCTGCATCGATCCATGCAAGAACCAGATGGAGAACAGTTCAGCAAAAAAAAAAACTTTTGCTTAATTTTTCAGCTACGACTATTGCGATTGTTAGAACTGAATCAGTTGGACAGCAGAATTAATTTTGGTTTACTGTATCTAAATCAAATAGATCTATTACTTCAATCCTCTCATTGAACTGTGCATTTACTCATTTCTTAACCCGTCCCATTAATCTCTGCTTCGTTGAACCATTAACTTACTACTTACCCTTGTGAAACCGACAATGCTTGGCTCCTCGAATTTGCTTGGATTAAAAGGTCATTGAAGAGTAACAAACCCAATGTTCATAGCCTAATTCTCGCTGGTTTTCTTCTCTCCATTGCCGGGGCGTCCAGCTGTTGGTCACACTGTCCTTTCCCAAATAATACTAGTGCATCCATCACATGACTCGTACGGTCATACCACACCATCTTCTTCAGTAGTGATCGCAGAGTCATGGACCGTGTGCACTTCACTTTTATTATGCTTAATTGCATCTTGGCTGTGGCTGGCTGGGACGGAGCAGTAGCTGCTCTCCAGCTGCAGCAGTAGGCCCCACCGAGACAGAGAGAAACAGCCAGTTTAGCTGAGCTTCTTTCCTCTGACGCAGCCCCTGCTCCTGCTCGACCGCTCGCACTAGTACTTGTTCGTTTCCTCCTCTTTTACTTACCTCTGCTCATGTGCCCGCACGGCACGTGTCCGCTGCACGTGGGCCATAGAGGCGGGGACCTACACGGCAGTAGCAGTGTTGGTGCCGGCTGCGTGTTCGGTACGTATGCGAGCCCGTACGAGGCTGCGTTAACTGCTCGCCGTCGCTTCCTGTCCCGCCTTGGCCGTTGGCTGGGCTCCCTCCGCTGTTGGCCTCCTCTCCTCCCAATCTCTCCCTTGCCCAAATTAGAAACTTACTAGGTAAAAACTTAACTCCATCTCTTACCACGCACATCAGCGCATGGAGATGGGTGCATGGATTGATCAGTGATGTACAGTCTACATGCACGGTGCAGTGAGTTGATATCGCTGCTAGGCGAAAGTATCCATTTTAATATTAAGAAAATCTAGAGTATAGTTATTGTAATTTTTTCTACCTACTTCTACCTAAATACGTTTGAAAGAGGTTAAATGGTTATCCTATATTATTTAATAGAAGTGTATATATATATAAATGATCGTTTCTTATTAATTTTTGTACATCTGAGTGGAGCGACCACTTTGTTTTGGTGCACCGCTTCCAGTGCCCGGGTGGGGGCAGCCAAGCTTGTGACACATGTAAGGGGATCTAGCTTGACTTATACGTACAGTCATGGTCTCACGGAGACCCAGGGCAGGGTGCCATTGCCACCGTGGCACTGGGCCCACCGAGCAGTGGCAGGTTGGACCAACATGAGGTGGCCCCCGGCCTTCTTTGCGTACCTTAATTCGGCAGCACGTACGTCCCATCCCTAGCTTGGACGGCCGCGATCGATCGCGCGCGGACGTCGCTGCATGCCGGGCGGTCAATGCCCTGCCCCCGTATCTAACGCGCAATGCGTGCCCGGCTGTGCCTGCATGGATGCAGCATGCATGGTAGTGGCTCGGCGCCTACTCCGTTGAATCGAAGCGTGAGCTGATCATGAGACCAGTATGTTATGCATCTTCCACTGGTGGTTGATTGATCCGCGGCAGATTGCAGATCGAATATAATTCGTACGAATTGTTCATACAAATGGAGTTGTAATTTTTTAAAAATTTAGCATCTATTTTTACAAATCTAACTCTCTTTGAACTCGGTAGACACCTACCAAGTTAGGGTAACTTGGCAGGACGCCGACCACCAATTAGTGCTATACTTAATTAGTGTTAATTATATTTAATTAGCACTAATATAGTGACCTAATTACATGTCGTTTTGTAGGAGCCCGACAACAGCCTGCTATCGACCAACTATGGCTCGGCTTGCTGGACAGGTGCTGGTAAAGCTCTCCTAGCTTGGTAGCATCTGTCGAGCTTTTGTAGCATGATAGACGACATGTGTTATTTATCGTGGCTATTGAGCTCGAAAAGAGCTAGATTTATAAAAATAGATGTTCAAAGGTTAGTTTTTTTTGAAAATATACGTACATGCTATTTGTGTACACAGTTTAATTCCTGTCATGTTGGTGGTGGGGCGTTGCTGTGCACATGCTACTAGCAATATAGGCTTTATAAAAAGGTGCTAGTGGTGCGTGGTCTAATGTTGGATGATGAAATCTAGGCATGAAAATGGGGGCAATCATTAATTAGGATTAGTCTAATTAATTAGTTTGGCATGTTGATGTGTGGAGTACAATGGTATAGTTAACTTTTGCAACATCTTGGTGTTCCTCGTGGCGTTGTGTGCGTCTTCATTGTAATCCAAAAAACCAAATCCTATATGTTTCTTCTCGAAGAGGAAAAAAGAGAATCAACACACATCTTTAATTTAAGGAAGGAAAATGAGAACCCGGATCCATCAGGTCAGCCATCTCAAAATTGTGCTTTACCACTAGGTCACCTAGCTAGGTGTCCTTTCTTCTTCAAACTACTAGATCATTGTGTATCCGTGATTTATATCACGATCCAACGGACATGAGAAGCGGCATCAAATTGGTTCCATGATGTTAGTTTGATTATGTTCTTTTTGGAATTTGGTTTCTCTAGAAATTAAAAAGTCAAACATCGAAATATGAACATTCTTGAATCTAAAATCGTGTACACTATCCGTGTCGATGTCCCTATTGTTTACTACCGTATTGAAAAGCGTAACAAACAACTATCAACCGTAGCTAAAAACCATTAGACACACCTAAAAGAACACCCTACCGTAGAACCTTGGTAATATATGTGTCTTTCTTAGTGTGGAAAGTACGGAAAATTGGCTTTGTTTAACATGTAAGCAGCGCGATTGTGAATACGAAAAACCAGTTTAGTCGATGTTTATAAAGGCCTGACATATAATGCTGTAGATGTCCTTTGGTATGCCAAGGAGGCGAGGGGTTTCCTACCTTAAAATCATTGCGCCTTCCTTTCAGCTCTCATTCTTTTTCAGCTCTCGCTAGATTATAGCTTATGATTTTTCTTTGATCAAATAAATAAGATAATTTTTGTTGCTTTTAAAAATAAATTATCATGACAGTCTTTTCAAAAATATTTTATTGGCATTTGGCTCATTCGCATAAATACTCGTGCTAGGGCTAAAAGTCATAAACCGAAAAGAACCCACCCATGATCTCTTGGCTTTTGATCACGCAAGACTTGTTTGGGACACATTTCGTAAAAGAAAGACTCACTTGGAAAAAGAAATATCCGGTGAAGATTACACAAGGCTTATTCTGAGCTTCATTCGTTTCGGTTTCGGTTTCAGCTTCTGATTTTTAGCTTCTAGTTCACTATTCTTTAATTTTGTCTTTTCTTGCATTACCTGTGAAGGGCTAACCTATTTTTCTGTTTTTAAAATTTTAAATTTAATTACGTAAAAAAAGATATCATAAGTTACAATGCAAAATAAACTAATTACAATAAAAAAAAGTCATAAACCATAAAAAAATCCAAGCTGAGTAGGGGCTTACAAAAACGAAGTCATGTACTCTGGTAAGAAAGGGAAAAATATGTTCGGTGCTAGCTGGTACTGCAATGTTCGGCATTACCGACCCTATCCATGCCAACTCTCGAGTTGTAAATAACAAAGCAAGAAATTAAGGGGAGTTACTCTCCCTCGTCTTCTTGTACGGCAGGAGCATACGTATAGGGAAGAAGCGCTGCCGCGATGGGGCCCACGTACGGCGTGCACCAGACCAGCGGCGATCTGGATCTGCGCCTGCACCGTGCGCTGGATCGGCTCTTGCAGCACGCGACGGGATCGGAGCAGTAGAACCGACGGTGAAGCGCCTACGTGCTAGCCAGCACTAGTATCTGAGCTGAGCATAAAGCATTGGATCTCGAGCAGCACACAGATCGTACGTGTGACGGGGATACGCAGGATAAAACGGGTACGCGACCGTAAAAGGAGTGAATTAGGATGCGCGGATCAGCGGAGGCACGGAGGTGGTGCACACTGTAGCGCTTTGCCGTCCTGTGCATGTCGCCAGGGGAGGGGATGGGAATCCCGTGACGCGGAAGCACGCGCTGCGAGCCTGAGTACGAGATTCCCCTGCTTGTCATTTCAACTCCAACCACAAAGCGGACGATCGAACCGCCGTAATTTTCAAGTCAAGCTACAGGGTGGGAGAGAGAGAGAGAGAGAGCTATCCGCTGCCTTCTGGAATCTGCACTCTCCAGTCTCCAGTTAGGTACTAGCAGAGCGAGCAGCGCGACGTTCCTCGTTTTCCCAACTTCAGGCATGGCACCGTTCAATCCGCCTACGGCTTGTCGCTGTTGACAAGCTAGCACATTCCACTCAACTACTGGGCTCTGCTCTGCTGCCAAAAAGCTCATTCAGCCATTCAGGTCAGGATGCTTCATTGCTTTTGCTTGCTTGCTCTGGTATACAAGTCAGCACAAAACATGCAGTATGCACCTTCTAGGCAGCTATAACAACCATAGACCACAGGCATGGGCATTCTACTAAACCAAGAAACGCTAGGTACAGACCATGCATTAGATAGAGTGAAATGAAGGTAAGAACACGGGCTGTTCTTTTTGGCTGCGGCTTATGGCTTTTGGCTGAAATTTTTGAATTTTAGCTGTTTACGGTACAAATTACGAAAAAACAGATACCCATTTGCAATTTTGACTGGTACAGATGTTAATCTTTTAACGTGTACTATGTTTAACTTGTAGACCACATCTTGAAAAAATACTTCGTTTAAAAGTTAGGTACTGTAGCAGCTGCGAAAAGCCGCCCGGCTTCTGCACAGCCGAACAGGCCCCACATAGTTAAAGGCAATGTAGTACTAATTAAAATAATATAGGACGTGCTGGCCTGCAGCTGCAGGCAGGTAGGCTCTACAGATGGGCTACAACACAATGCATACATGAAGATTAGTTAGCTGTCGGGTGAGGTCGTGTGGCGACTGAAGTGAACACCAAAGGGTTAAGCGAAGTCGAGTGCAGCGTGCAGCTGCAGACTGCAGGATGGCCTGGCGCCTTTTGTTTCAGAACGATCCTTTTCTGACGACGCATTCAGCATTCAAGCCTCCGACTATCGTTCTGTACCATCGAGCAAAAGTACTTTGCGTTTGTACCACGTCCTGCGTCGTGGGAGATTAGATGTGTGTGTATAGCAAATCGTGATCCAATTCCATCCAGGCCTCACCATTCTTCACCGACGATCTATCATATGACAGGCGATGGTAAGGCACTTTCAAAGTAAGCATCCCTTTCCTATTAATCTGATGTGTTTCAGTTTCAATTACATGGTTTTGTTCATCAGTACAAGAAGTATATGTTAGGAAACACGGAAACTTCTCTTGTCATTCACAGAGATCATCTTAGTACTGCGAGTACCAACTTGCAAAATATCATAATGAAAACTAAAAGGGTCATTACAAAACCTTGCGTGTGTTTGGCTGATATCATTGTGCAAGCAACAGCAATCAACTAACATATCCGTGTAAATTAATGTATTAACATATAGAGGTTACTGAGAGGCCATGTACTAGGTCTAAATTATATTTACAATGAATAATTGACATTTTGATTGAGTTGAATTTGAATTTTATAATAGTTTTAGAAAATTCAGATTTATTGCTAGTGCTACTAGTTGAACCGGTTGGTGGGATCGGTCAGACTAGCCAGTGAATAGCGGTCTGACCGGTAGTCCGATGTGATCGAGTTTGGGAGCGGTTAGACCGCCAGGGAGGTATAATCGATTTCTAGTTAGCGGCTGCTTTTATTCTAGAAAGCACGATTTGGAGTTAGGTTCGTGTGGTCAGACCAGCCATGGTTGACGGTTGGACTGGGGGAGTTGGCTAGTGTGACCAACATTAAAAATACGGTCAAATTGGGTGGTCGCTCATACCGACCAATGGTTGGCGGTTTGATCGGTGCATTCCGACCGACGTGAAGATAGCAATCAGACTGGTTGGTTGCAACCAAAGATCATTGTGTGTTGAGTTTAGTTTGGCTCATAGCTTGGGAGCCATAAGCGTTTGTATTGCATGATGCATGTGTTTGACTAATGTGAGTCAAGTGTATATAATTTGTGCTCGATATAATTGCTTGGTCTTTGGATGTGCAGGTGGCTTGGAGGACGTAGCGGTCGACGGTAATGGACTAGAACTAGGCGGGGTGCTAAGGTCCGGAGTAGTCATATAAGTCCGAAGGAGGCCATGTGGCTTAAGTGGGAGTACAAAGAAGACAAGGGTCGTAGAGAGGCGAGTTGGTACATGTATTACGTTAAGTAATAAGACCGATGCATGTATAGATGGTTTAGGGGAGTCCGTATATGTGATGACGTGACGGTTAGTTATTAGGAACTATGGGTTGTGTGTCAAAGCATGTAGAGATACTTTGAGGTGAAAATGAAGACGGGTTAAGGAAAGGTGCCCAGAAATTTCATCAGGGGCGTTTTAGGGAAATGCCCAAAATCGAACTCGAGACCCACACCAAAACCATTGTGTGGGGAGGCGCAAAGGAGGTGATTTAGGGTTAGGATAAAGTCAATTGTGTGGAGTGGATCAAACACAAATGTGTTAGTGGGTTGATCCTTGTAAGCGCTTTGAGAAGTGTGAGTATATAAAACCTATGTTAGTGAGGTTGTCGGGTTTTTACGGTAAGCTTAATGGGTTGGATCCATTAAGAGATGTGTCGGTTATTTAGAGGAGAGAAGAGGAGGTGGTAGAAAGGATTCTAAGGTTTGGTTTTTGCTCTACTAACTTATCTTCTTCCATGGTTGTGAGAGAGATCTTGAGAGAAAATGATGGTGTTTTGGTTGCACCCTGTAAATATTCATGAGCATGTAAATCTTATCCTCCACTAAAATAGATCAAAGCTTTGTCTCAATCATGTTCTTGCTCATGTTCCTATTGGATTTGCTTGTTCTTGAGCTAGATTTGTGATTTCGGATTTATGCAAGTTCTAGCCCTATCTTACTTAAATTAGCTTATTAGGATATGTGAGAATAGATATGGAAGAACTCATGTCTTAAATCCTCATAAGCAAGAAATGATTTGAGTTTTAGTGTTTTTAGTGTTCTCGTGACATAGATTTGATTCTCTTTATTTTAGTGAACTTGAGCTTAAGAATCTTACGATTCTTGATTGGTTTAGGTTCTGTTGCTTTGAACAAGTTTTGTGCAAAACTTAAAAGTGTTCGGATGAGATTTGAACAAGTTCATAAGATTTGAGCTTTTACCCTGAGATGTTTTAGGTCTGAAAACAGAAGACCGATCGAACCGGTCCCAGACCTGCGATCAAATTGGCCTGCTGGTGTGACAAGTCTTAGGCTGACGGTCGACCAGCCTATCAACGATGGTCTAACCGGCTCTATGTAGATGGTTGTTGTTTTTTTGGCTCTTGTTGCTAGCTTGATTTTATAACATCATGTTGGTGCTCTCTAAATTTGATGATTATCATAGTCACTTGTGCAAAGATTTTGAATACTTTAGGAGGAAAAAGTTTTGAGAATCATACACCCATCGGTTCTACAGTTACCAAGACGTGCCGCCACACGTAGTACTAGGTAGTAAACTGAAGTAAATTACGGAATGCTCAAAGATGCTTCCTCGTGGAAGCAACAGCCAATCGATCTAGTGTTCCATCCAAGCATGATCCATCCACAGTTGCTCGACCAGTATCCTTCCATGATCAGCAGTTTAGCACTGATTATTGCTGCCTTACAGTGTACATCACTCAGATAACTCATTGCTTCACTGCAGAGTTAGAATCAAATCAAGCATCATGTGCTTTTTCATGGGCCCCAGTCATGACCTCTGTTAGTTAGCATTTTCATTGTTAGTAATCCAGCATTGTCAGACTATCTTGATGGGAAAAGGTTGCAGAATTTGCTGTCAAACTGAATTGATCTTTCAGGAGGAAAACAGGAGATGAGATGGGAAAAGGCAGGTCAAATAGTAACTGACGGTGAAGTTGACAGGTAGAGGGCTAGAGGCGTGTAGACGCACTCTCTTGTTGTTAGAAAATGCAAGCCAAAAGAGAGAAAAAAAGTAGGGAAATGCTCTAAAATATATAAGAAAAGGGAGAAGAAGCATAGAAGTTACTAGAAAAGTTGATGACAAGATCTCGCGGAATAATAAGCTTGAGGCCAATACTGGTCCAATTGCAGACGAGGACTCACTGTGTTATAATAATGCTAAGAAAGAATGTTGACTTCAGGACTCCATTTGCAATATGGATGGGAGGCTCAGAAGCACTACTTGTGTTGTGGCTAGATTCACCTTTTTCTTTCCTGCGCTGGGGCTAGCATAGTGTTCTATCTTTCCTGTATCTGCATCAATCATGGTTGCTGCAGGCAATGTTTATACATCAGTACATCACTGCTGATACAAAGTGGAATGCCAGAGCTAAAATTGCCAGAATGAATCAAGAATTAGCCAATCTGAATCAGCTGTCCATATGATGATGAAGCACCACAAATATGTACAAAAGAATCGACCTGACTTCTTGAATTCGATGTCTGTCTTTGGTTCACCGGTAGGGGAAGAACGTATCCCTCTCAAGCATCGACTGCAATGAGTCCATTACCCTCACCATGGATGCCCACAAGAATGGTGCTGAGCAAAACGCATATCCAAAGATTGCCAGAACCCTCACGACACCATCATGGTACCATGGGAATGCCATAACAAAGAGCATGCCAACAATCGCAAGCCAGACCGTGAGCACAGCAAGCGGTGGGAGCATGAATGCTGCCGATCACAAGCAGCGACAAGCGGCGCGCAAATAGGTACATGGACCAACCCATGATTGGGTGTCTTGTGCATGGGATTACAAAGAATGGGATAGCATATCGCAACCATGGCCACGATCGCGATCATCTTGATGAGCCCTGCACGAGCACTTTGTTTCTCGGTCGCGGGTTATAGCACGTTTTGTCATCCACAGCCTTGCCAATTTGGTGGTGGCTATGATCACTATGTACATCAACACCTCCATCAGGATCACTGGCATTTCAGCAGCGTAACTGCGAAATGTGAACATGGAAAGGAAATGTGAGCAGGGAAAAAGGTTAAATGCACAGAATGTATGGCATATGGTTTTTCTGTCTGCTCAAGTACATATTTCGGTTAGAGATTGCTGTTTTTACTCACCCAAGATCATCCCAGCGTTGCTTGTGCGGGAAAGGCCCAGCGGCAAGATTGGCGAGACCACCGTACCAAGGTTTAAACCATGGGGCAGGGGGAATGTGATCATGTTGTTTGGCCCGCATGGAACATGCCAATGCGACTTGAGATCTGCAATATTTCATCAAAAGGGTGGTTAAATCTTTGGAAGCAAGAGCCAAATGAAGGTGAGAAATTGGAGCTGAATAGCGGTGGCACTCACAGTAGTAGGATGCGTCCATCGATAGCCGAGAGGAAGGCGATATGTCCCGTTCGACTTGGTCTTTGTTCTCGGGAGGGTGGAACATTGGTTTGTCAAGCAAATGCGGGTAGCGACCAACCGAAAACCTTAGTGCGCACCATCGAGTTGTCACGGCCAATTTCGGTCATGAAGCATGCCTTTGAATACATCCATAGAAGGCTGTAAATTGGAAAAGTTACCATTGTCAGAATACCTCTTTGCAATTACAGATATCTGAGCATAAGATTTTTTTTCAGGTGCGTTAACAATGATCAATGTAATGATGTTGCACATTGCATAGCTTCCAATTGAAAACTATTTAGAACGAGTATGCAAGAAAAATCTTCAGCCTATGAGCTGGTGGAGGTTAGCCGAGCAATCATGTCAACCATAGATATTGGCAGAAGACACAATTCATTTTTGTTAGAATCGATGCAAACTCCATCTATTAATAGTTGTTCAACTGGCTTATTACCAGTACATGCCAATCAACACAGCTGTAGGTATGGGGTCAATTTAGGGACTCTGTTGTTTATACACTAAAGAACACTATGCAATTCGACACAAATTGTCACATTACTCACATAGTCAACTCAACAGGCCTAGACGGCTAGACCATATCAAGCAACATAATGCAGAATTTGCGCTTTTGGTACAGGTGGTGCACCTTCAAAGTACAAACCACAAGAATTGGGACCATACCTGGAGCACGAAAAGACCGGTGTGGAAGTAGCACGGATTGATGAAAAGCTAGCGAGCGGCCGCACTGGAAGAGCTCATCGATGTTACGGAGGAAGATGTTGTCGGAGTCGATCATGGCGACACGGTCATAGTCGACCGGGCTCCATGCATAGAGCTTGTTCGTCGGCTTGAACCTCCTGTTGATCCCTCCAAGGTTGTTCTCGTAAGGATTCTTCAGGTTCTCCACCAACACCACCCTCATGCCATCCTCCTCCCTCCTGCTCCCATTTACCATCAAATCGTGTCATATTTCGATTCACATTAAAAGTACGAAGTACATTGCAGTATTGAAACAAGAAGGTGCAGTACTTATTAACCATCTTTGTTTGCATCGCATTTTTTCTGACAAGATTTACCCATGATTGGGAGGCAGAAGCCATGGCTTCAAATCAATCATTTGGGATTTGACTCACTCTGGAAAAATCCATTGTGCAATTGCTTCTTATTTTTTCAGAGAAAGGAAAGTTGACCACTCTGATTGGACGCCAACCAAGGAATTACTCCAGCCAAAGCCACCAAATAAATAGTCAAAGCTCCAATGCCTGTGCACCCATGACAGCATCTTTTTTTAACACTAACACAGCAAGTAACAGCATATAACAACATGAAGGACCATGTGAGAATGTCCTAAATATTGTTGTGTTGAACCATTGTCAATCTAGGAAGTTAAAGTTTGAAAATACAATCTTTTGCAATTTTGTGGACGGTCACACAGGAGGAGTAAATTAGTAATGGGTTAAGGAAGGCTACTGTTAGTGATCTGTTCATTTTGCCTTCATGCATAGTAGTTAAATGTATTCACTGTTGCCCTGTTGCCATGCATGCAAGCATTGATGAAGTCAGTAATTAATAAGCTGCATGCAATGCATTGATTAGCCATGCATTGTTTACTTAAATGCTGTCCGCATGCAGCGATTCAACCATCAGTCGAATTCCGGTTAGACCGTCGCCGTGTTGCGGTTCAACCGCTGGAGTCATGCGGTCTGGCCGGTGTGGGCACCCGGTCAGACTGGCTTGGCTGTTTTGTTTCGGCCAGAATTTTGGATTTGTGTAATTGACTCGTGAAATGAGTTTTGGTGACCAAGGTCTATAGATATAGGTCGCATGAGATATGTTACTGTTAATATAGGTTAAGTTATAAAGAATTTATATCCGAAAAAGGTTTCTTTGTCTTTAGATATATAGGGTCGCTTGGAGTTAACTGTGGTCAACAGCGAGAATCAAAACTATACTCATGGAAGAGCCGAGGCCCAAAATGATCGAGAATGCTGGACAAGATGGTTGAGGCCAAAAAGGCAGAAAATATCGAAAGGAAGTTCGAATGACGGGATTGCATCATGTGGCTTGATCGGTCCAACTGAGGCGTGGTCTGGCGGAACCAGAACATGGGAGACTTATCGACGCATAGCAAACCAGTGATGTACCTACACGTGGCAAATATAACAATTGCTTGCACTGGATGGAGAAGACCGAGTTAAGAAATGATATTTTTGTCAGTATTTTGGTAGTTTGACCAAAATACCGAAAACGACTTTGGAAGAAATCCGCGGCGCACAAGCGGCATTTGAGAAGGCATTTTAGGTCATGAAGAAGCTGGTTTGATTAAGATGGACCAAGACTAAGGACTTAGCGGATTCGGACTTATGCGCTTTAAAAAACGTGCATAAATGAATATATGTGAGAAACCCGTGTGTGTTATCGGATTTCTTCCATTGTGCTAAGTGAATAGCATCCACTAAGGGTTAGATGTGGCTGGCTATCCCATCTATTTAACGGGTTGAGTTGGAGACTTGTAGTTAACTATTCAACTTTCCTTTCAAGTGTTTATGTGTTAGGGTTAGGGTTTAAGACGAGTGCTTGTGGTGTGCTCTCTGTCCTCCAAATTAGAGTGGTTATAAAACTTCTCCTCAAGTAGCAATACATCAATCTTTGTTTATCCCTATGACTATCTCTCGTGTTGATTATTTGCACTTGTCTTCGTTGGTTTTTCCTTTTTCTCTTCCATCTTCTTGATCTTATTGTGTCAAGGACATATAAGAGATGGAGATAACCTTTGAAAATCAATATCCACCCATCTAGACACTTTGGTAGCAAGTTTATGAAAAAAAATCTGGTTTTGCTTGATTTTAGCTTTACCAAGTGATTTTGTGATCTGAAAGTTTTTAGTTTGATTTCTTCGGCGTTCTTCCTTGTTGTGACATGTGGGGATACATCTAAAGTCATCTTGGACATCTCCTATCTACGAGCAAGTTGTATTCACCATTTTTATATTTTTCCAGGTTTTGGTGCAATTGTTTCAATCTTAAAAAGGTCTAAATTTTGACATAGATCTCTGTGATCCATAGATGGAATAGGTTTCTGAGACCTTAAATAAGGTATGTGCAAAATTTCACCGCTTTTGGATTATCGGATCAAAAGATACTTGAATTTTTGGATTTGCATCTGTGTTGATTTTACCGTTCGGGTTAAAAACACTGTAGCAACGGCCTTACCAGCTACTGTTTATGGTCTCACCGGAATTTACTGTAGCAGTCAGCTCGTTCGAGAAATTGAATGATGTTTTGGTCAGTTTTCCATTTGAATTTTTCGTGTAGCAATTAGTTTTTAATCTTGAGAGCTTCTTATAACTATTCAAGTAAAAATCGATAAATACTTGGAAAATTCAAAGAAACACAGCACATAACCATAATGTAACCACACAAGAACATTACGAAAGCAAACTGTACAGCAGCGCATATCTCTAGGAAAAAATTCTCTCCTGTAAATAAACTCACAAGATTGAACAAAAAAAACTGGTCAGAAGTTTGCTATCTGTAGGTGGGCCTGGCCGGCCCCGCCGGTGAAATCATCGAGTTATCAAATACCTAGGGCTGCTAATGGGCTTATCTATCTAGCCTTTTAGATCAGACTGGTCTAAAATTATAAATAGATTAGATTAAATTTAAACTTTTCTTTATTAAGCTAGATTTAGATTGGATTGGACTAGACCTTAGACCTTATATTTTTATACTAATTGCTAAAGTTCAGATAAGAACTAATCCTAATTAGACAATCAAGAAGATAAAGGTACTTGATTCAAGCTAGCCTAAAAATATTTTTAGGCCTGTTAAGAAGCAGATCCTTCTCAATTTTATTTAGATTTAGATTAGATTTACACCCGATTTCGACCTATTAAAATACCCAAAACACTCCTCGTCATCAGCTTCATCCTCTCCCGCACGGAGAGAAAGAAACGCATGCTTGCTTAGTCACCACGCGTTAACATTAGCAATGGCTTGAAACTAGAAAGAAACGGCCAATCAAGCAGCGGAAAGTCCAGGAAACGCGGCATACTCACATTGCGCGGACCCAGTCGCGGGGCACGTCAGAGGAGGCGATGAGGACGCGGTCGGCGTCGGCGCCGACCCTGGCGAGCGAGCGCATCATCACGCGTACCGCCACGTAGAACTCGTAGTCCCTCGGGGTCCCCATGTACATCATCGCCGCGTACGCGTGGCGCCGCCCCACCTGCCCCTGCCCCTGCCCCCGCACCAGGCCGCGGCTCTGCTCCCCCTCGGCCGCCGCCGCCGAGGCCGACACGAGCAGCCACAACGCCGCCACCGCACACGCCGCAAGCCTCCGCTCAGCGACCAGCGGCCGCCCCATCGCCGGTGCCTGCTGCTCGATCACTTTGCGTTGCTCTCTCGGTGCTACGTGTGTGGATGATGTTTGGAGCAGAGCAGAGAGGGGGAGAGATGCTTGATGGCTTCTCGTCGCCAAAAGCAAAGGAGGAATGGAGAGAGAGAGAGAGGAGGAGGTGGAGGGTAAACGGCTGAGCCGGTATTTATTTACGTGTTCTTGGAGACAGACCGCGCATAGTATGTTTTATTTATTTGGTTAATAGTTTTTTTACTGTGATTTATAACTTTTAAGCTGTTTAAAAGAGACTATAGAGTAATAAGAGTTTGTATATAATTTTAGCTAATATAAATAAAATCGTTATAATATATAATATAATTAATTTATAGATCTTATTTTGAAATAATACTTTGTGTGAAAACTAGTTTATGGAGAAAAAAAACGAAGAACAGGCTTTAGAAGTGGAAAACAAGAGACCCAGTACAGACTCGAGAAACGTACTTCACTGACAGGTGGGCTCAATGTAGGTAAGGCCCGCCGTCCAGTAGGGGCTCGGGTACGAGCGCGTGCATCCCGCGGCGCGCTAAAGCGAAAGAGGGTAACGCCTGCCTCCCTGCCCGCTTTGGTGATGTAACGCGCGCTTCCTCGCTTAGCTTGTGTGCTTTGTGACCTGTGGAACGTGAAGCAGGACATGTTTTTTCTTCAGTTGTTTTTGTCTTTTATTTCTCTTAATAATTACTATTTATTAAATTAATAAATTAAAGCTACAGATTATAAATCATAATTTAAAAAAACATGTGAAGATGGCGACGGAGGCGTGCGGCGCGGGCAGGGTGGTGGGTGCGAGCAGACGACTCGGATGGACCCGTTCTAGGCGCTGAATTGAACGAGGATTAATGCCAAGCAGGTTGCAATTCGTTCCAAATCCTCTCTCGAGGCTGCTTAAAATTATGGGGCTTCCTGTACAGCATCGATCAGCATTTTTTATTTGTTTATTCTAAAATGTAGACGAATTTTCAATTTGGATTGGCTCCACCCAAAATAACCCAGTGCAGAGACCGCCACCTCCTAGGTTGCCTTCTCGCTGTCGTTAACATGGCCTCTGGTGTGGGGAAGGGATGAACGAATTTTCAATTTGTATTGGCTCTATCTAAGGTCCGTTTGTTTGGGCTTGGATTTTTGAGTTCTGATTTATTTTTCACTATTTCTAAAATTCATTTTTTCTGATTTTTTGGTTTTTTAGCTTTTTTACCAGTTTTTTTCGTATTCGTTTGCACTATACGTGATAGGCTAACTCTTTTCTATTTTTAATTTTTTAAAACTTAATTATGTCAAATAAACCACCATCAACTACAATGTAATTTTAGCTAGTTACAGTAAAATTCAGTCATAAGCTATGAAAATTCAGCCCAACTGAGCATCACCTAGATCTCACGAGGGCTGCCATTGCTGAAGCATGAAACACCATGCAGCTTGATCATGTGTTAGGCCTAGTTTTTTAAGCTTATGTTTTATGACTTTTTTACAACAAACAGAAGAGACGGTTTATTTGCCGCTGGTTTATTGGGGCAACCTGGTAGAAGCAAAAGCCATCAGCTACAGTCGAAAAGAATTAACCCTTAATTTCTTTTGCAAAATATACTACTACCACTGGTACTACACCAACATCAATAACAGCTATCTGGACTTTGTAAAGTCAAAACATTCCCATATCATACAACTATTAAAGGCAAAGGAATTCCACCCCTATCCTTGCAGCCGTATGTTTCCCCCACCAATCAGCGCACGTTTTGCCTTCGCCCGTCACGTGTATCCTTCCACACCCTTCCACGCGCGTTGGGCCGTCATGCTGTTCCGCCATTCTGCGCGAGTTAGGCCACGAGCAAGAGGCATATCTAGTTTGCATAACCCTCATGAACAAGAAAACTACCTTGGGCATTATGGCTTAGACACGTGAACAGGTTACAGGTCCCATCAGGCACCGATCACCATGTCCTCCCTACCAACACCAAAAATAGTTTATACTTTGTAGACTCGTAGCCACGGTCGACCCCATCCACGCAGTCGACGCGCACAACACCCAGCTGCACGGCCCATTCCACACACGAAAGCTCATTCAATACCCAGACAACTAAGCCACGAGCCCACCGTTTACTATACACATATACGACAATACACGTATACACGTGTTTGTTGTCTCTTATCCTATCCAAAACGGCGCAGCATAGCGTGCTACCCTTCCTAGTATTAATTAACTGCAAAGTGAGTGCGATTTTTACCTGACCCTGATCCAAAGCACGGGACCTGGGCCTACGTTATGTTATGTTACGGTGAGCCAAGGTGACTCATATATACTGTTTTAGGATTTACAAAGATGTGCGATAGAGTCTTAGATGAATTCTAGAAGAATTAGTACACCTACTTCTGTTTAAATTATGATTCTTACTCTAAATTGGAAAAGAGCTGGGAGAAACTATATAAACTATAGGACTGATGATGAAAAGTAACCGAATAATCAAGCCTACTCATAAAAAGCAGAGGACGCACGAGAGGATTAGAGTTCAGGATTTTTTTAGCACTAGATTTTTGTATATGGCAAGTATTTGAGAGTCCTAAAAGATTCGACGTGGTTGTGAGTGAGCGACAATATCTTGTACTCTTTTGAGGTTGTGCTTAAGAAATTTATGGTCGACTTTGTCAATTTTTTTATCTCTCGTGGTGGTTGCTTCAACATCATTTTTTTGGTTCTCTATGAAATTCATATTTTTTATTCTTGATATCGTACAAGCTCATGTTGTATCCCACAAACTCTGATCCAATTCGGAGGGGTTGTTGCGCATAAGAAGAGGTATCAGAGTGTAACAAGTGGTATCAAAGTCAAAGCCAGATTAATATAATTATTGAGAAGGTTGGTAAAGCGTTAGGTGGCGTAAAATCAAGATCCATGTCGATGATGTGGAATTAAGTTGAGAAATTTGATTGCGAAGAAAATTTCAACGTGTGGTAATACATGGTGAAGAATGTCCTTGTCCAGCAATGGCTAATCAATGCTCTTGAAGGGGACAAACCGGAAAGACGTTCGATAAAAACTGGAATGTGATAGAGCAAAAGGTTGTTATTACAATCTGTCTGTCTCTCCGATGATGTAAAATGCTCAATAATTAAGGAGAATTCGCCGAACAAATTATGGTAGGACTTAGAAGAATTATATATGGCAAAGTCGCTGATAAATTGGTGGGTGTTGAAGCGACATCTGTACAGGTTACACATGGAGGAAGGTATATGGTTCATTGCTACCTCAATATTTTCAACAAGATTATCACATACTTGACTAGTGTTGATGAGAAAATTGAGGAGAACGACAAGGTCATTATACTGGCATCATCTCTACCACCATTATATGAGCAATTGATGATGAATATTCTCGTCGAAAAAATCACTCTCAACTTCAATGAGGAATTTGCATATTATTGGAGGCTGAGTCCTTGAAAAAGCCAACGGAATCTTCATCCTTGAGTGATCAAGTATTGGTTGCAGTAGGTGTTGCAGACAGAAGCAAAGGTGGTAGAAAAAAGGCGAGCAAGACCAATGGCACACGTGTATGCTATCTATGTGATGAGGAAAGGCACATGATAAAACACTATCCGAGTTTAAAGCAAATAAAGGGTGCATGCTCGGTGACGGTAGTAAAGAATGATTTGGACGTACTAGTCGTTAGTTAATCATGTACTTATCATTGATAGATATTAGATTTAGATTGTTGATTCCATATATGTTTGGTGAGGAAGATGTTTGACGAATGATCTCTACACCCGACGCATAGAACCGTTCACTTAGCAGATTGTAAGAAGTATACAATTACTGAGGTGGGAACGGTTACATTAGAGATATATAATGGAGCACATCGCATATTGATGGGAGTTCGGTATGTTTCCGGTTTAAAGAAGACTTTAATATATATAAGGCATCTTGAACTCGACGGTTGTGAGGTATCATTTCGATGTGGAGTCATACGAGTTACTTGCAAAGTCAGGTAATTATGAAAAGTATCTGGAGCAATAGAGGATACCTATTAAAGAGTAATCTTAAAGGTGGAGTGTCAGACCCGGATTTTTCAATCCAGAATCTTCTGTGATTACGGCATTATTCCCTGGATCAGTAGATAATGCCCACAGGTACATTGCTGTATCATGTCATACATCGCTTAAACAATAATATTACAAACCATGGTTCCAAATTAAGCCACGTCGGGCAATAGTTTACAAAGGGGGCACTTGACGAATATCATCATTACAAGTGAGCAGTGGAAGAAAGCAAAAGTAGGGCCATAACCTCGAACAAGCGGCGGGGGTAATGTGTGCGTGTATATTACCTAGGATAGATAATATCGTGCACACAATGCCTAGGTCTAACTTGTCTAAGCTCGAGAAAAATACGCGAGCGACTTAATTCCCATCGTCCTTCCTTCCTTCTGTGACCGGGGCATCTTCATATTCATAATGGTCCTGTGTCCCTGTCTCTGTTTTGATAATGCGAGTGTGAGCACACTAACCACCGTGCTCAGCGAATCATCACACAGAATGCAGTAATAGAATGTTGGCTGATCAAGAGAAGGCTCTAGGTTTATTTTATTTTGCGAGCGCCTTTTCAATCTGATGATTAGAAATCCTATGACCTAGCGGTTTATGAAGGACACCATTTTAAAATAATTATATTAATAGTGCAGAGTCCATCCACCATTACATGGCCTCTGCACTCTGACTGACTTTTAGCATTATAGTGCCTATCTTACCACCGGGACGACACCGGGACAAATCCAAACTAGGGCCTTTCACGCCCTATGTTTTTCCAATTCACCCACAAAATTATTTCTGAAACAGAACTATATCTAGTTAAGTCCCCATGTCTGCCCATGACCGTGGGCACGGCTATTCGAATAGTTTTGACTCTGCGAGTTTGTACACATTCCCACAAGAGGCATCAACTCGTTGCCCCACGATTCCTTAGTCATATGGTTGAGCGGACCGTCACCGTAACCTTTCAAGATATCTAGCCTCTTTCGTCAATCTCACCCTATGGGCTTATCCCACTTGCGGTGGGTCCCATCGTTACGGGATGTTTTCCACAGTCACTAACGCAGTGGGCTCCACTTCCCGCAACTTAGGACGGTGGAAAACTTCACCTCCCTTGGTGTCCCTTTAGGCCTTCCTCGCCCTTGCAAATCCACGCCTATCCACTACCGGTGAGATGAGTCAGGGGTTTCGATAAATCTACTTAGCCGGTTGTAATTCTGAGACTTGTGGTTGTCTTGTTTTACAGGCTAACATGACAAGATTCGGTCCTTATGGTTATCTGAGTGGTTCTACCACATCCCAAACTCTTTGTGCATCCCACGCACACATACCACCCCCACATCATCCACTCGGATACTAAGCAAGTTTGAGGCTTTTGGAAGCATAAAATAACAGTTCAAATTTTCTCGATCATTCCCACCATGATGCCCAAATTACTATCACATTTGCAAGTGAAATACTTTGGGATAACTATCATCCCGGTTATCTAGCAATACTAAGCGATGCGACATATCATAACTTTATTTGTGAAAACTACGTTACGCTAGTTTTACTAAGGCGATAAGGTTCACATATCCCAAAGGTTGCACAGGTACTACTAACAAACGTAGTAATAGGTCTATATCTAACATCTAAGAAATTTGAACATACTTAAGCACATAAAATAATAGCATGCACTTGGATAGTGTAAAGAAAAGTAATTTGCATAAACAAGGGTTCAATATGATCAAGTGATAACTCGCCTTGGTCAAAGTGCTCGGAGGGTTGGGTGTTGGGATCTGCAATTGCTGCCTCGGCCTCTTCTTCTTGAGTCTCGTAAGCTATGTAATTAAATGCGAAAATTTGCAATTGAAATAAAGCAACAAATCAATCCAAATAACACCAGAAATTCATATAAAATCTAAAAATTATGATTTCAGTTCCTTTGGATAGATTTCAATTTAGACAATTTAGAAATTTGTCTCACCCGATTTGGAGTTAAAATGAAGAAGTTATGCTATTTTAAAGATCTCGGTTTCAATATTAACGTGGTCGAAAACGACCACGTGGTCGGTATCGACCACGTTATATCTGATCGGATTCGACCACGTTACGGTGGTCGGTATCGACCACGGTATCTGTGATCGGTTTCGACCACGGTATCTGTGATCGGCGTTCGACCACGGTATCTGCGATCGGCGTTCGACCACGGTATACGCGGTCGGCGTTCGACCACGGTATACGCGGTCGGCGTTGACAGGTGGGGCCCACTTGTCAGTGTGCGAAGAAAAACAAAAGAAATGGCTCAACCCAGCACGCGGAGCCGGGGGCTCGAGCGCCAGGGAGCCGGGGAAAGGAGAGCTGCGATAACCAAGTGGGCGGGAGGCTTTGCCTACCCTTAAGGATGCTATATCCTTTGAGGTAGCTCGGGGAATTTGGTGGGCGGGCGGGCGGAGTCGGTGATGGCGCGCGGCGGGGGGCGGAGAGGTTCGAGCGGCGTGATATGTAAACTTGGCGTCGGTGAAGCTCGTGGTGGTGGCGGCGGCGGTCGGGAGGTGCCGAGTTAGGTCGGCGGCGGCGGCGGCAGGGTGGAGGGAGCTCTCACAGTGCCGGCGGTGTCTGGTGGCCAAGCTTGAGGAGGCGGAAATGAGTGAGTGCGGCTCGGAGGTGGTGTAGGAGCGGGAATTGAGCTCGGGTGGGCGGGGTCGGCGGCGAGGTGTCGCCGAGTTGGGAAGAAATGAGGTCGGCGGCGATTCTAGGGTTTTGCGGCAATTGCGAGAGGAGAGGAGAGGAGAGCGGCGATACCGGAGAGGTCGCACAGCTTTTATAAGCGGTGAGGAGGACCGGCAGGGAGGGGCTCGACCCATCACGTCGGAGTAGGCGGGCGTCGAGCGACGGAGGCGGCAGGCCACAGGAACTTGGCGAAGGTGACCACATGGTCTGCCTCATGACTTTCGCCAGCGCCGCGGGTTGGCGGCCTTTCGCACCACGTGGCCGGCGATGCGACCGGCGAGGTCCTGGGCGGGCGCGTCTGTGGGCGGGCGGGCAGTGAAACCGCGGTGGCGGGGCTGCATGGGCGCCACGGAGGGTGAGTTCTTGGCGGCGAGGGAGGCGGGCGGGGAAAAAGGAGGCGGTCGGGCGGCGATGGCAGCGCCCTCGGTCGAGCAGGACCGTCCCAGAAGGGACATAGATCCATTGTCCGAAGCAGGTCTGAGGCAAGCCATGGCGCGGCGGGCGGGCGCGGCGGGTGGCGTGAGCGAAAGAGAGAGCGAGGAGAAGAAGAACAGAGGGAAGGCGGGCGGCGGCGGTGGGCAGGTTGGTGGGCCGACAGTCGCCCCAAAAGAAAATATTTTCTTTTTCTTTCTGGTTTTAACTAATTCCTTTCTTTTCCTATGCATTTACATTAATACATATATATATATTTTAATCCTTATTTTATGGGGAATTATTTGCATCTATTACTTCATAAAAACCCTTTTCTCAAATGCAAATATTTACTTTCACAAATATATACCTTTCCATCAAATTTTCCTCTCCCAAAACTTTTGTAAAAGTTTTAACCTAGAAATAATCCATTACTTAGGTTCAACTACTTTCTTTTGACCTTTGGATCATCTTTTGATTCTCCTTTATTATTTTATGTTCTATTATTTCATTTCTTTTGCTCATTGAAAATCATCAGCTCTTTAATTAAGAAATGTTCTAAGAAAATCAATTTCAAATCAAAATCACAGCAAATAAATGCAAGAAAATTTTATAATTCAAAATTTAACTTTTCAGGATGTTACATGGAGCAACCAATTGGAGGTCTGATAAAAATTCTATTCAGGAGAAGAAAACAGTGTTGTCAATAGTAGGTACTCAGATCTCATCTGCAGTTATGTGTGGAACTGCAAAGACGATTGCAAAATCTAGCAGACACAAAGACAAAGGTGTGAGCAGTTAGATGAAGAAAGACGTGGTAAGACCAACCACACGGTATCCAGCGAGCAGGTGGGTCTCGAAGGTGGTACAAATCTATGGCATGAAAGGTTGTAGGAACATTATGTGTTGTTATCCAACCTACACAACGAAGGAGCTCTCAAGTGGAGGGTCTAGGCATGTTAGCTTGGACACTGACACACATATTATGGTGATGTACATTAGCCCCTGTGGTGGGGCAATTCCAAAGGTGGGAGGGAAGACAAATTACTAAAAAAGATGGAACTGATTTAGAGCAAGTTCTTGAAGGAGTACAGAGGCATTAATATATAGGAGTTAAGGTGAAAATTGTTAAGTTAGGGTGATTTATACATAGTCTTTTAGGATTTAGAATTGTGTGCTATAAAGAGTCTTAGATAAATTCTAGTAGGATTATGACTTCTACTACTGTTTGAATTAGGATTCCTAACTTCTACTACTATTTGAATTTAGATTTCTACTCTAAATTGAAGAAGGTTTATATGTTTGTATTGTATCTCATAAACTCTGAATCGATCCGAAGGCTGCTTCATAAAGAAGGCTATCCGGGTGTAACATATTATGCCGCATAAATATTGAATCATTCTCGTGACGTGTACGCGGGCTGTTCATTGTTCAACCTCCAAGCTTCTTCAAATACCTATATATCAAACCATTCTTCTGTTTTTATACATCAAATCGTTCAGCAACACATGAATATACAAATAAAAAAAGAGAGAAAAGAAACCGTCTTGTGAGTCACCATCCAGCAGATGCACACTTGCAAACAGCGGCCAGGCCACTTAACTATACAAGAACCTATCGCAATATTTGGAGAAGTTATTTTTCAAACAAGAAAAAACAGTCGTTGGATAAGCGCGGCGAAAAGGCGTATACGTAACTAAAGAAAAGCATTGGCCTGATCCTTTTCTCGCCCGCTTTCGTGTATCGAAGACCCAATCGCATGCCTACACGCCTGAATTAGTAAAACAATTTCGATCCAGTGATGATTTGTAAGCTTGCTCCATGATTGCCCCGGCCTCTTTTTTGTAGTACAAGTACCAAACAATTATCGCCGTCGACGCGATCATCGATCTGCCCTACATACACACTGATGACGGCTAATGGAGTACAAATATAGCGCTTTTTTTTTCTTGTTTACGAAGATTACGGGCGGACAAACTGACTAACCTGCTAGCTATTCCGTTTTGAGATGCCACCCTAGCTGTGTACGAGGAATCGGCGTCAAATCAGGCCGGATTAGCTGTCTATTGCGTGCCGAAAAAGATGGAAGAGAGACTCTGTGCCCGTCGTGAGATACTAGCTGTTGTAATCTTTTTAACACATGTGACTAATGTAGCAACTGTTGTAAACTGCTTTATCAACTGCCACCTTTTCCGTTATTCTTGCACCTCATCATCATGTATAAATTCAGACCTCAAGGCAATAAAGAATACACTCATTCACTCTCAATCACTTGTCTCAATTTTACCACAACACGTTATCAGCACGATGCTCTCACGCAAGTGAAAAAGAGAAGAAGACAGAGATATGTAATGAAAATTTGTGCACATCACAAAAAAGTTTTTCTGGACATCCTCTCTTTAGTGGATTCTCTGCACATAAGTCTTCATGGCCTTCTTGCTCCTCTCGTTGAGACACCACCACCAACTCCGGCGACTACCACCGTCATCGCCACCGGCCATGGCTCTAGGCCGGTTCGTCGTCGTCCATGGGAGACGCACGGCGTCTTCTCACCAACGAATGCTCCACGCTACGGACCTTACCGTCGACCGACGCACGCATCCATGGCGGCTAACCGCCGTCCCGGCCTCCGGATCCGCACTCCTCCAAAGGCTTCCTCCGCAGAGGATGCCTTCTCTTCTACATAGAAGGAAGAAGGGGAGGCGGCGTCATGACTCTGTGCGGCCGGAGGCCGGCGTCGGCTGGCAACCGGCCAGCGGCGTGGCGCATGCCTAAAGTGGCAGCGGCGGCGGCGCAAGGCAAGGCCGTGGCTCGGCGCTAAGGCCCGGGCTCGGCACCCCAAGGTCGACGGCGGCAACCCAAGGGCCCAACGCTTCAGCGGCCGACCAGTGCGACCCGGCCAGCGGTAAGCGGCCGAGGCCGAAAAGCCGCCGGGCCGGCCAGCGGCGGTGGGCTGGCCGGCGGCAGCAATGCAGCGGCGGCCGGCCCGGCCGGCCGGGCGGCGGCTGACGGAGGCATGGCGGCCGGAGGCGGCAGGCGCGGTGGAGCGCAGGGCAGTGAAGCGCGGCAGCGGTGGAAACTCGGCCGGCCAGCAGAGTGGTTTCAGCGTGGGCGGCGCTCAGCCGGGCCGGCACGGCGGCGGCGGCTTACCCATGCATCTGCGGCGGCTGGGTATGGGTTGGGGAACCTAAATCCCCACCCTTCCCTTTTATATGGATGCCCAAAATGGGCTTTTAGCCCAATAACCCCCACCTCCTCTTGGGCCTAAAGGCGAATGGGCCTCGAGCCGGTTTCAGAAAATTTGCATTTTCCCCATAGTTCATGGAAAATGCAGATTTTCTTTAAATAAAATTCTGTTGTATTATTTGCAGTATAGTCCACCTGCTTATTTATAATTATACTTGTACTGTTATAAATTTGTATTTCAGTCCCTACAGGACCTGAAATTTATGTAAATATTTAAATAAATGTGCATTCACATTTATATCTTTTTTACATATTTAGGATTATTTTATTGCAAATTATTTACAATATGCATTACGACCATATTTAAATTTGCTATCTTAGCAAATTTCAATTAAAATTCCCATTTAATGAGTACCATTGTACTTAATAATTTGGAATTTTTGCAAAATATTATACCTCACATAAATACCAGAAAATCATAATTTATGGCACTTTGCTACGTTAATTTATGCGCTATGCCATACAATAAATTGGTGTTCATCACCAATATTATGATTATCTTGTATTATAAATATAACAACACGTTATATTTATTTTGGGTATATATTCATTCGGATTTCAATGCTCATATTGTTTTTCGCATATTTTGCAATTTATTACAACAATACCATACACATTTATTTACCTCATGTAAATTAATCATTTATGGTGTACTTTAATGTAGGTATAAATGGCTACCAAAGATTTTGAGCCACTAGCTATCGATGGTACAAACTACCCTACATGGGCTATGGACTTAAAGATCAACCTCACCACCGTGGGTTGGAAAGGGTGATATTTAATCCTCCATGATCAAATTCCTCGGGATATGGTGAAATATTCCGCTTTAAACATATTACGAAATCACATACATCCGATTTAAAGGCGGAATATCTGTATGAGGAAAATCCACTTACTTTATGGTTAGCCCTCAAAAATAGATATGAGCAATGAAAAGTTCTCTTACTGAGCTAATCATGAATGGGCACATCTTAGACTCCAAGATTTCAAAACAGTTGGAGACTATAACCATGTCCTTCATACTATTTGCTCCAAATTGCGATTTTGTGAGAAGGAACCAGCAGATAAGGACAAAATAGAAGACTCTCTCTACTATGCTCCCATCGTGAGTCCCTCTGACTGACAATGGCGTCTTTAAATTACCAAACTTATTTTGATCTTATGCATACTTTACTTGAGCGGAAAAGCATCTTGAACTTCTTTTAAAGAACAATCAGCAACGTCCCATTGGGGTTGCTCCACTTCCTGAAGTTCATGCTAATCAAAATTACACCAAGTTCAATGGTTTCAAACACCATTCAAAGAACTTTAAAGGTAAACAGAACCGCAACAAGAAGCAAAAACCAAGTGGATTCAAGAAAGGTAAAGGCAATTTTGGTAAGAAAAATGACAAAAAGGATACTTGTCAAAAGTGTGGTTGCTACAACCATCCTACCAAGAAATGTCGCACCCAGAAGCATCTTGTGGACCTCTACCTCAAGTCATTGACTCAAGGCAAGAATGCTCAACCAAGAGATTTGAAGCACACTTCAATCTCACATCAAATGATGATGAAGCGGATGTTCTCAGCAGTTCATTCAAGAACTCAAAGACACATGTACCCCTCCAAGAAGGATGATCTCATGTGCAGAGGACACACTTGAAGAATTTCATTCTCAAGACATGTTTGGAGATCTCAATTAGACTCCTAGTTCCATAGCTACTAAGTACTTTTATGTTGTAATATAAATAAAGTTGTCATCCATATTGTAAGCTTGTATGCTACAATCATATATCGAACACATTCGGTATTATCAAATAAAGTTTGTACGTATTCTATATATTACTTCAAGAATTTCATTAAATTCTTTTCTTTGTATATATAGATTTTGGAGTCCATCCAATGGAGGATGAATTATGCCTTGTGGATAGCGGTACCACAAATTCTATACTTAGGGACACAAAATATTTCCTAACTCTTACTAGGAGGAAAGGAAATATTTTAACAATCGCCGACGCGATGCAACAATAGTAGGCTCGATCGCGCCTCTATCACTCTCCCTATGGGTACACAATTGGAAATTGAGGATGCACTATTGTATCCGATTCAACACGTACCCTACTTAGTTATAGAGATATCCGTCAGAATGGTTTCCATATTGAAACCCAAAATGACAACAAAGAGGAATATCTCCTCTTAACCAAAAACAACGGATATGGCAAACAAGTACTAGAAAAATTCCATCTTTAAACTCGGATTATACTATACATACATCAAACCCGTTCAACATATTGCGTACAAAGTAATTTTCCAAAACACAAACACATTCCAAACATGGCATGATCGCCTTGGCCACCCAGGCATTGGAATGATGAGGAAAATTATTAGCAATTCAATTGGTCATACATACATCAAAACAAAATTTTCGGAATCCTCAGATTTCGTATGCACTTCATGTGCCACCGGAAAATTAATTTTAAGACCCTCTTATCTTAAAATTAGAGCTGAACCACTTAAATTCCTTGAACGCATTCAAGGAGATATATGTGGTCCTATACAACCATTGTGTGGACCGTTCAAATATTTCATGGTTCTCATTGACGCATCTACTAGATGGTCACATGTGTATCTTTTATCCACACGAAACCATGCATTTGCTAAGTTAATTGGTCAAATTATCAATTACGAGCACATTATCTGAACATCGAATTCAATCAATTCGAATGGACAATGCTGCTGAATTTTCATCCCATGCTTTTAATGATTATTGCATGGCTCTTGGGATACAAGTTCAACATTCTGTTCCATATGTCCATACACAAAATGGTTTAGCAGAATCTCTTATCAAGAGAATCAAGCTCATTGCAAGACCATTACTACAGAATTGCAACTTACCAACATCATGTTGGGGTCATGCGATCTTACACTGCCGACTTAATACAATTGCGTCAGCGCTTATCACGACACTTCCCACTACAATTAGTGCGTGGAAATACACGAGATATTTCCCATCTGCGAAAGTTCGGTTGCGCTACATACGTACCGATCTCACCACCGCAACGTACCTCAATGGGACCGCACAGGAAAATTGGGATCTATGTTGGGTATAAATCTCCGTCGATTATAAAATACCTCGAACCCCTCACAGGGGACCTGTTCCGGCCCGGTACGCTGATTGCATATTCAATGAGGAACATTTCCCGGCATTAGGGGAGACAACAAGTACCAAACAAAATGCCAAGAAATTGATTGGAATGTTCAAGGCATTCACCCTCGAGACCACGTACTACGTAGATGAACTTCAAGTTCGAGAAAATCATTCATTGCAAAACATTGCAAATAATCGCGAGATCGTTCACGATTATAAGGGTGTCACAAAATCCTATAATCACCGCCAAAATGTACACGAAAGAGTGGAGGTACCGAAAAATACCACACAACTCCCGTTCAAAATAAGAGGGGAGAAATGCGGTACATATGGCGGATCGACTTCAACAAGCGACAAAGGAAACAAAAGATCGTAAATGCAGATCAACCTCAAGTTGATAGACACCAAAGGATCCTTAAACCCGGATCAACAGCGCACTCAAATCGATCTTGGGACATCGAATACCCGACTCAAATGTTTTGGGAAATAACATTGAGTCGGAGGGGTCCAAGAAATTTCCACTAATTATCACGATTACGGAGAATCATACGATCGTAAGACTACAATTGTCGATATTTATTTCTCCACAACAATTGCAAACAACCTTCAAAATGATCCGGATCCAAAGACCATGGCGAGTGCAAGCAGCGCTTTCGGTGGAACCAATGGAAGGATGCAATTCAAGCGGAGTTAGCCTCGCTCAAGAAAAGAAATGTATTCACCAATGTGATACATACACCTCCCAAAGTATTTCTGTCGGTTTCAAATGGGTTTCGTCCATAAGCGGAATGAAAACAATGAGGTGGTGAGATACAAAGCAAGGCTTGTAGCACAAGGGTTCACGCAGAGACCGGCATTGATTTCAATGAAACCTATTCTCCGAATGAGTGGAATAACATTCGATATTTAATATCATTGGCGGTACAAAATCATCTATCTTTTCAATTGATGGATGTAGTGACAAGATACCTTTATGGGTCACTTGATTCGAAATATACATGAAAGTTTCGATGGAATTTCAATTCGAATATAGACGCAAATCGCAATATGTATTGTGTAAAGTTAAACAAGTCTTTATACGGCTTGAAACAGTCGGGTAGAATGTGGTACAACCGACTAAGTGAGTTCCTAACCAAAAAGGGATACTCCAACAATGATGATTGCCCATGCGTCTTCATCAAAAGATCCTCAACAGGATTTTGCATTATATCTGTGTACGTTGATGATCTAAATATCATTGGTAACACTCAAGATATAGATGAAGCACGTAATCATCTTAAGACGGAATTCGAAATGAAGGATTTGGGTAAAACCAAATTTTGCTTAGGTATACAACTTGAGCACCTTCATTCAGGCATACTTGTGCATCAATCAGCCTATGTCCAGAAAATATTGGAAGAATTCAATATGGACAAATCATATCCATCGAAAACCCCCATGGTTGTTCGATCTCTAGACGAGGATAAAGATCCATTTAGACCCCGAGATGACAATGAAGAGATATTGGGACCGAGGTTCCATATCTCGATGCCATCGGGCGCTAATGTACCTTGCAAATTGCACCGTAGGATATTGCATTTGCGGTCAATCTACTTGCTAGATATAGCGCTACTCAACCAAAAGACATTGGGTAGGAGTGAAGAACATCTTTAGATATCTTCAAGGCACTAAAGATCTCGGTCTATTCTTCAAAAGGAATCAAAATATGGATTTAATAGGATATCTGATCTCTTGCTATTTATCGGATCCCCATAATGCGGATCTCAAGCAGGCTTTGTATTTTACGGTGGAGCAACCATCTCTTGAAGTCTTCAAAGCAGACTCTAGTGGCTACATCCACCAATCATTACGAGATAATTGCATTATATGAAGCATCACGTGAATGTGTATGGCTTGCAGAATGATTAACCACATACAACATTATCTTGGCATCATCTCTACCACCATTATATGAGCAATTGATGATGAATATTCTCGTCGAAAAATCACTCTCAACCGATGAGGAATTTGCATATTATTGGAGGCTGAGTCCTTGAAAAAGCCAACGGAATCTTCATCCTTGAGTGATCAAGTATTGGTTGCAGTAGGTGTTGCAGACAGAAGCAAAGGTGGTAGAAAAAAAGGCGAGCAAGACCAATGGCACACGTGTATGCTATCTATGTGATGAGGAAAGGCACATGATAAAACACTATCTGAGTTTAAAGCAAATAAAGGGTGCATGCTCGG
The DNA here is from genome assembly GCA_036346245.1 of Bonia amplexicaulis. Classification (NCBI taxonomy): domain Eukaryota; kingdom Viridiplantae; phylum Streptophyta; class Magnoliopsida; order Poales; family Poaceae; genus Bonia; species Bonia amplexicaulis. Next base: position 2,513,315 of record CM070764.1, read on the forward strand.
TGACGGTAGTAAAGAATGATTTGGACGTACTAGTCGTTAGTTAATCATGTACTTATCATTGATAGATATTAGATTTAGATTGTTGATTCCATATATGTTTGGTGAGGAAGATGTTTGACGAATGATCTCTACACCGACGCATAGAACCGTTCACTTAGCAGTTGTAAAGTATACAATTCTTGAGGTGGGAGCGGTTACATTAGAATATATAATGGAGCACATCGCATATTGATGGGAGTTCGGTATGTTTCCGGTTTAAAGAAGACTTTAATATATATAAGGCATCTTGAACTCGACGGTTGTGAGGTATCATTTCGATGTGGAGTTATACGAGTTACTTGCAAAGTCAGGTAATTATGAAAAGTATCTGGAGCAATAGAGGATACCTATTAAAGAGTAATCTTAAAGGTGGAGCAACCAATTGGAGGTCTGATAAAAATTCTATTCAGGAGAAGAAAACAGTGTTGTCAATAGTAGGTACTCAGATCTCATCTGCAGTTATGTGTGGAACTGCAAAGACGATTGCAAAATCTAGCAGACACAAAGACAAAGGTGTGAGCAGTTAGATGAAGAAAGACGTGGTAAGACCAACCACACGGTATCAGCGAGCAGGTGGGTCTCGAAGGTGGTACAAATCTATGGCATGAAAGGTTGTAGGAACATGATGTGTTGTTATCCAACCTACACAACGAAGGAGCTCTCAAGTGGAGGGTCTAGGCATGTTAGCTTGGACACTGACACATATATTGTGGTGATGTACATTAGCCCCTGTGGTGGGGCAATTCCAAAGGTGGGAGGGAAGACAAATTACTAAAAAAGATGGAACTGATTTAGAGCAAGTTCTTGAAGGAGCACAGAGGCATTAATATATAGGAGTTAAGGTGAAAATTGTTAAGTTAGGGTGATTTATACATAGTCTTTTAGGATTTAGAATTGTGTGCTATAAAGAGTCCTAGATAAATTCTAGTAGGATTATGACTTCTACTACTGTTTGAATTAGGATTCCTAACTTCTACTATTTGAATTTAGATTTCTACTCTAAATTAAAGAAGGTTTATATGTTTGTATTGTATCTTATAAACTCTGAATCGATCCGAAGGCTGCTTCATAAAGAAGGCTATCCGGGTGTAACATATTATGCCGCATAAATATTGAATCATTCTCGTGACGTGTACGCGGGCTGTTCATTGTTCAACCTCCAAGCTTCTTCAAATACCTATATATCAAACCATTCTTCTGTTTTTATACATCAAATCGTTCAGCAACACATGAATATACAAATAAAAAAAAGAGAGAAAAGAAACCGTACCATCCAACAGATGTACAATTGCAAAACAGTGGCCAGGCCACTTAACTATACAAGAACCTATCGCAATATTTGGATGAGGTATTTTTCAAACAAGAAAAAAATAGTTGTTGGATAAGCGCGGCGACAAGGCGTATACGTAACTAAAGAAAAGCATTGGCCTGATCCTTTTCTCGCCCGCTTTCGTGTATCGAAGACCCAATGGCATGCCTACACGCCTGAATTAGTAAAACAATTTCGATCCAGTGATGATTTGTAAGCTTGCTCCATGATTGCCCCGGCCTCTTTTTTGTAGTACAAGTACCAAACAATTATCGCCGTCGACGCGATCATCGATCTGCCCTACATACACACTGATGACGGCTAATGGAGTACAAATATAGCGCTTTTTTTTTTCTTGTTTACGAAGATTACGGGCGGACAAACTGACTAACCTGCTAGCTATTCCGTTTTGAGATGCCACCCTAGCTGTGTACGAGGAATCGGCGTCAAATCAGGCCGGATTAGCTGTCTATTGCGTGCCGAAAAAGATGGAAGAGAGCACTCTGTGCCCGTCGTGAGATACTAGCTACTCTGCTTGGCGTACATGGGTGGGTTCAGCAAGGCTTCGGCTTTGACGGTTCATTTTTTTTACGGTAACTAATATTTAAATAGTATAATTTTTTAAAGCGAGGTTTACAAGTAAATTACGGTGGATACTGTATCGAGTTTAGCTACATTGATCAAAATCTTATGCGACTATTTTCTTCTACGTACTGTCTTTTGTAAACAGACATAATTCAAAAACCATAAACTAAAAACCACAGCCACAGCTATAACCCAAAATAAACCACCTCATACGTGTACACCTAGGAGCCGGAGAGCACGTGCGTCGCTATGCTCGACGACTGCCATGGAGCGAAAGTTCTTAGGCAACCTAGTTGCTATTAGTTGCGCACCAAAACTAACCAACTCAGCGGTCTTATCCCTATTAATTGCAACATCCACCATTACCTTTCAGCATATGCAGATCATGGCAAACAGATCGAGTGATCTCTATCTGGCCGTTCTGAGGGAGTCGGCATCATATCCGGTCGGATCGGGCAGTTCTTGAACGATCAAGATACTAAAACGTCCATTTCATGCAGCAGCAAGACAGCATGCAGAGCACTATGTGGCCGTCACGATAAGTTCTAGCTGCTCTGTTTGGCATGTACTATACGGACTTGTAATCTGATTCTCGCAGTAATTAGGAAAAATTACCGTCCCAAGTGGGGTCTATATACGGCGTACATTCCACCTAGGAACCACAGAGCGTTGGTGTCGCTACGTTCCGCCAGCCTTGCGCAGAAACTTCGGTTCTTCAGCTGTTCAAGCCATGCGCCAAAAACCAAGCATCTCACCGGCATGCCGCTGCTGACTCGGTCGGCGGTCGTCGATCTTGCCCGTTCGCCGCATTTGGTGTGGTCAGCGGCGTAGCTAGCGTTAAAACCTTATAAAATCAATTTCGTTAGAATTACTAAGATTATATAAATTTCTATAAAATTATCAATAGAAGTAGATGTATTTTATAAAAACTTGTAGAGTCAATGTTGTATCTTACGTGTGCCCATGGAAATATCATATCATCAAGGGCTCCAATTTTCTGAGACAGCTCTCCGCATGCCTCCGGGTCTCACTCTTGCCACTTTTCTTCAAGTTTACATTTTCTCCGGGTCGAACTTGGCGGTCTCCTTCTAGGATTGAGTAGTTGTACAGCTACTTTGGAAGAAACGCACGCGGCGCTCGATCGTTTGTCCACTTCTCCAAATGTGCGCGGGGTAGGGCTGTGCATTTTTCAACCAACCGAATAAAACTGAACTGAACCGGTTAACTTGGTTTGATGGTTTTTGGTATTCGGTACGGTTTTTTGATTTTTGGTTTTTATGACATTCGGTTTTTTCGGGAAAAATCGAATAAAAACCAAAAAAACCAAAAAATAATGCCGTAGCCCCACTGCATACTCTACAAGGAAAAGCACGGTCACTTTCTGAAACAACACATATGGCTTTTCTTTAGTACTATCGGTTGTTAGGTTTGTAGTTATATGAAATTTATATGCCTTTCGTAATACAATAGTATTGGTATAGTATGAGATGTTTTCTTTTTTCCCAATTTCTCATAATTCTGTACAATACCTTTATGTGAGCAAGCACAAGCAATCTTGCCTCATTGTTAATTAGTTATTGATCATTTATACAGAATGGGATTTTCTAAACACTTATTTGCTAGTTATGCAACATATCACTCTGTCTTTCTGGCAGAATTCCCAATGTCATTTGCAATCCAACAAGTTGATCAAACAGGGAATCCTACATACATATTTTTCAGCACATCTAGTGGGTTCTTGATTTCAGGTTGGCAATGGCGCTGTTGCTAGTAGCATATGTACTATCGCCTACTCGTCTTGCTAGTCGCTATATCGTTTGCAATTCACGTCAACTTTGGTAAATATGGTATTTACCGATACCATGCCGAAATAGATTGGGATTTATCGATACCGAACCGTACTTCTAAAAATAATTTATATTACCGAACTACAAACACCGTATTTACCGTATATACCGAACCGATTAAACCGAAAAACCGATTGCACAGTCCTAGCGGAGGCAGCGGCATGCCACTGCTGACTCGGTCGGCGGTCGTCGTTCTTGCCCGTTCGCCGCATTTGGTGTAGTCAGTGACGTAGTTAAGATTAAAACCCTATGAGATCAATTTCACTAGAATTATTAAAACTATATAAATTTATATAAAATTATCAATAGAAGTAGATGCACTTTATAAAAAATTATAGAGTCAATGTTGTATCTTACGTGTGCCCATGGAAATATCATATCATCAAGGGTTCCAATTTTCTGAAACAGCTCTCGGCATGCCTCCGGGTCTCACTCTTGCCACTTTTCTTCAAGTTTACATGCTCTCCTTTTTTCTTTTTTTTGACTATTCGGCAGACCTGCATGTGAAGGAAACGAATAATCAATTGACACAATTGACCCACGCGGAGAGGACCTAGGACCCATGCCAAGCAATCAGAGTGGATAAAATGGTTCTCGAACTTTTTTTCCTTCAATGGTATTCAAAATCTCTGCTCAAGTGGCTATAAGAGTCGCAATCTTCGCTTAAGTGATTATAAAAGTCATCAAGTCTAGATTACACCAACTAAGTTTAGTAAAACAAAGCTAAAAATTTAAACTAATAAAATTAGCAATCTTCTGTCAAAGACTAGTTAGACTGCCATGAATGGGTCGGTCTGACCGCCATAACTGGTCTGACCACAGGGACAAGGGGGATCTGATCGCTGGGGCTGGTCTAACCGATCCCCTATTCCTAGACCTAAAAAGCTCTCGGAACAAAACTCAAATCTCAAGAATTTACTCAAATATTATGCAAACACTTTCAAATTTTGCATGTGTCTTGTTCGAAATATTAGAAAGCTAAACCAATTAAGAATTGCAAGGTTCTTGGGCTCGAGTTTATTAAATTGAAAAGAATCAAATCTAGCCTACAAGAACACCAAAGACTTTATAACTCAAATTACTTCTTGCTCTTGAGGATATATGGTATAAGGTCTTCTAAATCAATTCATGCATATCATAACTAGGTAATTTAAGAAAGAATTCTGACATAGAACTTTGCTAAATTTTTTATCTCTCGTGGTGGTTGCTTCGACATCATTTTTTTGGTTCTCTATGAAATTCATATTTTTTTATTCTTGATATAGTACATGCTCATGTTGTATCCCACAAACTCTGATCCGATTTGGAGGGGTTGCTACGCATAAGAAGGGGTATCAAAGTGTAACAAGTGGTATCAAAGTCAAAGCCAGATTAATATAATTATTGAGAAGGTCGGTAAAGCGTTAGGTGGCGCAAAATCAAGAGCGATGTCGATGATGTGGAATTAAGTTGAGAAATTCGATTGCGAAGAAAAATTTCAGCATGTGGTAATACATGGTGAAGAATGTCCTTGTCCATCAATAGCTAATCAATGCTCTTGAAGGGGACAAACCGGAAAGTAACAAAACAATTAAACATACTCATCCAAAGCAGATGACGCATGGGAGGATTAGATGGTAGGATATTCTTTAGCACTATATTCTTGTATAGGGTAAGAATCCGAGGGTTCTAAAAGATTCGAGAGGGTTGCAAATGAGCGACAATCCATTGTACTATTTTAATATTGTGATTAAGAAATTTGCAGCTGGTTTTAACAAATTTCTTAATCACAATATTAAAATAGTAGACTAACCATACCCAAGTGTCTAACCATACCGCAGCGGTGGCCGTTAGTTTTTTACAAAAATATTTAATTAGAAAAATAAAATAATAAAAAATACTGTTAAATCTCTATAAATAATGCACAGAAAAAACACTTAAAAAAACCAATACATTCTTAGCTTCTGAAAACCAAAAAGCCATTGCAGTTTGGAACAACCTTTGTTGCTCACTGCGGAGCGGCTGGTGCCGTTGGATCTGGGAAATAGACGGTGTGGTTTGAAATTGGTTGTGAAGGCTGATTCTTCTTTACTTGATTCAACCGTCTGATTCTTGTTTACTTGATTCATGCGTCTCGTTTTCTTCATACTGCAGCTAAAATTATTTACCAATTTTATGTTGGCTAGCTGTACAAGATGAGCAGCCAATTTCAAACATGCCCGTTAATCAGTATCCGGTGGCGTTAGTACATGTGACGCCTGATTAGTGTAGTGTAAGCTTAAAATATTGCTGAAAGCAGTAGCGGAGCTAATATTTAGTTATGTTTCGGACTCAATGGTGGAATGATCTAAACTATCTGGACTGGACTATAAAAATATTACTCAGACTGAACAGAATTTAACCGGACTGTACACTAGATATTTTTTTATATCTCGGACTGAAGTCTATTCTGTTTAAGATGTGACGTCGCCCCTAGCTGAAAGTCTTAGGTAGCTTCTTACGGCCATAGTTAATTAATGGCGCAAGTAGCAGGGATTAGCCTCAACATATTGAGGATTTCAGGTCGATCGACAGTGGCACCCAGCACAGGGTCAACCAACCTAGAACAATGCGCATATGGCACGACAGCGCCACATGCATGCTAGTCCAAAGAACCAATCGGAGAATCCTGTTCTCTTCTTCTTTTCCCCTGCCTCTCTCTCGAGGACCTCCTATTTTGTTCGGAGAATCCCAACGTCGTTTGCTGCTATCTTCGCTTTTCCCCCCTAGGGGGTGGGTACAGTTGAAAATACCCGCAAGGAACACATTGTTGAAGCCGCGGTTGATGAGGATCCAAATATAGTCATTAATCATCGCCAAGTGTCACACTATTCGGCTATGCAACAACGTTTTTTTTTTCATTTTTAAGAACCAACATATGGTTGCATTTGGCACCTCAAGTACATTTGAGATGACCTTAGAGTCTGTTTATATTGGCTTTGATTTTTGACTTCTACTTAGAGAAGTCAGAGTCAATACGAACATCTCAGCTTCTATAAACCGTTTCTATCAGATACTACTATTTATCAGTCACTACTTTGCGTTTTCACTATTGTAACACACTTTGTATTTTATTATGTCATAATTTCGTAAGTAGCATAGCGGTTCGAATATTATAGTATCTTTTGTTGCACTATTTTTCTTACATAATACACTCAGAAAAAAGCCAAAAACATAAGTCGATATGAACATATTATCTTCTATCCATCACTACTATTCATCAAGACAAAAGTAACTAGCAAAAGCTAATGTGAACGGGCCTCAAGCTTGTTTATTTGAAAGTGAACTCACGTTCCCAGTCTGGGCTCAAAAGTCTGCACTGCATGAATGATCGTTCACCCGAGCTTTTTCAAGACCATACAAATTCGGCCCAACTGGAGGCCCACTATTAGGTTGGGGCTCAGTGTAGTAATAATATACTACACTAGCTAGAGTGCTAGACAGCTTGAGGGCTCTGATCAAGGCCCATGTTTAACTCACTATTAATGGGCCACCAAGGCTATAACCATATGCTTCACATTTTTGTCCTTTATTCCGTGTCTTCCTTCTTGGATACAACGTAACTCACGATTTTGACTCAGGATCAGTGTATATATAGCCACAAGTTTCTTTCGAAAGATAGGTAGACCATGCCTTCATAAATCTCACCTAAAAAGGCCAGTTTTATCTCTCCCAACGTTGACATCTCTCTTTCTCCCTGTCTTCTCGAGTGTTCGTGTGCGAGGGTGAAGCGAGAAGAAGTTGCAGCGCGCGCACGGCCCAATTGACCAATTTTTAGGTCGCCATGACTTGCCATCACTCTAAAATGGCTCTCCTCTCCCTTTCTCCCACCAAACCCCACCATTTCTCCAACATATCCCTTCCGCATGCCTCCAAAGACTACCTGAAAAAACTTCTGTCGTGTATACATCGACAAAGGGATCGTATGCGTCCATCCACGCGTCACACGGCATCGATCACTGCTGTCTACATACACTATCAAGTAAATGGTGTGATGTATACCAATCACCGGTTAGATAGATATATACGAACACAAACGATTGCAAGAAATGGTCTAGTTCGATCGTGAAATGTGAAAAATGTATGTACCTACTATGTGTGAAAGAATAACATCAACTTCTTCCGTCATGTCATGAGCGTGACATGCCCACACAAGAACACTTCTTCTAGCTCCATGATACAACCCATCCATCTCAATTTCAAGCTCAATAGGCTCTAGCTAGTGCATGCTTCTCCTCCCCTCTATCTCCTCTCCTCAAGTGCTTAGGCTCCTGTGAGCAATGTACTTGCCCTGATCGATCGACGAAACTTAATTATATTTATTAATTTATACTTAATTATTAATTTATATTTATCGCCCATGGATTCCAACGGCGGCATCTCCCCGCGGCCGCTGACGGCGGCGTCCCCGCGGCGCCTGGCGCGCAGCCCCAGCGCGGCCTCCCGCGCCGGCGCCGGCGCATTCGTCTACGACGGCATGCGCGCCGCGCCGCTCTTCTCGTCCACCAACTTCGCGCGCTCCCTCCGCAAGGCGGCATCCTTCAGCTACAAGAAGCCCAGCGACGACGACGGCGCGCCGCCGCGACGGGCGCTGAGCAGCAAGGAGAACACCGTCCATAGCGTCCTCGGCCCGGACGCCGCCTTGACGTCCCCGCGCCGGTCGTTGCCCGAGCCAGGCGTCGCAGCGAGGGGCCCGTGGGAGCCTGCGAGGAGGCGGCGGAGCACCGGGGGGTCGTCGGAGGACGCGGGGAGAGGATCGGGCGTGCTGAGGGAGATGATGACGCGGAAGAAGGAGGAGCCGGAGAAGGAGGAGGCGGCGCACCGTTCGCGCGTGCTGACGGCGCGGCTGCTGCAGTGGCGGTTCGCCAATGCCCGGATGGAGAAGGCCATGGCCCGCACCACCTCCGCCGCCGAGGTGAGCCGTCCATGCATGCATCGCCGTGCGGTTTCTTGATCAAGCTATTAGTGCAATGCAATCAGTGATTTTCTTTTATGGGCATGGCACGCGCATGCAGAACAAGCTGTTCTACACGTGGCTGCGCGTGGCGGAGCTGCGCAACATCCAGGCGGCGAAGCGGATCGTGGCGCAACGGCGGCGGCAGAAGCTGAAATTGGCTCGGCTGCAGCGCCCGCAGCTCCCCCTGCTCGCCTCGTGGGAGCCCCTCGCCAAGCCGCACGCCGACGCCGTCGCCGACCTCTGCCGCGTCCTCTCCGCCGCCTGCACGTCCCTCCCCTTAGCCGACGGCGCCCAAGTACTCTCTCACACAGTGCACATAGGCTTTCACACACTCTCTTTCAGCTTCCTCTCCCAGAGAGGTTTGGCTCGTTGACCGACCCGGCGGTTACTCAAGTTACATGCATATGCACTTGCAGGCCGACCTGGAATCGTTGCACGAAACCATGTTTTCTTGCGTGGGCACCGTGAATGAGATCGAAGCCAACGCCGACATGTACTATGCTACGGTACACACGCATATATAAACATTGCAAAATGAATAAATTCCTGCATGTATCTAACGTTAACTGCAATGCAGCTTACAAGTAATCGATCGAGAGGTAATTGTTGTTTGATTTATGTGTGTGCAGGCTGGTGTGACGAGCAGGGCGCTGGGCGAGCTCTTGAGGACGATACAGCAGGAGATCGAGGGCCTGGAGGAAGCGATGCGGCTGGCCAGGATTGTCTCTAGCTTACAGGTGGGTGAGTGGTCGTTTTTAAGCTCTGGGTGATGTCTCACCAGAACGAAGGTGATACTAAACTTTGGATTGATTGTCAGATACTCCACTTTTTCGAGCACTGCTTGCTTCTTAATTGTCAGCTACTACCATACTCCCGCGCATGCTTGCGTCTTGCTCCTTGCCATTGTTGTGTTGTCTCCTAGCTAATCATGACCCATTTCATGTGTTCTTGGATCTATATATGGCTCTGTTCGTATTGTTTTCTAAAAGCTGCCTTTCTACAGTAACTTGTTTTAAAATAGAATATCTTTTCAAAACATGGTCTATTAGCCGATCGTAGTATACATTATAGTGACTTTATTTATATCGCTCAAAATTACACACAGATATATCTTTCTCTATAAACTGTTACTATTTGTAAGCTATAACCAAACCATAAGCCAAAAGCCAATATGAATGGACCCCATATATCTGGTCAATTGCAAAGTACAGAGACACACCAGCTGGAGCAGGTTGGGCAAGGAGAGAAATGGTTCAAATATGCATGCGTGTGTTCTAATGTTGCTTCCTTAATTTCTCTTGTACTGCAGATGCAGGAGGAGAGCCTTCGAGCAAATTTAATTCAGGCAAAGCAGAAGCTTGACCTGGGAGGAGTCGTCCCGGCGATTGCAACACCTGGTTGGTGTTCTTGATCCCCAGAGAAGAACAGTACCACTGACTCACCCACTTTAATTTAAGATGCAAGACTTGTATCAATTATCATCATGGCGGGAGATCTGATCCGACCTTCATAAATGTATGTGCGTCTGAAATAAATTGAGTAGAGGATGATCAAGAGATCGAGATGCATGCTTCCCCGCCGGCCGGTTGTGTTATTTTCTGACGTAAATATTTATTTTCTTGGGGCTAGGAGCATCCATTTGTGATTTATTATTCGTGTGCATGTGTGTATTTTTATGGTTGTAATCTGAGTTAATCATGGGTATGTGTATTCACCAAAAATGTAATTTGAGTTTTTCAAGGGCATATATGTATGTATATTTTCGAATCACTGTTGTGAATATTAGTGAATTGAGTTATTGATGGGGCATGTATATCAACGAATTGTAATTCGAGTTATTCATTTCAGGGGCATGGTTGCTAAATTACACATCCAATATGGTGTGGCTATTTACATTTGTTTCCCTACCGGCCTAGATTCACCTCCTAATTGTTCAGAAATCTTGATCCAATACTACAGTTGTTGGCCCATATATGACAATCGGCCGCAAGAAATCCATCATATCTATAAGGCCCAATACATTAAAAAAAGTGCCCCGTTTATGCTTCACATCCAATATACAGTTGGCCCATGTGTACTCACGGCCCCACGCCTCCGGAAAAGGGACCGACATGCACACGGAGAGGGAGAGCCCGTGGCGTGCATAAAAACGGATGAATAGTCTCAGATACAAATATAAATTTATATTTTTAAAATAAATATAAATACGAATTTAAATATTTTTAAATATAATTTGAATATTCTTAAATATAGATACAAATATTCTCGAATATGACCGGTAACCGGTTTGAAACCGCCTAAATTTAAATTTTGAATCACAAAATTCGTTTGGTTTTTTTCAAGTTATGGAAACGGATCGAATACGAATTGAATAGTCTCGAATACGAACACGGATATGAATATTCTCGAATGCGAATATGAATATTCTCAAATATGAATATGAATATTTTCGAATACGAATACAAACTTTTTCGAATACAGATTTTGCTTACCATATTCGTGTTTTCTCGGATACGAATATCGGATAAAACGGATTATCCATTACCATTTCTCACCCCTAGTTGTGAGAGGCCACGGATGAGTACTCGAGGAGTAGAACGGAACAACATTTGCGTAGGCAAATACGGGTCTATTTAGTTTGTGACTTCTGTCTGTGATTTATGACTTTAAAACTGTTTACGTGAGAGAGTATGGAGTAACATAAACTCGTATACGATTTTGACCGATATAAATAAAGTCGCTACAGTATATACTACAATTAATTTGTAGACGTTATCTTAAAAAGATATTTATTTTAAAAGTTAGTTACTATAAAAAAACTTAAAAATAATTTTAGAATCTGAAAAAAAAAGGCTAACGAAGTCCCTGAAATCTTTGAACAAAATCAACAGTCGAAGATCGCAAACAGCAAGGGAACCAACATTGCAACAGGATAGACAAAATCAAACAAATTCTCAGCCGGCCGCACGAGGCACTCGTCTGATCATCGATCGGAGCCATGCATGCAACGCGGGCACGCTACGTGCGTGCTTAGGCGCAGCGGAACGCCGGTGGGAACGTCAATGTGTGAACCTAAAACATGTTCGCTCTAAAATAATTTTAAATAATATAGTATAGAAGTTTAATACAAATTCATAAATTGATATATCAAAACTCAAATTAACACTATAAAACTCTCCAAAGATGTATCTTGTAGCCCTATAACGTTCTAATCATACCTTAATTTGGATAATTTATAAGGATTTAGAAGCATTATTAGCACCACCGAATTAGCAGCTAGTTGATGTAAGAATATTAGGAAATGACCTATCAGCATTCAAGAAGCTAATCGACATCGAGGACTAAGGTACATAAAAGAGCTAGACGGTAAAAAACAAGGGACAATAAGTTAAGAGCGTAGGGAACTTGGTAAGGCGGGTGTAGAAGAGGTGCTTGGAGAGCTCCTATCACTCCTTGCCCGATTGATCGAGGAAGTGAAGATGGCTTGGACACGTGGGCTAATAGGTTTGACTTATTGGCTATTGGGCCTAATGGGCTGACATGAGTATGTTAGAATGTATAGTGTATACTTTGTATATTGAGGGATATATCGAATTTTTGTGCAAAACTTTTGGGGGCATAACTGCACCCCCATGCTACAATGTGGCTCCGCCACTGCCAGTGGGCACGCCCCTGCTGTAGAAGTTGAGGATGAGGCTCAGGTCGATGGGAAGGTTGAGGCTGATGTCGAGCTCATTGGCCTTGAGAGCCGTGCACAGGCACACCATCGCCTCTAGGTCACCAACCCATCCAGCAGCGGGTAGCACGGTTCAGCCGGCGGCATGCTCGCCTTCGCCTTGATATGGCCCAGCACGTTCACGCACACGTCCAGCTTCAGCGCGTCGCGGGGCACCTAAAAGCTCAAGCTCCATTTAAGTTGGTTTTGGTGATAATGATAAATACTATTATGAAATTTTGGTGATAATGAAAAATATATTTGTGAGACTAATCTTATTTATTGATTATGATATTACTTAGTCTGATATGAATGTAAAAAGGTGAAATCGCTAAGGTATGCATTCGATGTCTTTCTTATAATCTTGTTGCATTCCCCACATTCAAATATATGATTAAATGACAAATCTATTTGTGAGACTACTATGTTTGTTTAAGTATATTATTGCTTAGTCTCATTTGGATGAAAAGGTGAAATCAAAGAGGTATGCATTCGAAATCGTATTTTTATATATTAGTGCATTCCTTATATCCAAAATATAGATTGATCTCCACAAATAGTCTAAAATGAATATGTGCATATGTCTTTATTACACATACTTGTATACACAAATCTTAGGACCAAACAATAATTATATGTGCACACAAGTAACAATACCCAGGTCAAACCATGACCAAACCCTAAGATTTCTAAACAACACTTTCAGACCACCAAGAGGAGCCAGTCTGACTACCAAACATAGGCTGGTCAGACCGCTGGCTAGTCTGACATGAGTACTCGAGGTCTACGACAGCCGATTGCAACGCCCACAACTATCGATTGCGAAGTCTACGACTACGATAACATGCGAAGTCTATGACAATCGACTATCGACCATCTATGGTTGTTCAGGCACTGTAGCTTTCGACCATCCGCCCAACACACGTCCATTCGGACTGCCTATCACAGGACCGATCGAACTACCGACTACCTAGGGTCGATCGGACCTTCCGACTACAAAGTCGAGGACCACACCTCTGACTAGTGTCAGCGTTCGAAGTCTGCCGGTCAGACCTTCAAAACAAAGCGGTCAGACCGTTTAACCTGAAGATTCCAGTAGACATCTCAACCAGGATACAATCTTTTACAAAACCCTGAAAAACTCAACCTATGCATATTCTTTAATTTAAAGATCAATTACTTATTATAACCATAAAATAACCTCTATATGGTCTCATAGATTTTAAAGTAATGAAATTGAGTTTAGGTGGGTAGCTTGCCCACCTTTGCCACCTAAAAAAAAAGGAAAGAAGCAATTCATGTGCTCAGTTCAATGGAATGGGCTGGCTTCCAATTCAATGGTCTGGACACTTGTGACAAGTCAACAAACCGAAAGAGTACAGTTCAACAGCTAAAAGTCCTCCTTTTCTTTGTAATCAAATTTTGTGTAGCACGCCAAGAACTGCTAACTAGACCAATTGAATTGAGCAAAGACGAGGAAGTCAAAGGCGCAACCAGGACGAACACCTCGTGTACGCGCGCTATTAGCCCTGATTCAACCGGCTTCTGGTAATAAAGAACAACTGATTCGATCTCATCTGAACGTCGTCACCTACTCCCACCACGGCCACACCACTCCGAGTTTACTCGTGTACGCTGTACGCACGCCGCGCTCGGCCGGACCGAATGCCGCGCGCGCGCAGGGTGGCCGTGGTGGGCGCGGGCGCGGCCGGGCTGGTGGCCGCGCGCGAGCTGCTCCGCGAGGGCCACGACGTCACGGTCTTCGAGCGGTCGGGCCGCGTGGGGGGCACCTGGGCCTACGACCCGCGCGCCGACCCGGACCCGCTGGGCCTCGACCCGGCCGCCCGCGGCGGCGTCCACGGCAGCCTCTACGCGTCGCTGCGCACCAACCTCCCGCGCGAGCTCATGGGCTTCTCGGGCTTCGCGCTCGAGGACCGGGTCTTCGCGGGCGACCCGCGCGCGTTCCCGGGACATCGGGAGGTGCTCGCCTTCCTCGACGCGTTCGCCGAGGAGTCCAGCGTTGACCGGCGCGTCAGGCTCCGCGCCGAGGTGCTGCGCGTGGGGCCCCTCGGTCAGGGGGAGGAGTGGAGTGTGGCGTGGCGCGGGGAGGCCGGCGTGGCGGCGGCGGAGGTTTTCGACGCCGTCGTGGTCTGCAACGGGCACTGCACGGTGCCTGTGGTGCCCAAGCTTCCAGGTGCCATTTGCGCCCCTCGATCTTTCAGACTTTCACCTCAGATAAAAAAATCTACTGCAGTGAGATAAGACTGGAGCAATGTTGATTTGTGCGTTACAGGTATTGACAAGTGGCGAAGAAATCAGATGCACAGCCACAACTACCGCATTCCAGAACCATTTCGAGATCAGGTACTTTCCCTTCGCCTCTTGTAAGTTGGTGTGGAAACCGGTAGAATATGAGTTGAATAGTGCGTTTATAATATTCGTATTTATATTTTATAAATGAATATAAATACAAATTTGAATATTCTCGAATACGAATTAAATATTGTAATAAATGCAAATTCAAATTAAATATCTACTTAATTCGATCGGATGCGGATATTCTCATAACTTATGTAATATAACGATATTAATGTCATTTTATCCTCGCACCGTCACGTTTAGTCATTCTAATTAATTTACTTACCTAAAGAAGCACGAATTCATATTGAATTTAAAAAACATGTCCAACTAATTAATCATATTGCAAAAAAATATGTATAATGTTTCGCCAAATATGGATACGAATATTCAAGATAAAATAATATTTTGGATGATAAAAGTCTATATCATATTCATATATATATTTTTTATGTAAATTCGAATTCGAATAGAAGAGAGATTGTTAATGGACAAATCTTTACCATATTCATATCTTATCGAGTACGGTAACCGAATAATACGGATAATTCGTATCCATTTCCCACACTACTTGTAAGCCGAAGACTTCATCAGTTCCAGTGCGGTACATCCAGGCACAATTCCGTTTTATGTGTGTAGTACGTATTCTCGTGAGAACATCAGAGAATGTCACTGTCTTGCAGACAAAAATGTAGGTTCTTTGACCAAACGGTCCACTCTGCAGATTGTTGTTATTGTAGGATTAGGAGCCAGTGGAGTTGACATTGCTAGAGAGATCTCACATGTGGCCAAGGAAGTGCACATTGCAGCTAGATACTCCGAAGACAGGCTGGGAAAGATTGAACTCTACCGGAATATCTGGATGCACGCGGAGGTTCAAAAACTCTGAATCTCTTTCCCTTAGTGTTAACATGCATGCATAATCGGCAGGTTGTGCTAAGTGGTAAGTTCTAACACACTAGTTTGATGAGCAGGTAGATTGCATCCAAGATGACGGCCAAGTGGGTTTCAGTGAAGGTTCAGCAGTGGCTGCGGATACTATTCTTTACTGCACAGGGTAAGGATTCATCAAACCCAAGTAAAATGGTCTCTTCTACCTGCAGTCATGCATGGTCGTTGGTCTCTTTTCTTCTTTGCATTTCTCGTCTTCCGCTCTGTATTTACTGGGCAGTGGCGAAATTGGCTTGTGCAGGTACCGTTACCATTTCCCGTTCTTGGACCTGGATGGCCTCACCGTCGACGACAGCCGTGTCGGGCCTCTGTACAAGCACGTCTTCCCCCCAAAATACGCGCCCAATCTCTCTTTCGTCGGGCTACCAGTTAAGGTACATTGTTCAGACAGCGCAAACGCACAACGCAGCATAGAGCTAGCTGCTAAACCGGCCGTCGCCGTGCGTGCTTGTGCAGACCATCATCTTCCAGTCATTTGAGCTGGAGTCCAAGTGGGTCGCCCGCGTGCTGTCGGGGAAAGCCACGCTGCCGAGCGAGGACGACATGCTGGCCTCCGTGCGAGAGCACTACCGGCGAATGGAGGAGAGCGGGAAGCCCAAACGCCACACGCACGTACTGATGCCCGAGTGGGTAAGCGCAGCAGCGCCTTCTGAGATTTTTAGCCCAACTCGAAGGTGACTGAGATTGTGTTTGTTACCAACAGGTGGAGTACATGGACTGGCTGGCGGAGCAGGTCGGCGAGCCCCGCCTGGAGGCACGGAGGTGCGAGATGTACGAGAAGGCTCTCAGGTGCATCTGGTCTATGGGCGAGGGATACCGAGATGGGTGGGAAGAAGAAGACAACAGCGGCATTGCTGCACCGTAGGGTCAAGCGCTTCAAGCGTCTTCTGTCTCCTGGGTTCTAGATGACAATTACTTCAGTTGTATTCTTGGCAGAAATAATTTGCTCTAGTTGGGCATGTGATGGCCTTGTTGTTTTTGGTTTATAGTTTTCTTCGAACAAACAAACGAACGATTTCTTCACTACCGTTTTGAAGCAATTTATCGGGATAACCTTTTCGAAACGGTTTATCGGTATTCGGTTCATTCGTACAAGCACTCGTGTTAGGGTTAAAAGTCATAAGCCACATCTAAAAGAACGCACCCAATAAATTGGCAACTGTTAAGTAACGAAAATTGTTGTTTCTCCTCACAGAAAGGAAAAGAAATACATTGTTGCTTCTGCGGGTCTTCCTTCTCTTGGGCATGCATGCTTCCCATCCGGCCATCCCCGACCAATTATTTGTGGGCCGTTCGTGGGTCGCGGTTTTTATTCGCTATCCATCTTCCTGGGCCGTTCGTCGGTCTCTCGTGGGTCGTATGCGGGCTGCAGCTGTGAGGTGCCAAGCGGGCTGCAATCTCCACGTCTCGAGATGCTCACAGGCCGTGAACGGGCTGCAATATCAGTTCCCTTTCCTGGGCTGGATACGTTGGTCGGATAATGTCGGCCAACTTTGACGCCCGGAAATAAATACACGTTTTGGATTGGTTTCATGACTAGCTGAGTATTTTGTTCAGCCGAATAGAGGTCCTCTCCCTCCCTCTCTCTCCACAGGCACGAGAACAATGCTTCTATATGATATGTATCAACGACCAAGTCGTCGAACCTACGCAATATGAGAAAAGAGGTTGAGGAATGATCTTCATTGGTATGAACTGGTTACAAAATATCCTTGTTAAGAAATTACAAAAGGATATAATTGATCATAATCTTTACAATATTTCTATTAGTCGAAAGATATTGATTGTCTTGTCCGTTGTTCTTAGGGTTTGATTCCGATTCTAATTGTTGGAGTTGTTTGTCCTTTTTTGTCCCTTAAATAGCGCTAAAAGGTGTCAGTTATCCACATGTATAGAAGTCTTGCTGAATCATCCTATAGGACCGGATAGGCAACAAGGGGGGTGAATGGTGCTTTAAAATTTTCTCCTAAGTATTCACTTACCTCTTTTCTTCTATATCTATCAGGCTATGAAGATTAGGGTTGAACTCCCACTTGAAAATGAAAGAAACAGAGTCGAACACAACTAGACGGCAGGAAACACAGTGTGGTTGAAAGCTAACAACGTGATCGAATTCGACTACCAGTCGGAAGTCCAATGTGGTCGAAAATTAACTACCGAACAGAAATCACGTACTCGAGAACTGACAGTACGTTGGAAATCAGTGTAGTCGAAAATCGCCTCTCACGGTCGACGATCAGGGAACGGTCGAACATCAACGTAGTCGATAACCATCGAGACCGAAACCAAAGTGATCGAAAATGGATGTAATCGAAACCAACGTGATCATAAACAACGTGGTCGAACAACCAACGCGTCCGTAACCAATCGGCGACCAAAATGATCAACATGGTCGTAACCAACGTGGTCGTAAGCCAACGAGAGATCGAACAACCAACGTGGTCGGAACCAGTCGGCGACCAAAGTGATCAACATTGTCGTAACCAATGTGGTCATAAGACAATGAGTGGTCGAACAACCAATGTGGTCGGAACTAGTAGGCAACCAAAATGATCAACATGGTCGTAACCAACGTGGTCGTAAGCCAACGAGTGGTCGAACAACCAACGTGGTCGGAAGCCAACAAGTGATCTGGACGTGATCGATTCAGTTCAAGAGCAAACCAGTGAAATCGACGATGAGCGAGCGGTCGAAAATCACACGTGGTAGGGAAAACACAAAGAGGTCGGAAGACTGAGTGAGGTCGAAACCGATGCGATGCAATCTAGAATTTGATCGCGATCAAAACCAACGTGGTTGTAAATCCGGTCGACATTCCAGACAGCGGCACCGACTGCTTCAGCTCTGATTCAAAATGAAAATAGATGGAATTTTTTATCTGCAGATCCAAATAATGTGAAACTTTATAGATATCATTTCTAGGGTATTGCGAACCTATTCCAACAAACGATCATAAAAATTATGGCCAAATATGAGATCTTTTTCAGTTTGTTGGAAGGTTACATCAAAACCGAGTCAAAATCAAAATCGATGAATAAAACTAGCTCGTGGGTGGATGGTGACCAAGATGAGTCTAGATATATTCCCATATATTACAGTAAATTCGAACAAAAAAGAAATTGACTCAAAAACCTTTAGGGTCAAGAAATCATACTTTGAGGTCAAATCAAAAGCAAATCAAGAACAAAACAACCATATCAAGATGGATCAATAGAAATATACAAAGATTGATGTATTGTTCACTTGATAATGTTGAGTTTACAACCACTCCATCTTACAGGACAAAGAGCACATAATGTGTTCCACTCTTAAAAGCCTAACCCTAAACAAGAAAGCACATGAGAGAGGGGTGGGGTTGTTACCCTTACATGTCTACATCCTAACCCCTTTTATAGGTGAGTAACTAGCCATCTACTCCCCAAAATGGATCATATCCACTATTACAATGGGAGAAACCCGTTAACCCCACATACACGGATTTTACTCACTCAATTTCACTTATGCATACTTTTCAAATCACATAAGTGTGTATCCACTAAATCCTTGGTCTTGATCTGCCTTGATCAAATCAGCTCTATCTTGACCTAAACCACTCTCCAACACATCGCCCATGCGTTGCGGTTTTGATCCAAGATGATTTACGATATTTTGGTCAAAATACCGAAATGCCCCTTTGTTGACCCGATTATCACTGTCCTTTGTAAGCAATTGTCATGCTTACCACGTGTAGGTACACTACTAGCTTGCCACGTTCTGCCAAGTCTCTTTCATCCGGTTCCCACCGAACCATGGCTTACTTGCCCCGTGCAAGTCACCTGGCGTCATCCCGTTGTTCGAACTCGCCTTCAACATTCCCGTCTTTCTCGTGCTATACTTGGGCTCACCGTCTCACCCATTATCCTTGATCGTTCTAGGCCTCGACTCCTCCATGAGTCTAGCCCCGATCACCGCTGTTGATCGTAGTTGACTTGAAACGACCCTGCACATCCAAAGACAAAGAATTCGTTTCCAGACATAAGTTCTTCACAACTTGACCTATATTAGTCAAGACATGCATCATACAATCTTAATCCAACGACTCAATTTAACCTAACTAAATCCATGACTCAAATCCCAAATCCTCAATTTCTTTGTAATGGTCGAGAGTAATCTTTGTAAAGCCAATTAACCACTCCACAAACATTACAATGGTTCATCACAACACTAACCCGAACCATTTCATATGGTCTTCCACATCCCATTTGATCGAGTGAACGGTTGTTGTTAGAGAGAGATATAATAATAACTGATCTTCGGTTCACGTCTTTTCGCTTCTTCTTTTCTTTTTGAAGACTTGATATGACGCTGACTTTGACCAGGTGCAATATTATTTAACGCATCTCTTGATGTTTCAAAAAGAAAGTATCTCTTGATGTTGATACGCACATCGCTAAGAAGATGGATGGATCCGTGTCAAAGTTTGCACTGAAACTACGGAACTTTTGCTGCTAATTCCTGCCTAGGTCGCAAGAGGCACCAAGACTAATGCCGTTGTAAGCGTCCATCGTAATGAATACGATATGAATTAATGATGCAGTTCTCTCTCTCAGAGAGAGAGAGAGAGAGAGAGAGAGAGAGAGAAAAGAATAATGCTGGAGTATTAATCAAGGACCGGAAACTTAACAAGTTGAGAAGAAATTAATTACTCCCTCCCCTCCGTCTCGCAATATATAAGTCTTCATTTTTTAAAAACGTTGTTTTATAATATAAATCTATTGCGTAGGTCAAAGATGTAGTTATTATAATATTTTTACCATATATCTTTATTTTAGTACTGAAAAAATAAATAAGTAGTTGTAGTATGACATTTAATAAAAATATATATAATCCAATAATATTAATTTTTCCTAAATTTAACGTCCCCTTGGTTTATGCTCGTGGTGAGCTTTGAACTTATATATTGGGATAGAAAGAGACTTGCGAACAAATAGTTAATTAGCGTGCCAAACAACAAGGCACATGACAGTATATTAACCACCATAGTATTACAAAATAATTAATTAGCACAAGCATAAACGTGCATGATGGAAGCTGCACATCCATAGCCGCCCACGCCCTCACCAAACCATTAATTCATCAAGAAAATCTATTGTTATATGCTAAAAGCTTTTTAAGTTGCTAAAAAAATAGAAAAATACTAGTAATTCTCACAAAAAATAAAATATCTAGTCTTTAATTTAGTGGGCCCTAATTTTAAAGGATTATATTCAAAATAAAATAAAATAAAATAAGCAATTTGATTTCCAAGTGAATTTCAAAGTAAACCCCAAAAACTAAATTTAGAATAATAACTAAAAGAAAATAGAAATTGGTTTTTATACAAATTTCAGCACAAAACTAAAAAAATATCCATGCCAAGTACAATCCAAAAACATGCAAATTCGGAATAAAAATTAAAGGGCATTAGATAATTGATTTGTAAATGAATTTAAAACCTAAATTCCACAAGTATTAAAATGTGTAAACCTATACTAATTAGGCACTTTGAGTAACCTTCTGTATAACCAGAAAGATCTAGACATCTATCTCGTGAACCCAAGTTAGAATATCCCAGATTAAAAAAAAGAATTCTATGTCAAGTATAATACAAATTTTTTTCTGTTTTTTTGCTAGCCTCAAGAAATAATGTTACCTATGCCATTTGAAAACAAGCAAATACAGTGACAAACACAACAGTATATTCTATTTCCATTAAGATTAGAATCCACCATTACAGCATAACAAGATAACGAACCTAACTCTTTAACACGGCAAGAATATATAAGAAGCAGAGATCCTAGCAGACAGTGGGAGCCATCAAGGAAGAGAGGGAGGCATCGGATGGCGGCCGTATATCATCGGCAATGGAGATGTGGCGGTAGCGCCACCTTTGTGGCACGACGGTGAAATTGCACAAGACACTCTTGTGACACTTATGACAAGAGTGTGTTGTGCAGTAGACTGTGGTGTCATAATGGAGGCACTAGCTCATGGCAGTAGTCGGCGTCATCGAGAAACAAGCTGGATACAACGCGTGATGTCCTTAACGTCTACCATCAAGGAAGAGAGGGGAGGACATCGGATGGCAGCCGGATATCACTGGTAATGGAGAGGCGACGATAGCGCCACCTTTGTGGCACGACGGTGAGACTGCACAAGACACTCTTACGATACTTACGACAAGAGTGTGTTGTGCAGTCGACCGTGGTGTTACAATGGAGGCTCTAGCTCACGGTGGTAGTCGGTATCATCGAGGGGAGGATGCGGAAGCTAGTGGATGAACTCACAAGTGACTGTCAGTGGTAAGGTAGAGGGGAAGTAATTAATAAGGGCCGAGCGGTGGGAGAAACTGATGTCTGCCATTTTATGTGGAGAGAATGGATGGGTGAGATCGGAATACACCACAGATCGATGACATGTTATTATCAGAGACGGTTTGTTATACAAACCGTTTGTCATAATGCACATATCAGATATGGTTTGTTATATGAACCGTCTATCATATTAATATCAGAGATGGTTTGGTATACGAACCATCTATGATAACGCTTAAATATGCGCGCCCTAATCCAGCTCTTCTAAATTGTCATCTCCCTCATCTTCTTCACTAGATTTCTCAATAATAGCATTTAATATTCTTTTGATCTCCTTCCTCTCATCTATCAATCATGAGTTGTTCGGTCGCAATCTTACATAGGCGGTCAACAATTTACATCTGGAGCAGCTCCTACGCTCACGCCCTGCTCTCCTTGCTCGACTCACTTCCATCCGTCAGCTGGACATTATCATCCACCGTCGACGGAGGTGTCTCGTTGCCGCTCAGGAAAGGGAAACCGCCCTCAGCCTCGTTCTTCTCTGCAATGTGCATAAAGCAAAGAAGCTCTTGCGGCAGTGGAGAAACACATGGATAACATTGTCGATCGAGCAGAAGCGGCCGATTCTGAGAAAACTTATCATGGCATCATTTTTGAGATTATGGGTCATGCTAATATTTGACAAGCTAGAGGATGAAGTGGAGAGGGCAAGGACAATCTTCACGGCATTCGAGAACTCAACGGCTGATCCTTCAACTTCAAAAGTCGAAGAAGAAGCATATGAAGCCTAGAAGACTAAGATCTGAGAATCTCCTTTTTTGGGACTTTTGTAATAAATTTGCCTTGAATTTGTCTCTCGTCTCAGTAGCTTCTGTAGTTTATACGACAAAGGATAAAACATAGATGGTTGTAAATAAAAACCATCTGTGATAGTTTCATAAACGGTTCTAATTAAAAATCGTATATGATAATGCGTATATCACATACGGCTTTTAAACCTAACCGTCTGTGATAGTTTTAGAGATGGTTTTAGCCATGAATCGTCTGTAATAATCAAAGCACAGACGGCTCCACATAAACTGTTTAGATGAGATGTCTAGTATAACTTATTTTATAGTATATTACATGAACAACATTAACTAAAGGTCAACTCATATTCAAGCATTATTGCCCACGATCGAACTAGAAAAGGCTACTAATTTGTGGACATGCCATTGAAAGTGTTACTGGAGACGCATGGAAGCTTCCTTTTAGGAACGTACGCAGACTTGTGTATGTGCTTGCCGGATGTGTGGTGGCAGTTAGCACACGCGTCCCATGTATGGACTAAACACTACTTTCCAGACCTTTTCAGAAAAAAGTGAATTTGCGTCTCCACATGTGTTCTGTCTGTATGTAGATATATTCATGTAATCGTGAAGCGTATCAACTTTGGAATTGACAATTATTTGAAATGAGATGGAGGAGAGTGTATTGGGTTGTTGAAGTATGAGTAGCTTTTAGATTAATTAGCTGATGCGTAGAATTCAACGCAGAGAGTATGAGCTCAAGATTTATCATCTATTTCAGCATAGAAATTCGCAATTAAGGTAAACCTGATTTGATTATGCTAGCATATTTAAATCCTCCAATTTTAAGAAATATCCATGCAGAAAACACAAACTCCCGTAGAAACCCGGAAAATTCTCGCATATGCATGTAGATGTAGCCCCCCCTTTAAAGTTCTTAGCTCCACTTTTAGAGTACGTTTGGACTAGGGATGTAGGATTTGATTATGCTAGCATATTCTCGCATATTCTCGCGTATGCATGTAGATGTAGCCCCCCCTTTTAGAGTACGTTTGGACTAGGAGATAGTGATGCCTTTCGGCTGTAGTTTATGGTTTTTGGTTGAAATTTTTAAATTTTGGTTGTTTATAGTACAGATTACGGAGAGATAAATACTCACTTGCGATTTTGGCAGGTACAAATGTTGGACTTTTAACGTGTAGATCATTTAACCTGTAGACCCCGTCTTGAAAAAATATTCCGTTGGAAAGTTAAGTACTATAGTAAAAAACTAAAAGCCGTCAGTTTCAGAGGAAAAGAACAGGTCCACTGCATGGTGGTGGTAGAATACGTTTGGACTAGGGACATATTGTTGCCAGCATGACCGCATGAGAAAATATGGTTTCTACCACTTTCGATGGATTCATGGTTCTTGCGTATGGGAGTGTACGAACGACTGTAAAATATGCACACCATCGACCTAGCTAGACGAATGCTGGACTTGGAAATGCTAGTGGAGCAACTGTGGCTAACATCCCACGATGAGCGTATTTGACAGATGAAAGAACGATCGATCCAGGAAGCCACGTACGCATTACATCGATCGTGGAGTCACATGACGGTGAAGTACTCTTGGAATTCTGCGAGCCATCGATCGATGGTGAAAATTAACTCTGACGACATATCTCAAAGCACGATCGATATGGAAAACTTTTTCTCCCTCCTAGTTGTTGCACCACTGACGTACCGTCTCATCTTCTTTATTTTTATCATGTCACTGGGAAAAAAACACGTAAGAGGCCACGTACACATAGTTGTTGGTGTTAAAATATATGTCGTCTTAGAACCACTTTCGATCAGATATAGAGACCATAATGGATATAGAGGAACTCAAGGAAAAACACCCAAATAGTTAAGTATATTCAATATAAGTATGGTGAATGTAGAGGGACTCAAGGAGAAATACCCAAATGTCTAAATATATTTAATATGAGTGTTTAGCATTATAAATAGCCTCTTCCCTCTTCCATTACATAAAGTTCTATTTGTAGGGGGAGAGGGAGACCAGTGAAGTTATAAGTTTGCTCTCGAGACTCAACCTACTCCTAGGGATATCTATGTCATTCGTCCGGCACTCCGAGGTTGGTTCGTGGCTAGCTTCAAATTCTGTTCGGAGTTAGCCCTAGATCTCCATAAATATGTCAAATTAGCTTGTAGGTCTTGGACTTGGAGAATTTTTCCTTTGCTAAATAATAAGAAAGATCAAATGTCAAGTCTATAAAGGGGATGCATTACCTGGTTTCCTGGGTTGTCATGGCTCATTTCAGTGATGTCTCTTAATATTTTCCAGTTGTAAAACATTTGTTCCCCTAATGTCCCATGTGCACATTTGTTCCTACGCAGACATTATTTTTAGAGCATATTTAATTAGTTTAGCAGTACATATGTAATGATAATAAAAAAACTACATCCGAAAAATAAAAAGTTGCAAATCACATGAAAGAATTAAAATATTAGAATTTTAGAGCGTTATCAATTTGATTTAATTATCATATCGATATGGGTCCGGCGTTGGCGAGGGTGGGTCTGTGGGGGAAGGTAAATTGAGACACGTTGGACGACTCTACGACTAAGGGTGCCACTGGGTAGGGTATGGGTAACCCAAACCTATACCCAATTTTATCCATACTCATTTAAAGTGATATGACCCATACCCAAATGAAAAAGGGTATATCCAATGGGTTACCAAGTGGATAAAGGAGAAGGAAAATGAGAGCCTAAGTCAAAGAGTCGTATGAAGGAAGTTTTTGTAAAACTTCGGTATTTAGAATTTCAACATCGCGTTTACACCATAAAAGTTTTCCGAAATCGACTGAAATTTGTTGGAGATGATTCTGTGTGTAGGGGAGCTACTCTATGCAAATTGAAAGGGCTAGACGCACACATGGGCCCCATATGCTTTTATAGGAAGTTTTCATAAAATTTCGGCATTTGAAATTTCAACATCGCATTCACACCACAAAAGTTTTGCGAAATCAACTGAAATTTATTGGAAATGATTATGTGTGTAGGGGATCTACTATGTGCAAATTGGCGGACACAAATGCACAGGTGGCTTCCACATGATTTTGTAGGAAGCTATAACTGATTATGGGTAATCAATGCCCATGGATAGTCTAAACACACTCTTAATCTTATGTTTGAATGGGTATGGGTAAAGATGGATAAGTGGATATTACTCTCCCCATACCCAAATTTAAACATGTATTTTATTTCTTACCCATATACTACCCAATAGTGTGGGAATGGGTTTGGATAAGGGTAATGTGCACCCAGTGGCAGCCCTATCTGCGACACTACATTAATCAAAGAAAATAAAAATTGCTAGAAATTCTAAGATTAATCGGAGAAAAAGAAAACATCTTGATCATCCAAGTTTTTATGTTGATACAATCTATGGCTTGGATCTTATACCAATTTATATGGTCCTAGTACTACGTATATGTTCTCCTGATTAATAGTTTGTATCGGACTATATGTACAAAACATACGTAAAATAGCTGTGAATACTATTCCGACTTGGCAAGGAACAAACGTTGCTGGGCTGGACATCTCAATAATCATGGCAGTATAAGACAAGGCGATAATTACCGAATAGAGAAGACACAAGGGGCAATTCGTTTATACTAACAATGTCGGATCGATCGCACTGGCGCTTGGCCTCTACAGGGAGCCGAGGGGCTGAGTCGATCCGGACGCGACATCTCGTACCACGTTGACACTTGGCCGCTCAAGTTGTTCGTTCGCGCGCACAGCGTGTGCAGCTGCGAAGCCACGCGCGATTTGTTTGCGCCGCTGACGAGGCAGGCAGGCAGGCGCGCGCGCTCGCAGGCGACGAGTTCCCCAGATGCACACGTCTGAATCCCATGAAAAAGAACGCGTCGGAATCCCATAAAAAAGAAGGCGACGGCGTCGGGTCGTCGTCGCCGCCGTGGGCCACCCTACCGCCCACGTATGATATCTTGGCCGTTTCCCGAGCTCACAGCCGTGCCATGTGCCACGTACTCCCGCGTCACGTAGAGTCGACGGCGAACTAACGAAACGGTGCACGCGCGCATATGCATACATGTACTCCCCGTCAATGATCGATGCCGCATTAACATTTTGATAATCATAAGCTTCTTTCTTCCTCCTCCGCTCTAATCTACTCTCACCTGCATTGTGCAGCATAAACAATGGCTAATCAGCGACAAGCACACACACACACCTGACGCTTATCATGTGAGGAATAGTAATAATACTAGTATTTTGCCGGGTCTAACTGGCTCTTGGAGATACCCAAAAGAGAAGTGGATGAATCTTGCCGCGGATAGAGATTGCGAGCGAGCCATCTATAATTTTTGCTCAATAATTGCGGTTTGACCTACAGATGTCACTCGTTTCGACTTCGGCTTCTAGCTTCTGGTTAATTTTTATTATTCTTAAATTTCGTCTTTTTCTTATTTTTTTTTAAAATTTTTGAGCTTTTTTATCGGTTCTTTTTTTCTCGTATTCGTTGCATTACACGTGCTGTGCTAACCCTTTTTCTATTTTCAATTTTTTTTAAATTTAATTATGTCAAATAAGTCACCATCAGTTATAGTGTAATTTCAGTCAACTACAATAAAATACGTCATAAACCACAGTCCAACCGAGTACCACCTTAATTAGTATGTGCTGGACTTGTACAACAACCACAACCTATTGCGTTTAAGTCTCATACTACCACTTCTTTTATTTGTTCCGAGCTTTAATTTGGCAAATTTATAAGCGCGACAACTCATCGAGCGGTCAGATCAGATGGGCATGCAATACACGTAATTATCTATCTGACGATGCTTGTATCATCCATGAGTCTGTATTGCAAGCCTCTCTGGTCGGAATTATGAAAAGGACTTGATCGAAAGCGAGGCCTGGATAATGAACCGGATGTAAGAGAGGAATTAGGCGGTATCACTTTATTATTGTAATAGAAGAGGAAGAAAAGGAAGTAAGATGTATTCTAGTGTCGATTTTTGCGATCTCGAGTTTGGAAGAGCCATGATCGATGGACTACTCGACCACGTAAGGAGGAGTACCTGAACTTGTCGTGTCACCATGGCTAGCTAGCTTGGCTCTCGAATCTGGCTGGGCTGCAGTAAATTAAAAACATTATTACAGTATTCTCTTGGCCATAATAAATCTGAAAACTTAATAGGAAACTCTTGTCATGTTGTGTACTGTTTTTTTTGTTTTTCTCATTCAGAAAAAAAGAAGAACGCAAACGTTACAAACCCTGTTTCAGAAACGCAAGCAGCTGGAAGCCTGGAATTGATTGGTTGGGATAAGAAGCGATCCAGCATGCAGAAGCATCGCTGTTGTTCGCGGGGCGCCTGCTCCCTAAGCAGGGATCCAATCGAGCTTATCCTCTGCTCGCTTCATTCTCACACACACCATGTGGTTCTCATTCTGTAATGCGTCTACATGGAGATTGCTGCGTTGATATTTTGGTTGTTACTGCAGAAGTGCCGAGGTCTATTAGTCGTTATTTGGTACACGAATTAGTGTCTAAATTAGCAGAGTAAAGCAAGCTCAAATTTGGAGGAGTAAGTTGGGACTTGGGAGTCTTCCTCCTTTCTACTAGTTGCAACTGATTTGAGGTAAATTTGAGGTTGCCCAAGCTCTCACTACTAAAAAGAAAACAGCTGTTTAGACTATAACATGGAGACTAGCTGGCCAAAAGCCAAGAGTCCAGGACTATGAAAGGTTCTCTCAAAATTTCTAGCTAAATTATTTTCCCAATTGCATGACAACTTATCTCTAGTTCCCAACAATTTTTAACGATTTCGTGTAAGGCGTGAAAGACGAAACCCTCACCTCGTAGTTGGAATGTTCAGTCGCTGTGGCTAAGCTGGCTTCACGACAAATCGTTGTCAGAAACTTTATTTTCTTTTTGGCTGAGTTCATATGCAAGTATATACGCAATTGACATCATAGGTCATACCCAGGAATAGAACGGGGAATGCAGGCAGAAAAGCACAGCGCGTGCATGATTGCACGGCATGATGGATAATGCTCAGCTGCTAGGGGTTTTTTTCGCAGTTGCAGATAAACATAGCTCCCATGTACACTGTCCATACATGTTTCTTTCCAATGACGGACTTGTTACAATTTTAATTTAAGAGAAAACGTACACATCATAAATAAACTAGGAGAACACGAAAGAAATTTCTGAATTTCTTTATTCTCTTATTTACTCCCCCTCTTTCTTTGCTTTTTCTCTCGCTTGCAAAATTGGGTATAAGCCTCCTTAATATATAGCCTAATACTCTTCTACTCGTATACGTATTCGGATTTTAAATTGGACACAACTTTAACTTGAGTTACATACGAAACGGACTCTACTACGTCTTGAACTCGAAGTCAAGATTATTTCTAACAATCTCCCCCTTAATCTTGACTTGACATACTCTGATTTTAGTCTCAATACATTTTGAACTACCAGCCACGCCTCCACATGAAGCGTTCTACATGCAAGCTACATGTAGGGACTGAACTCAACTAGTACGGGTCCATCCAGTGCAAAGATCATAAAACATTGAGGCAGTCGGACTCAACTACGACTTACTAAATCCATACTTGACACAGAACGGTGACATATCTCCTCAACGTTCCGATCTCAACTCTGCTTACTTGAGTTTGGACGGAGAAGACATCTTATCAACGTTCGACACTCCTTGAGTCTTCATGTACACCTTTATCTTGATTGCCAAGGCTGTATAATTACTCGTCGTGAGCATCGGATAATGCAGCAAGACAGCGGAACTCTCCTTCGTCATTATACTGGATGATACCTCGTCACCGGTGATACCACTTTTCGAATAACGCGATATGATCTTGAGTACGAATCAAGAAATTGTGTTATTTGAAACGGCTTTTGGACCAAGGCAATGGAGAAAAAAAATCTATTGTGAGACTAGAAGAGCTGCTGAAGCTTCTTTGTTGGATACGCTCGGCTTTGACGTCGGCGAGGCCTTTGCCTTGGCGGCTGTCGCGACGGAATCGGTCGACGCCGACGGCGTCCTACTACCCCTGAAGTGCTCGTCGGTGAGGGCCTTCTAGCCCTTGTAAAGGTCGCCGGCAAGCTCGCGCACCTGCTCCGACGTGTGCTTCCTCAGGCCACTCGTGGTGCGGTCGACCTTGGTTGCCTCAGCGCCTCGAAGGTCATCGGCACGGCCTGCAGTTGCCGGAGCGACTCGAGCACAGCCTCGTCGAACCTCTCGTCCGCTGCCATCGTCATGATGTTCCATGGGTGCTTGGCGGTGATCTCGCGGAGCTCCTTCATGCACTCTGGCTCACGCGGGAACACGCTCGTCTCCAGGATGTACTAGTAGAGCACGTCGCTCTGGAGGAGGCTCTTGTGTCCGACCTCTTGGTGCCGCATCTGCTCCTCCCCGTCATTGCTCTGCGCTACGTGCGCGCGATATTCCTCACTCGATCCTCGTGGCTGGATGTTTGATCCTCGCGACCTTCTCTCGCACCGATGACAAGCCCTCATCGGAGCAGTTCTCGTCGCCTTGGTTCCTGGCCTCATCGACGGCCTTGAAGGCCGCGGAGGCCGGCGGCGTGGAAGGTGTCGCACCTCCGCATGAGCTCGCGGGGGTGGTCGCGTGCCAAGGCGGCGATGGCTTCGTTGATGAGGTGTCGTCGACGCCCAGCGAGATCGGGATTAAATCCCAGCTCTGATACCACTTGTTAACTTTCTTCCAAGAGAAAACGCACACATCGCAAATAAACTGAGAGAACACAGGAGAATTTCTGAATTCCTGAATTTCTGAATTGTTGGAAAGAAGAAGAGAAGAAGAAAAGCAAGGGAAAAGAGAGAGCAAGTAAGAGAATAGAGAAATTCAGAAATTCTCTTAGTTTATTTGCGATGTGCGCGTATAGACATGCATTACCAAAAATGGTTTGTCGACTAAGGATATATACAATGATATAGATAACTGTTGTCTATAATATCATCTATATCATCTATAGATGGCACTAAAGACGATTTACACAATATGTTTTCTTTTTTACATGTCTCTATAGACAGCTTCTTCATGACACAACGTGTCTTATTTACCGTGTCATAGTCGACTACTGTATAATAGATAGCTCAGTTCCCTATGCTCTTTCTCTCTCCTCTATATCATCTTGTGTACTATGTGCAAGGTTTATAGATAGCTAATATTATACTATTGCACATGACTTAATGGCTGCATTAGCCTTTGGCGATTGCAGAAGGACGGGAAAGGCAAATAATTAAACCCTAAACGAGACAAGCAATCAAACATACGCGTCGCATCTTATGATGTAGCAAATTAAGTCAAGGAGAGGACGAGTAGGCAGACCAAATTGCCAATTTAAAACGAAGGTTAGGATGGAGATAGCATTGTTACGTCGTGATCTAGCCATGTTTGGTTTGGGCCTTTGGGGCCTGTACATTCTCTCATACAAACTGCCCTATGATGATATGCATGAAGCTTATGATACTCGTATATACTACCGTTTTCCTATTGCTGCTGACCATGCGTGGATCCTTCGCATTTGGTTCTTGTGCTGTCTGTATTGCAGGAACCGCAAGCTTTTGTTGTAAAAAAATTCAGAGTGCCGACAGATTGCTGTGCTATGATCACACGAGGATACGACAGTGACCGATCCCTCGGTTTGTGTAAATTGTTTTTTATTGTATATATAGTGCTGAAAAAAAAGGAGTTTTTGATTGAACACCACCACAAGTTCTGTGGAGCGAAAAACTGGAGTAAATTCCAGAGTGTGACAGCCATTAATTGGCCATATACTCGATCATATATCTGCTCCCGTCAATTCATGCAATTGTACTGATCAGCAGTCAGAAATTACCGTAACTGTCCTATCATATCACCCATTTGCATTTTTTTTTGAAAGATCATATCACCTATTTGCATTACATTAAGTGTTGTGTGAATTATAATTTGCTAGTTGCTGCTATAATATATATGTCGTAGAATCCGAGGCTGGAACTCGAAAATGCGTACACCCTGAGGGACAAACTCGAAGATGCGAACGAACAGTCAAGCTTAAATAGTGAAGTTGAAAATGGCTGCGATTAATATAACATATATTCAGAGAGAAAACTCGACGTTGTAAACAGCGAAGTTGTAAACAGCCCGAGAGAACTCGAAGATGTAAACGAACAGTCAAGCTTAGTGAAGTTGAAAATGGCTGCAATATACATATCCTGAGAGAAACTCGAAGTTGTAAACATCCCCTTTTTTAAAAGAAAAAAAGAAAAAGAAAGTTCTTGTAAACAGGCCAAGAGAACTCGAAGATGCATTCACCCTGAGAGAAACTCGAAGATGTTAACACCCTGACGGAGCTCGAAAAGGTGCTGGCTAAATTAAATGTGATATCAGGGAACTCGAAAGTGTATGCATACACAAATGCAATTAAAATTAATTGTGACGTTCCAGAACTTAACTAGATTTGTTTTTGGAGAAACCGTAGGCAGACTCGGTCAGGCACGCTGTAACTAATCGAGGTCGGTGAACATTTTGTGTTGTGACGTCTGAAGAGTATTTTTAGGGCATGCTCTGTCGTCTAAACTGGGTATCGATCGATCTCTTCGTCT
The DNA here is from genome assembly GCA_036346245.1 of Bonia amplexicaulis. NCBI lineage: Eukaryota > Viridiplantae > Streptophyta > Magnoliopsida > Poales > Poaceae > Bonia > Bonia amplexicaulis. The sequence continues at coordinate 2,545,863 of CM070764.1, forward strand.
GTCGTCAGCGTCCCAACTGGTAGCAGGTAATGAAAAGAAAAGCTGGATGTGATGAATTAATATATGGGTAAAATGGAGCAATCTTACAGCATTCTTTGCTTGTATATATGTTCATTGCTCCATGTGTATGTAATTAATTAGTCTTTACAGAACCAGCTCCCAGTATTTCACAACAAAATTCTTTACCCTGCATGCATGAAGTAGCTAGTTCTTGCTACATGCATGTGAACTAGCTAGCTCATCTGCTAACCAAGCTAACCATTCAATAATTAAGCTTAAGTTCACTTTTCAGTAGGCAGAAGAAGAATTTTGCTAGGAGCTAGATCTTATAGGGACCACTTGTGGGGAAGGGAACTGTTGCTGGATCTACCTTTGTTCATGTGATCAGTAGCTAGAGAAATTGATCTAGTTACTTAATTGGCCAATGGTGTGAAGCTCTCACGCGTGCTCATTTTGTTTCGATCCCTGTAAGAGTTTTCTGTTAATGCTAGGAGAGTAGTAGTAGACTAGTAGTAGTATGAAAACACCATGAGTACTTGTTGTCTTTGTCGATCAACATACAGAACACTGGTGAGATGATCCACACACTGGCAGCTAGTATCATTCAGTCGTCCTGAACTAGCTGGAATGGAGGAATATACTAGCAGGGTGGGCCCTGACGGAAACAGGAATAGGTCGGCACACGCAGGAATATGTGATAAGAGGAGACACAGGCTCAGAGTCATCCACACGGATGGATCAATCGATGGATTCTGAATGTTGCAATGTCAACGGGTGTCGTTCTAGGAGCTTGCTATCGGCTGTCCATCAGAAATGGACGCCTTCGTTTGTCTCCCGACTCTTGAGAGGAGAAGAAACAAGTACGGACAACATACCACTTGCATCCGCTACGCGATGTGTGCCAGAAACAGATCGAAATTTTCTGGTTGTGAGCAAATAGGATGCTGGATTCATATTTTTTTTGTCATTTTGAGACCGTCCTATTTCCAATCAGACGATAACCCACTGCTGCAGAGGATCCGATTCCCAGGTGGAACCTTCTGTTCCCCCTGCTAACACGACAATATCAGAATCGTCTATTCTGAATATTTTTCTCAATGCACTAGATCGCAGCTTAATGCGTAGTTACCCTAGGAAAACACGTACGTTACCTTTTGCAAGATATTATCAAACCTAAGAGGATCAATGGGCACAACAAATCCATGGCAGCCCTGTTCTTTTAACCTTTTGAGGTTCTTGACTTTGGCTTGGCAAGTCGAAATAAACAGGCTGGTTTTCTGGAATGGTTTTTGAAGTTATTTCTCTAAACAGTTTTCTGAATCTAAAATTATATATATCTATTGTCCCAAAAAATAAAAGAAGAGGGCCAGCCCACAGTACTATCCACTGAAGACTGATGAAGCTAACTTCCACCGTCGAGAGCAGGACACCGAAATCTACTCACTTTCTGACACACCATGTACAACTACTCCAGTAAATAACACCTTTTTTATCTTCCACTAATTCCACTCACCGAACAAGCAAGTATATGGTGGGTGTTTTTCGGTTATGACTTATAATTTATGACTGTGGTTAATAAATTTGGTTTTAGTATAAACATTTATACAAACGAATCGAACGTTGTTAAGTTGTTTCGAAAAAACGACAAAAAATATTTTATTTATTCGTTTGAGGAAAATTATAAACTAAAAAGGACTAATAATTACGCAATTATTCAACGAGTGACATAGTCGTGGGAAGGAATTCAAAGAGGAGATACTGATTCCCCCACATAACACACTGACTACAATTAGCCTATAAAAGGGCCCCCCGGCAAGCAAGCAGCAGCAGCAGGCAGCATCTTGCTAGCGAGCGATCGAGAGCCCCACCACCGCCTTCCCCTTCGAGCTCGAGCTCGAGCCTCCTCGTCTCCGCACCACCTGTCCCGTCCACCTGCTCGGTTGATCTTGCCATTCCGGCCGGCACGAGCGAGAGGCTTGGTCTTGAAGTAGAGATGGCGACTGTGCTGCCGAAGACCGCGGCGGAGGGCAAGGCCCTCACGGACGCGTGGGACTGCAAGGGCCGCCCCGCCGCCCGCGCCGCCACCGGCGGCTGGGCATGCGCCGCCGCGATCCTAGGTACACGTCATTTCACTGCATGACATGCAGGATCAACTGTTGCTCCGAAGCTACGGTCGTGTTTATATTAATTTCTAAAATCTTCTCTTGGATGTGTAACTTTTAAATAAAACGTATACTAGTTAATTATAGTAGATAATATAGTGATTTTATTTATATCAATTAAAATTACATACGAGATTCTCTCTGTTCTACGATTTCTCTATAAACTATTACTATTTATAAATTAAATTTATTAGTAAAAACTAATAAGAACACTTCCTAATATTGGTTTGGTTTTTGGTAATTAATGGAAGGCGCGGAGCTGTTCGAGCGGATGACGACGCTGGGCATCGCGGTGAACCTGGTGCCGTACATGACCGGCACCATGCACCTCGGCAATGCCGCCGCCGCCAACACCGTCACCAACTTCATCGGCACATCCTTCATGCTCTGCCTCCTCGGCGGCTTCATTGCCGACACCTACCTCGGCCGCTACCTCACCATCGCCATCTTCGAGGCCGTACAAGCCACGGTTAGCTCGTCCACTCGTAGTCGTGGCTAGCCCTGCATACTCTGCATGCGTACATGTCGCGCGAACACGTGCTGATCGACCGTTGGGGACATGACCGAGTGCAGGGCGTGATGATACTGACGATCTCGACGGCGGCACCGGGGCTGCGGCCGCCGGCGTGCGCGGACCCTAAGGGAGAGAGCCCCAACTGCGTGCCGGCGAACGGGACGCAGCTCGGCGTACTGTACCTGGGGCTCTACCTGACGGCGCTCGGGACGGGCGGGCTCAAGTCGAGTGTGTCGGGCTTCGGGTCCGACCAGTTCGACGAGACCGACGACGGCGAGCGCAAGAAGATGATGCGCTTCTTCAACTGGTTCTACTTCTTCGTGTGCATCGGCGCGCTGCTCGCGGTCACCGTGCTGGTGTACGTGCAGGACAACATCGGGCGCCGCTGGGGCTACGGCATCTGCGCCGTCGGCATCCTGTCCGGGCTCCTCGTGTTCCTGTCCGGCACCAGGAAGTACCGGTTCAAGAAGCTGGTCGGGAGCCCGCTGACGCAGGTCACCGCCGTGACGGCCGCGGCCTGGAGCAAGCGCGCCCTGCCGCTACCGTCCGACCCGGACATGCTCTACGACGTCGACGACGCGGCGGCCGCCGGCGAGGACGTCAAGGGCAAGCAGAAGCTGCCGCACAGCAAGCAATGCCAGTAAGCAATCGATCGAGCACCCATCTTTCACTGTTGTTCTCTAGCTTGCAAGTAGTCATCACTAGGCAGTAGTATCGATATTAACGAATTAACCAGAACGGATTAAAAATTTTCAAGTTGGATTAGTCTCCAAATTAACCTGCCGTACGTTTATGACCTGCTCGACGAGTTATAGGAGATGCATCATCTAGCTGCTTATCTGCATCGTGCATGTGGGTCAGAGGCACATAAAACAGGCCAGGTTGTAGGTCCACTGCAACATTCGCTGGTCACACACATGCTCACACATATACATGTGTACCAGACTGTATATTGAAGGAGCTAGGGCTATCTACTCCACAATGGCATATGTATACACTGGATTTATACGCTGCAGGCTTGTAGTAATGCCTCATGCTTGCCTAATTAAGTCAGCAGCTCCAAAATCTTAGCAGTACAGAAATCTAGCTAGATTAAGGACAAGGGCACATAGGTGTACTTTGTCACAAGACTACTGAGCCTGATAATGAAGCCCGTAGTACTGGCCGGTGAGGCATGCACATACGTATACATGTACGCGACAGCGCAGCAGAGTACCTTTTTTTTTTTTGCAACGGTCCGGTATGTACTGATCGATGTAAGTATCAAGCTACCTTACCTAGCGTTAACTCCACGTATATACGCATGCCATGTGGACCAACACGTGTACTGTTGCGTAGCCAATTATTTCGACACGAATTGGCCCCACCAAGACATGGACGTGATGTGTAGAGTGACATGACATCGTACATAGCCATAGGCCATCGATCGGTCTCCCTCCGGCCGCGCCTATCCACCCAATATCTGACAGCGAGTTCGGCTAAGGGAGTCAAAATCTTTCACAAATTTATAGGATATTTTTAGTTAATTTTGGGGGTGAAAACATAACGTACGATTGCTAAAAAAACAGAGAGATAGACTTATGCGATATATAGCTAGTAGGTGAGAAGAACAAAGCCGATAAAAAAAAAAGTTGTTGCACTGAGGAAGAAAATGGCACCTAATTTCTGGGGCGGAGGGAGAGGGGGTCCCACGTGATCTTAAAATTTCTACTATATTTTCTTTGACTCTTAGCTGCTTTTTATTTATATTAATACTATTTCATCTTTCTCATTAAATACAATTATACCGTATAGCTTATCTGGTCTATACAATCTAAATTCCTGACTCCACCTAGGAGTAAGCGATGACTAGTCATCGGATGTTTGATGAGACAAACTAGAGAACTGGAACACTCCACAGGCACATAGTATAGCAGGAAACCTAAACGGGATTCAGCCATGTGATGCAAACTAACGGGACGTCCGGTTAAGTTCACGTATCCACGTAGCTATCAGGCAGATACTCCACGCACGAGTCACAGCGCGCTCGAGGCGAATAGTAGCTAGGCAAGCTGGTTCATTTCTTCTGCATTTTTGACGCAACTAGCTCCAGAACCAAGAATCTACGCGCACGAAAGGCGACCTATGCAGTCTAACCTGTGAGCCGAATTGAAGTAGCCAGAAACGCATGGCACCAGATGAAAGCGGTCAATGGTGCGCCACAAAGGAGAGGAAACATCCTGCCCACCTGCACACACACACCGTCAGTCCATCACCACGTTGACACAAAGACCATGCGTAGAGTACTGAGCCCAACTTTCTGCCGACTTTAATTATTACTTCCTCCGTTCTATAGAGGTATTTTGATTTGTCACGTGAAAACAATGGGACTGTTCTTTTGTAGCTGCGGTTTGTGATTTTTGACTATTCATCTGAGAGATTACATAATAACTGAAAAAGACTGTACCCTATCTTAACTATTAGACCCTACGTATGTGGTTTTTGGTTCACGTGCGGCTTTTGTCGATATAAATAAAGTCGGTACAGTATGTACTACGATTAACTATTAGACCCTATCTTAAAAAGACACTCCGTTTAAAAGCTAGTTACTGTAGAAAAGCTAAAAGCTGAAGCCAAAAGCCGCTTAAGAACATGACAATATCACTAGGTTGGTCATCAGATATATTTCTATATTATTATATTTTTAATAATTTAACTAATATATAACTTAAAAGGTAATAATCAAAGCTATGTCTCGGTGATCATATCTATATGTAAAATGGCAAGTAAAAAAAATAACGGAGGTAGTAGTTATAACTGCATTATGCAGGAGTTTGAGCACTGGGCGAGGTAACGCCTCTCCCAGTTCACGCGTGCGTGCTCACGAGTCGCATATCGAATCGTCCACGGCAGCTTAAAAGTACACTTTAACTAGTTAGAGATACGTATGTTGTAAAAGAGTTATAAAAATAATGAGACGGAACTTACTACTTGACTAACTTTACAATCAAATATTGGAGAGTAAGCGACAGAGAGAGAAGGGGGGCTAGAATGTGCGAGGAGATGACAAAAGTAGAGGGATGGACGGTTGTATCCTGAGAGAGAGGAAAAGAGAGATGAATAGTTCAGATCAAATCGAATAGTTGAGAAGAGAGGAAGAAGAATAGATTAACCATCAACTCACAGTTTTATAACAGTAAAGATAACGCAGAGTGTCTTGTTTCAGAAATGATGAGTACGTGGTAACAGAGACGTGGTTAGTAATTCTTAGTTTAGCGATGATTGTGCGAAAGTTGCTTTAATTTTGTGTCATCACATACGTAGTCAGGCCACCGGCAGCACGTAGAGGTTGTTTCGGTTTGCTTCTACTAATGTGGTGGCAAAAGTTCGTAAATTAAGTTGCATATATGCTACTCTCCAAAGAGTTGATCAAAACATTGATCGGTACACTGCACCGATATGGAGTAAGATAGTACTACACTTTGGGTTAATAATAGTAACCAGCGCACAATGCGAAAAAAAATTACCAACTCAGTAACACTTTTCTACCTGGCTAGTAAACGTAACCTCTGACTGTTGTTGCTACTGCTTTATACTTCGTGCCGGATTTTATTTCTGTAGGGGAAAAGAACAATAATATAGTACAGTGGCTAATGACGTGTCATGTATATGCAGATTCCTTGACCACGCGGCCATCATCGACCGCGCGGCGGCGGAGTCGCCGGCCACGGCGAGCAAGTGGACGCTGTGCACGCGGACGGACGTGGAGGAGGTGAAGCAGGTGGTGCGGATGCTGCCCATCTGGGCGACCACCATCATGTTCTGGACCATCCACGCGCAGATGACCACCTTCTCCGTGGCGCAGGCGTCCCTCCTGGACCGCGGCGTCGGCGGCTCCGGCTTCCTCATCCCCGCCGGCTCCCTCACCGTATTCCTCATCGGTTCCATCCTCCTCACCGTCCCATTCTACGACCGCCTCGTCGTGCCCCTCGCGCGCCGCGTCACGGGCAACCCGCACGGCCTCACCCCGCTCCAGCGCGTCTTCGTCGGCCTTTTCCTCTCCATCACCGGCATGGCCGCGGCCGCCCTCGTCGAGCGCCACCGCCTCACCTCGTCCTCGCACGGCGTGACCCTCACCGTGTTCCTGCTCATGCCACAGTTCGTGCTGGTCGGCGCCGGGGAGGCGTTCACGTACATGGGCCAGCTCGACTTCTTCCTGCGCGAGTGCCCCAAGGGCATGAAGACCATGAGCACGGGGCTGTTCCTCAGCACCTGCGCGCTCGGCTTCTTCTTCAGCACGGTGCTCGTCACCATCGTGCACAGGATCACGGGGCACGGCCCGCGCGGCGGCGGTTGGCTCGCCGACAACCTCAACCAGGGGAGGCTCGACTACTTCTACTGGCTGCTCGCCGTGCTCAGCGCCATCAACCTCTGCTTCTTCACGGTCGCGGCCAGGGGGTACGTGTACAAGGAGAAGCGCCTGGCCGAAGCGGGCATCGAGCTTGCCGACGAGGGGGCCATGGTCGTCGGGGGCCACTGATGCATGGTGGCCGGCCATGCATGCGTCCCTGTATAACTTCCGTTCTTTCTTCTTCTTGTCGTGTGTTTTGACTTTTTTTTGCGTGTATTCGGTGGGGTATGCATGATGTATTTTGGCAAGGTGTAATCCCGTCGTACGTACGTACGTACGTGGAGCTAATGTGTACTACGTGAGGGCACGTAAAGAAAGATAGAAGGATGGAAAAGATACGGCGTAATAAGTGACGATCGATACATGCCATTCCTCTTGGTAGGAGGCTTTGCTACCAAAGGATCTTCTCAAGAAAGTGTCGAATACCTTGTACATCCTATACTCATAGTGTGCAACGAAGAAGGAAGTCCTGCCAGTTTAAGGCACATTTTGATCAATGAAATGCTGTTTCTGTTCATGATGCAACAAACATATGTTGGAGGTTGAGACGTTTCTAGATGAAGCTACATATGTTTATGGTTATTAAGGCACCACTGGGAAGAGAAAAGGCCTTGTAAAGTTAATGCATTGCTGGCCACGAATCAAGAGTTCATTGCGCAACAACACACGTCTTCTTCAACTTTGGCAAAGGCGAAAACAAAGACACACTGGCAAAGGCTTTCTCCTCATCTCTAGATCTCTCACCCTATCTCTGCCTTTGTGGTTGGTGCCAGAGGTGGAGTGGTGCGTGTGGTGGCGAATCGCCGCTGAGCCTCGCCGGAGCCGATGGCGGGTTGGCAGCACTTCGGCTAGCGGCGGGGTAGGGTTGTGGGTAGCGATCAAATCAACATGACTCTTTATAAATTACATTTTCTTTCAAGAATATAAAGTAATGTCTATGCACCCCATCGGAATTAATCAGGAAATTGAAAAAATGATTAGGAAAGAGTGAACGACCAGCAAGAATGATTTTCAAGGTATATATCCATCACATACTCATCCTTGACATCCAGCAAGATCAAGAAAAGAGAGAGGAAAGATCAAAACTAACCAAAACAAGAGTAAATGAGCCAAAACAAGAGGGATCCATGAGAGATAAAAAAGGTTGATATATTGCTACTTGAGGATGAAGATTTTACAGCCACTCCACTAAAGGGTAAGAGAGCACACCGCATCACTCATATTTTTCAAATCCTAATCTTAGAACACTTGACTTCAATGAGTAAAGCTAATATAGTTGGATGGTTAACTTGCAAGTCTTCATCCTAAATCGTTAAATAGACAAGTAAACCAACCTCATCTAACCCTAATGGATACTATCCACTTGCACAAATGGAAAAGTTTCGTTAACCACACACAACATGAGTTTTACTCATATACTACACTTATACACGCTTTTCAAAGCACATAAGATTGAATCCGCTAAGTACTTAGCCTTTGATCCAACATGATCTTTTCAATTTCTCCTTAATCTAAATCGCTTTTCCAAGTGCTGCGGTTTTGATCCAAGATAGTTTCTAGTATTTTAGTTAACTTATCAAAATACTCTTTCTTGACCTGGTCTTCATATTTTCTTGCAAACAATCGTCATACTTACCACGTGTAGATGCATCACTAGCTTGCTACACGTCGGCAGGTATCTCTCCCATTTCGGCCGAAACAACACAAGCTGGCCAGTCAGACCACCGTCTCTGTAAGATGTCTAGAAAAATCTATAAATTTATAAAGTTCAAACGTTCACTCCTCTAAAATAATAATGGTTTCATAATAAAACCATTAACCTTCTCAATGGTCCTTTATAGTAAGATCTATATAGGCTGAGGAAAGAACATAGAATTTTGATGGAAAATAGTTCTGTAAAACCTGGCGAGGATTACGTTCGAGGAAAGATTGCTCTTTAAACATCAGCTGGCACGAATATTGTCTATTTCCACTTATGCTCGTCGTGCCGTGGTAAGATTGGATTGTTAACGGTTGTCGTAACCTGACAAGCAAAAGAAAGAATGTAGGCATTCATTGAGAAAACATATACAATACTACCTCAGATCTCAGAATGTAGTATGTGCAGAGGGGTGGTTGTTTCCAGAAAGAAATGAAACCATAACATCTGTGATGCAAATTAATGGGAAGTATCCACGTAGCTATCAGCAGATGAAAGTGATTATTGTATGAGTGACTAAAATTTTTACCTCTTAGTTATCTGAAATTGTACTTTTAATCATCAGTTGCAGGTGTTTTTTTAGAGAGGACTATAACCTCAGTTGATTAAAAGTATAATTTTAGAGGAGGACTACAACCTCAATTAATTAAAAATATAATTTCAAACGATTAAAAAATAAAAATATTTTAGTCACGTATGCGATAACAAAACCACAGTTAGATTACTCGACTGACAAGTCACAGCGCACTAGAGGCGAAAAGTAACTAGACAAGCTGGTTCATTTCTTCTGCGTTTTTTATGTAACTAGTGAAGCGCCAGAAACACATGCAACAACTAACAGCGCTCAAATGTGCGCCACAAAAAGAAAGAAAACATCCCTGCCCACGTAACCGACCCCCACACACCATCAGTCTATCACCACATTGACACAGAACACGTGCGTACTTTTGCCGACTTTAATTATTACTTCCTCCGTTCTTTCATACGTTGTTTTAAAATATGTAGTTATGTTTTTAACATTTTAACGGTTAATATATATATATATATATATAGTATTTAGATTTATCACATAAAAATAATATCAGTCATACATGTCATTATACTTTTAATATTTTTATTAATATATAATTAAAAATAATGATTAAAGTTATATATTAAAAACCATGTCGATATTTAAAATAAACGGAGGTAGTAATTATGGCTGCATTATGCAGGGGTTGGGCACTGGGCGTGGTAACGCCTGTCCCTGGTAGCTATGATGCGCATTTGCGTTCAAAGACCGACCGATCCAGAGCTCTTAGCTAGTCTCCCAACAAATGCTTAGTCTTGTTATCTTGTAGAAACAAGCAGGAAAGTTCATCAGCTTAGCACTTTGAAAGGTTGCATGCTTTAACTTGGCCAGCCGGTGCCTGCGTCCCTGTATTTAACGTCCGGTTTTTTCTTCTTCTTGTCGCGTGTTTTGACTAATCCAGACGCTAATGTGTACTACGTGAGGGCACGTAAAGAAAGATAGAAGGATGGAAAAGATACGGCGTAATAAGTGACGAACGATACATGTCATTCCTCTTGGTAGGAGGCTTTGCTACCAAAGGATCTTCTCAAGAAAGTGTCGAATACTTTGCGCATCCTACACTAATAGTGTGCAACGCAGAAGGAAGTCCTGCCAGTTTAAGGCACATTTTGATCAATGAAATGCTGTTTCTGTTCATGATGCAACAAACATATGTTGGGAGTTGAGACGTTTCTAGACATTATACAAGGAGCGACTAGATTCTCTCCATGTTATGGGACTCTACTGGAGTACTACCATAGGGCAAGCTTGGCAGCAGGGTCACCATTCACCAAAGATAGATGAACATGCATCCGTCATCCATGAGCAATAAGAGCATGAACGAACAACTGTGCACCAAATATATTATTGACAATTTTAACAATAATGTTAGCAAGTCTACGCGTAAGTATCCCAGTATCCATTAAAGTTTCGGGTACACTTAATGTCCCAGCGTTTGTATATGACAAAGGAGAGCGTGTTAGCTCTTCTTTTGCACGATAGAAATGAGAGAACCGATCAGTTATGTACCTTAAATAATTAATGCGATGTCGACGTGACATCGCCTACTAGATAAAACTCCCTATATACTCGCGCTAGTGCAGAGAGTGGGGGCCTTCAGCTTTGGATTGTCGGAGAAATTGCCAAATATGTCATTGCAGCCAACCCATTTCCTCTGCTCCCTTGCCTGCCAGTAGCCTCCGACATAGCGGAATGTTCCATCCTCTGTGTCCCTTTGGAACCATCTTGGTTTCCAACCACTCTCCTGCATCTTCCTTGCCTGCAGAGGAAGAAGAGAACCACTGCAGTTAGAGCAGGTAAGCGCCAGACAGGTAGTCCTTCAGTGCAAATCACTCCATCAAATTGATGGGAGATTTCATAGCTCGGATAAAACACCAAACAATTCAGTGTAGTGCAATAATGTAGTTTTCGTGAAAAATGCAGGACAATCCAAAGAACGAGGGTACTACCATTCGTTGCCTTGTCTCCAGGCGCAGTTTCTCAGCATTGGCCTTCTCGTACTCCCCATTCTCTAGATGTCGCTGGTCAGGTCTGAGTCTTGAATCTGTTGGTGGAAGCTTCTCCTTAACAAGTCATAAAATCATTCTTTAGGCTCAAAACTAAAAAAAAAGTAACAATAATGAGCTATATCTTGTGTTTACCTTGAGCCCTGGTGTCATCTCATTTAAAGTAATTGCAAACGATGACATGTTATATCGAGTGGGATTGGCTGAAGGCTCATTTTTCTCCCACAACAAAGTGGCACCGGCGCTCTGACGTGAACCATGGGAGTTCACTTTAGAAGCATCATCACTAACAGTGCAATACATGCTCTCGTCCCACTTTCCCATCAAGGATGCAACCTTGGTCCCATCAGCATCCGTAACAAATCCTTGAACCTTGCATAGACTATATATATTAGTAAGATCTATATAGGCAGAGGAAAGAAAAGAGAATTTTGATGGAAAATCATTCTGTCAAACCTGGCGAGGATTACGTTCAAGGAAAGATTGCTCTTTAAACATCAGCTTGCATGAATATTGTCTGTTTCCACTTATGTTCATCATGCCATGGTGATGGCAATAGACTCGACCAACAATAAGATTATTAATGGTTGTCGTAACCTGACAAGCAAAAGAAAGAATGTAGGCATTCATTGAAAAACCATATTCAATACTTCTTCAGATCTCAGAATGTAGTATGTGCAGAGAGTTAGTTGTTTTCCAGAAAGAAAAGAAACCATGACATCTAGAGGCATTGAAATTATTTTGGGATGCATCATACAAACCATAGAGAATGGGAAAGGGATACTAGACTGGAGAAACAATAAGCAGGGCCAGGTGCTAATCATCAAAAGGTAAATCGTAACGAGCATTTGTCTCTGATCAAGAATTCATACCTTGCTCCATTGGAAAGTTTCTCCATCATCAAACTCTAGAGTTAACACGCCGCTAGGATCCAGTTGAATGGACTGTCCCCAGAATTTGCTCTTTAGATTGCTGTCTCCCCAAAATTTCCAACCTTTCCCTTCACAATGGCATGCCATGACCATAGGATGATGACTAACCTGATGGCAAGAATAAACTAACATATTAATTCCAAGATTGTTGTGTCATATGTAACGAAATTGTAAATAGGCCTTGTATCAGATCCCTCATCCATGTATGTGACTTCTATGCTTTCAATCAAACAACATTCCTACTTCTTACCACCTAACTGCTATCTCTTTACAAAAAAACTTCATCTCATTACCGTGCACTAGATCAAATGACAATCAACTATAACCTGAATTCAGTTTGTTGGATACCAAACTGACCTTTTCAGAGAAGAAACGGACTCCCTTTTCAGGGTAATCAGCTTCATAGGTTTCCCCTAACAATGGATTGAAAGGTTTGCAGGGACGACTATCTGTGGAAGCATATCCAGAGACCGCAAATGCAGCAATATATAGAATTCTCATCAGACCGTTCCCCTAAATGGATAAGCAAAATTAAGATATCACTATCAACTCAAGTCAGAGATAAATACATATGAAACACACTAGTCAGCATTGAAGATATTACTGCTAACTACATCGAGGAATAACTTCATTAGCTGCAACCTAATATGGATACTACAATTTAAAGTGCTTTGCTTGTGGACCCCAAAGTGCATGCTCCTCAATTTGTGCTACGTACAGCTTTATACAGTGTCTAGCAATCCGTTTACATGCAAGGTAATGTTCCCATGTTTAATTTGTTTGTTTAGGTGTTTGGATCAGAAGGCTGGAAGGTGTAGAAATAGGCATACCCTTAAACCACATTCATATGCACGATCCAATAAATAGGAATACTCCAACTCTTCAAAGCACTTTTGAAGAGAAGACAAAGGCTCATTAAAGTAAACAGGAAGGCAGACTCTTGTAAGATCCTTGCCAACATTATCTTTGATCATTGACCAAAGGCTAACACTTTTCTCCTTTTCTACTGGTTCAGGCAACTTTGAGCGCCGTTTTGAAGATGGCAATAAATATTCATTGGCCTTGTCAACAGCTAGTAATTCACCAAATTTGTAAGCTTCATTTCCATAATTTAAGCATCTCATTTTCAAGTCAGGACTAGCAGTGCTTTCGCTGAAACTTTGCCTTGTATCATAGAAATGAAACTCGTCTTCATCTGACAGTTGACCTATCTCTTGTTTGCCAGCATCATCAGAAGATTCGGTATTGCTGTATTCTGATGACAAATCAAAAATAGAAAAAATAGGAATATTTCAGACCTCACATGAAACAAAAACATAAAATAAACCAAAGACAGAAGAAAGTGTGAGCAGTGAAAATGCATCAAATAAAGCTGTAATAATGTATGGTCTATTTCATGATATTTCCAGCATTGGATATTCAGATTAATCAAGGGGAAAACAAAAAGGAGCAACAATTCAAGTATGCTTGAATTTCAATGAGGCTCTTGAAATATTGATGCTTGATGGATACTCAATAGTACTTGGCATTTATTTTCAAGTTGGCATGATAGAAAACTAAGAACTGTACTTGTATTTTTTTTATCATGATCAAATGAAGCTATCAAGGAAAATGTGTCCAGAAACAGCAGCCATGAAAAAGTGTCTAGCATCAGTTGTGTGAGAAAATGTGCAATTAACAGTCAGGCTAGTCATAACTCATAACTGTCATAAGAAAACAGGATAACTAAAAAGAAAACCAAGTACCACTACATTTTCCAGAGCTGGAACAGTCAGGCTTGAACAACTGAGACTGTGACTTCTCAGCAATAGTTGCATCTCCTGAATTAACTACCTACAAGAATACAGTATATCAGCGGATGATTTCAGGCCACAAGATAGCATACCACCAATTTATTATTTGACTTTCAGACCAGACTCCAAACAACCTTTTTACTAGCGATTCATGATATATTTTGGTTATAATTACTATGGTTTAACTTCTCATGCATAACTAGTATTGGTCAAAATAAAGTTGGCCAAAATCTGATACTGATTGTCACCTGGGGAATACAAGGAAGCTAATCGTATGAAACAGAAACATCCAATAGTCTTTTGGCACAACTGAGAAAATCCCTTGGATATACAGTTTTAAAGCGGAACCGTAATTTTTATGCCATTTATTCATCCCATAAAAATTGGTCAGAATAACCCTCAAGCAATCGTATAATGAATGGGAAATCCATGGGTTGGCTATTTTACCTATTAGGTTCCAAGAAAGCATTACCTCAAGTTTCCGTGGAAGACTGCCAATAAAGCTTAAATAGTCTTCACAGCGTTGCTTCGTCTGTGTGTGATACCGTGAAAATTCTGAATGAACAATCTGCTCACAGTCTTTAATAATTGCCTCACCAATGCCTTCAGAATGCAAGCGATTCCTAAGCTTTTCTGTGGAAAATGATCCATCATTCTGGTCACACGGTAAACCCCCATTAAGAGAATATTCACTTCTTGCGGAAACAAGTGCTTCAATCCAAGCCACACGGTCCTTCGCACAGCCAGTCCTCAGCTGAAGTGTCTTGGTCGGAGTAATAATATAGAACCGTTTGTCATCTGATTTACTCTCACTAAATGATGAGATCTAAAAACAGTTCAAAAGAAATACGAAATCAGCAACCAGACTGGCAACTTATACCAAAATACAAGGCTATGTGTTAAATGCATGCCAATTATTGGTTGGTGTTGTGATGCATTATGCTATTTACAGATTTACAAACTGATTACACATGACAATAGCGAATACTTCAGTTGTAGGACTAAACATCTTGTCAGTCTCCTACACTATAAAATCCCATAATTGAGCACCCAATAGTTAAAAGATCGTTTTTTTAGAAGCCATATCCCCAAATAAACTCTGAAACCTCCAAGCACTGCAATGCCATGTCATTTCACACTGCTTCATCTAGCTAAGAACCCGGTCACCTAAAAGACAAGCACACATAAATCCTGCTGGGGAGGAAAAAGGCAAGGCTTTGAGGGAACACGTGAGAAGGTCCAAAATTATTATAACGAACTATTGTCAATGTCTGTGGAGTTGAAATTCAAATTTGCGAAACATTTGGATTTTCAGTTGTTGTTCAACTCCTAGCGGTCAAACCGGCCATGCGCGCATGGTCGACCCATTGTCTTGCGCAATGATCGATCGACCCGTCCTCCTCGACTTCCAACAATATGTTTTGAAATTTGGGAATTTGATCGAGGTTTGAGTCAACTGGTTACAGGTTAGTGTATTCATGTTTCATGAAGCATATTTGAGCTAACGTGGGTCAAGTTGTGAAGAACTTGTGCCCAGAAACGATTTCTTGATTTTTGAATATGCAAAGAAACTTGGGGTCAACTATAGTCAACGGCAATGATTATGACTATGTCATGGAGGAGCCGAGGTCCATAACGATGAAGAATGATGGGTGAGACGGTTGAGCTTAAGTGTGGCATAAGGAAGGCAAAGACTGTTGAAGAGAATGTTCGAGCAATGAGTTGTACCAAGTGGTTTGGTCGGTTCAAATGAAGTATGGTCTAGTAGAACCGGAGCGAGAGAGACTTACTGATGCATGGCAAATCATTGGTGCACCTATAGGTGGCAAGCATGATGATTGCTTACAAAGGCAGGAGAAGACCAAGTCAAGGCGAGGGTATTTTGGTAATTAGCCAAATACCAGAAACTCCATTGGATCAAAACTGCGATACTTGGGAAAGCGGTTTAGGTTAAGGAGATGCTAAGAAGATCAATTGGATCAAAGGCTAAAGACTTAGCATGTTTGGGCTCATGTGCTTCGAAAAGCGTGCATGAGTTACGTGTGAGTGAAAAACCCATCGTGTTGTGTGGAATTAACGGGTTTTCACTTAGTGGATAGTATCTATTAGGGTTAAATGTAGGCTGGTTGCTCCATCTATTTAGTGGGTTGAGGATGGAGTCTTGCATGCTAACCATTCCAACTGTTTCATTCTTGAGTTATGGTTAGGGTTTAATAGAGACGAGTGTTGTGGTGTACTCTCTTATCCTCCTTATGAAGTGAATATGAAACATTCATCCTCAAGTTGTAATATAATCAACTTTGTTCTTCCCCCATGAAGTCTCCTTGTTTTGGTTAATTTGCTCTTGTTCTTGTTGGTATTTTGCCTCTTCTCTCCCCTTCTTGATCTTGCTGCATATCAAGGATGTGTAAGTAATGGAGATGACTCGTGTAGATCAAATCACATCTATCTACGCACTGTGGTTTGCAAGATCTCGAAGTTGCCTGGTTCTTGTTTAATTTGGATCCCTTCTTGAGGAATCTTGATATAAGAGTTTTGGCTTCGATTCTTTATGTGGTCTTGCTTGTTGTGATATGTGAGAACTCATCTAGAGTCATCTTGGTTGTTCTTAACCTACGAGTAAGCTAGTTCTCAAGTTTTTAGATTTGTTCAGTTTTAGTGCAATCTTACATGTTTTGGGGAAAGGTTGGGACTTTAGCCAAGATCGATGCTATCTTTAGATGGAATAGGTTCCTAAGACCCCCAGCAAGGTGTGTGTGCAAAGTTTGACTTTATTTGATCATGGATTTTAAAGTTTGCACCAAAAATGGTGTTGACTCAGGCTGATTTTCTGTTCTGGGAATAGGAGAGCATTCAAACCGCTGACTTGTAGTCAGTCACACCGTCCACCAATCAGATCGATTTTGTGAGACTTTGTTGTTTTGGGTTGTAGTTTGGATTGGATTTAGGCTGTTAAATATGATTATCTTAACTCTCTAGCTCCGGAGTGAAAGATCCCGCCCATGTTGCCATTGCCGGTCCTACGGGCTTAAAAGCTCCCGGTCCGCTCCTTTACAATGCGCTCGTTTGGGTTTCAACTTTTAGCTTTCTGCCTTCTAGATTCTTAATTTTGTCTTTTTTTACTTTTTGGCTATTTTTTGGGCGTTTTGTCTTTTATTTTTTCCGTATTCCTTTGCATTGTCTGTGATATGCTAACCTGTTTTTTCTATTTTAAATTTTTTTAAAATCTAATTACGCCAAAAAAGTCACAAACAGGCACAATATAGAATAAACCAGCTACAATGCCAAACAGTAAAAAATATACCGAAATAAGCAGCACCTTAGATAGCTACGGACATAGTGCTCCGTACCACCTCACATTCCCAACAACTCGCAGACATGCAATACGACACAACCAGAGAAGGCTCCAGGCCATCATCAGTGAACGGTCCGTTTGAACGAAATCCAGCTGGGAGACAGCTGTTCGCGAGCGCAAGCATCACGCCGGCCGGCCGGCCCCTCCTCCCCTCCCCCTGAGCACGCGGCGACAAGGCGCCGCTGTAGCATGTCGATGCAAAGACTGTTAAAAGGCCAAGCTCCAATCCAAGCAAGGCATCTCTTTATCCGACAAGCGATTGATAGCCAATGTACCAATGCGCGTCTCCAGTTGCAAGTGATCCCGCCGCAGATCGTGATGATGTACGTCCGGGATTGGAGGGCACGGGACGATACGAGCCCGGGTTAGGAGCGCGACTTCGCTTTACAGCTGTGGTGGAGTCGCGATTGTGCTACATGTGTTGGACTGTTCCGATCCGATGCGACGCGGAAACCGAGCAGTTGCGGCAGCGGCACACCAACTCGTCTCTAATTGATCAAAAATTCTAAACTAAATTGCTGGAGAAATACTAGTGTTCGCTGGATGATGAAATGCCTTGCAGTTAACGAGCGATTTGCTCGTTGTTTCGAACTTAATTTGGGGACAAATCGGGATAGTAGCAGTTGCGTCGAAGCTAAGCGATGGGATGAGATCATTGCGTAGCAGACGAGAAATGGAGGTAAATGCGTAGCAGACGAGAAATGGAGGTAAAAAAACGACACGAGACGGGGATGAGCGCGATCGCGTCACCTTGAGATGGACGAGTCCTATGGGCCGCTCCCCGCCGCCGCCGCGGGCCACACCCCCAATCAGCCTCACGCCGGCTCCGGCGGCCTCAGGCGGCGGCTCCGCGGCGACCCGGCGGCGGATCTTCGAGTAGGCGAGCACGCCGCCGCGGATCGCGAACCAGCGCGGGCGCCAGCCCTTGCCGATGTTGGTCCACTTGTACAGCACCCCCGCCACCGCCGGCAGCGCTTCCCCCGCCCCTGAAGCATCATCCGCCCGCAGCAGCGGCGGAGGCGGGGAGCTGTCGCCGGCGGCGAGGCTGCCCCCGGGGCAGTCGACGGCCAGGCAACAGAGCGGGTGCATCTCCCTCGCCCGCATCGCCGCCCCCCCTCCTCTCGATCCCTCCCTCCCTCTCACGCTGGCCGCTCCATTTGGATTTGTTTATTCCGCTCGCTCCGCCTCCACCTCCACGCGGTGGATTCGGCTCGGGTGTCTGGTCACGAGCAGGGACGAGTTGGGCTTTTATGCGCACAGCCTTGTGCCTGACGCCTCCTTCGCCTTCGCCTTCGCTTCGCAGGATTCGCTCGCTCGCCTCGTGGACTCAACTGGCTCAAACGGATGGCATCTTAGGGCATCTACCTGTCTATGCCATCTACCTATAAACAGCTTATATAGTAGGCTATTTTTTACTTTTCGTTATAGATTATACAATTTTTTAATATTATTTTATTGTTTCTTATGCAATAGCATACTCTTTTATTGTTTTTTCATCGTTTCTTGTGTAATAGCCGGTTACTAGTTAGTACACAATCGATTTCTCTCTTTACTCTCTTTCATCCATATCTGCAAAAATCCTAGGTGACAAAGACTATAGATAGCTAATATAAGCTCATTGTACATTGCCTTAAGCGCGCTTCCTTGCTCTCCTCGCTGGTATGTTTTGTTCTATTGGTTCGTGCTAAAAAGGGGGAGTGGGATGGTGTAGTTGGCCTGCGGGTCCCGCATGTCAGCGGCCACAAGGACGCCTCGTTCTGGTGCAGGCCAAGTCCGGTGGGTGTGATTAACTTCGACCGGTGCGGTGCGGCAGCGTGTACGGTGTGGCATTTTAGCCTTTGTTTGTGTAAAGGAATCGAATATTGATAAGTCGCTTAGAAAAAAATATTATGATAAGCCGTCTTGAAAAAGCAACGAACAAATCGTCCCATTCGTTTATTCAGAAAGGCCTATAAGTCATAAGCTGTAAAAAAAAATGAGCCGTGAAGTGGGGTATGCTGGGCAGCCACTCTCGCCGATTGGCATGGCCTCCATTCTTTTTCAAAACCTTGGAATTTTGGTGCCGCTCGGTTGGGCTGAAATAAACTGGCTTATAGCTAAAATTACACTGTAGCTGGTTAAAATTATGCTGTAGCTAGTGATGGTTTATTTGGCGTAACTAAATTTAAAAAATTAAAAATAGAAAAAATATATTAGCCTATCACAGACAATGTAAATGGATATAAGAAAAAAAACGGCAAAAAACTTCAAAAAACTAAAAAATTAGAAAAAGATAAAATTTAAAAATAATAATAAAATAAGCTAAAATCAGAAACTTAAACTGAAATAAGCAGGATCTTTATGTAGCTTAACGACTTAGAGAATTCTAGATGTGTACAAGGGGAGTACGGATCGAGTACTGTCGCTACCAGTACGACGCCTTAGTACCAGATAAGTGGTCCATGCTGACTGGTCTAAACAAGACCATGCTCCTTCAACAAACAAACACCATGACTACGACGAGAACAGCTAGCCCGCCCAAGAGCATGATCGATGCATTTTGCATTCCCGCCATAAAACACGTGCGACTTTCAGGCAAGCTGGCTAGCTCCAAGCTGCTTGATCTACGACGTCGCAACCACACGGGAACTAACTAGTGAAAAACCAACACGTACATGCGCGCATGCACCCGGCCGCCACACACCAAAAAGTTGGGTCAAACGTAGCGAGCCCAGAGTCTGATATGCATGCGTGCATGAGCAGTAGCAAGCTGCACGCCACGGCCGTCCGATAAAAACGTGCTCGATCGTCAATTAATCATCGTTTATAGGAACTTAATTATCTTGTAATTTAGTCGTTGGTTGTTCAATTAACTAGCAGATTTATCGGTATAATTATACGGTTAGACATTAGATACAGTTGTCTTGATATGTGTACAACTCTACTTCCTATAATTAAAATACAATTATATTTGTATATAACTATAATATCTATATATGATTAGTTTACACCATTATAATCTGGCATCACCAAAATAAGTGGTAGAGATATTTTTTTCCTTCGATTAATGTGAGAATTTGTAGTATTTTTCTTTCTTAGAATTATTATAGGATTTTCTTGTCTCAAATGAAGAAGGTGCCATAAATATCACCAGTTATTTTTATGGGTGTTGATAGACATCATTTGGATGTTTTCTTCCTAACTATCATCTAGATTTGTGACCATTGGATTAGAGATCCAACGGCCATGAATTCTCCCCCCACACCCTCCAAAAAAAATCTCCCTCCTCCAAAAAAGGGGTCGTTGGATGTCTAATCCAACGGTCTCAGATCTGGATGATTATTAGGAAGAAAACATCCGGATGATGCCTAGACACACCCTATTTTTATTTATATAGATTTTGCTTAGTTCTCTCCCATCCGTTATTAGTTAAGTGTACGGGCATTTCAGATGGGTGTGTCTAACCATCACTCGGATGTTTTCTTCCTCACAATCATCCAGATTTGAGACTATTGGATTAGAGATCCAACGGTCCTTTTTTTAGGTGAGGGAGATTTTATTTTGAGAGGGTGGAGGAAATTTATAGCCGTTTGATCTCTAATCTAATTATCACAAATCTAGATAATAGTTAGAAAGAAAACATCTAGGTGATATTTATCAACCGGTATTTCAGATAGCGAGCCCACAGTCTAATACGCATGCGTGCATGGGCAGTAGCAAGCTGCACGCCACGACAACCGTCCAATGAAAACGTGCTCGTTCGTCAATTAATCATCGTTGCGGCGAGCTTAACGACGGCTGATGGGTCAGCAGATCTAGCAAGCGAAGAGGCGGGATGCATGCATGCATGCATGCATGATGCAGCGACGCGTCTCTTGATCAGCACGTACGCTCATCACACCCCAGACCATGTGAGCGCCGTGCTTGTTGCTTTGTCGATCGCGTCGCTCCGATCTAGCTTAATTAGCTAACCACCGCTCCTTTGTTCTTAATTCGAAAGGACGAATTAGCAAGCATCTTAGCAACTGGTCATGCACTGAGGCTAGCTAGCCAATCAATGTAGAGGGCCCTCGATGGATCGTTCTGGTCGATCGGAGCATGCGTGCGTTTTTTTTTCTTTCTTTCTTTTTTGCAACTTTTCACCCTGTGAATGATATGTGATTGGAGCTAGCTGGCACATGACAAGTGACAAGTAGTGACTTGATTCGTCGTACCTACGTTTTTGTTTACGGCCGGCGATCTGTCGGTCGATCGGCACGTAGGTTTCCAAGAAAATCACGAGCAGTACGATGCATGGTGCCATAGCCAGCTCGGCGATGTCTGGCTGTATGTCTGTTGATATTGGTGATTTCTTTTATCTGAAAATAACAAATAGTAGTAACCGCAAAAAAGGTGTTTTTAGAAGGAAAGTGAGAGATAGATATGAGCATGAGATGAGAGCGAAAGAAGTAAGGTGTGTGATGCGTTCGTAATTTTTGTCTTATTTTTGAAGCGAGAGAAGTAAGAAAGCTATTTTAAAAAATCAGATGTTTATATTGTCTGCCGGTGGTTTGTCGATGTAGTACAGTACAACAACTCAAGGACAAGGATCCTTTAATTTGCACTTTGTCCTTCGGGCCTTCACAAGCAGAGATGGGCCTCACAGCTAAGGCGCCAGCCCAACATTGGCAATAGTAGATAGTCATCGTTGATGGATCTCAAAAAAAGAGAAAAAAAAACTGAAGCAACTGAAGCAGAGAGAGAACCTGAATGTCATGTGCAGGTGTTGGCGAACAACTCTGCGCTGCTGATGCTTACATGATCTGTCGCACTTTCCTTCCTTGCCGAGCAACTCAAGTCCAGCACCGTCGAATCCCTCATGATGATTGCGTTGGACAGTAATGGAAAACGCCTGGGCCTCTCAACGTGCGGCTGCGATCCAGCAGGTCAGCGTGAAGCTACAAGCCTGCAAGTGGACAGCACGGCAGCATCTCTCTGAAAGCTCCACTTCATACCGCGTAAGCGGTACAAGATTAAAGAAAGATTATGTTATTCACTACTGACGAACTCAGTAATTATGCCGCAGAGAACATACTATTGGAGCTAGGTGTGAGATGACCGTATATGACACGAACGTTAAACTATTCTGACTTCTGCCATTTGTCTGAATACTAGTGTATTTTTCAGGTTAGTGAAGCTGTTCTTGGAAATAATAGCTTCGTCCAATCTCCTCGTGGTACTGCGTGCTCGATCTGGTGATGAAACAGTGCGTGTTGCCGCTAGCCGCATGTTACCCCGTGCTGCAAACTCTGACGGATCTGTCAATTTAAGCACCCTGAGCAGGCATGAGAAAGGAAGGAGATGAGCACCCTGAATTTACTTACATTGTCCAAGATTGATTCTCGAACGCAATTGTTCACTTCCAATTGACAAGTCAGAAATTTTCGGATGCAGCACGTATAAACAATACTTACTGCTTATCCGAAATCTACATAGATCTTTATCTTCTCCTCAAAACAATAGTGGTGGTCAGAAATCTTGTCTGATTGATACAAACTGGTACTGGTAGCACTGCAGCAGTGGATTAGTAGTACCAAGAACGTGCAAGCATCTTGCTGCCCCTTGCCCAACGCAGGCAAGGTATAACTGACTTTAGCAGAGCTGGGCCAACGAAAACACTCCCAAAAGGTTAGCACGAGTTCCGAGGGAGACACCGAGTTTATACGCGTGCCGGCGGGAAGAACTCCCCTGTCCCCCTCCCAAACGGAGGCCGCCGGCCCACGCTCCGTCGTCCTCGGAAACCCAAACCCTCTCCAATCCAAAGCCATCTCCATACATGTCCCATACTAGT
Source organism: Bonia amplexicaulis (assembly GCA_036346245.1). Lineage (NCBI taxonomy): Eukaryota > Viridiplantae > Streptophyta > Magnoliopsida > Poales > Poaceae > Bonia > Bonia amplexicaulis. The sequence continues at coordinate 2,569,094 of CM070764.1, forward strand.
ACTACTAGTAGTAGTGGTAGTGCTCTCCAATGGCGGCCACTAGGCCAGGAGGCAGTGGCACGCAATTTAAAGCCCATCTTTACACGTACTCTGTAGAAGTAGAACTCTACTCCCAAACGCGCTTGTTTTCTCCGCCTTTCGTCCTCGTGTCTTTTGTTTTGTGGCTCTGCTTTTGTTGCCGTCTCTCGATCTCTCTGTTCTTTTTTTTTTTATCATCTCACTTCTTTTTCTCTTTGAATATTCCCTTCCCATCTGCTGCCCTCTAGCGTTTGCTCCCCTCACTCCCTTCTGCCAAAAATGTAAAAGTTGGTGCCTTTCTTGTTGGCCTTTCTCGATGTAGCGCATGAAAATTGAAGGGGTCACTGTATCTCAAAATTTGGTAAAATCCTAATTAATCTTGGATCTAATTGAACTTAAGAGCTCATTAAAAAAAAAGGGCAACCATTCCCCCAAACTAGCCGCCACCTCCCTCCATCCTTAGGTCTCTCTCCATGGGACAGCAGCCATGAGGGGGCGGTAAGCCGGCGGCGGCGCAAGTGTTGTGGGCTGGGTGGTGCCCAGACGGCGCAGATAGTGGCGATGTTCGGCCATGCGGGGCGCGCGGTTGGCGGTGACGTGCGGCTGGCCGGAGGCGCGGCTGGCCGAAAGGCACGATCGGGCGGAGGCGAGTGTCGGACGGCGGCATGCAGGCCGGCGACGGCGTGGAAACTGCAGATTGGGTTGAAGGCCGCTTTCAGAGCTTCAGTACACATTAAGCTTGGCGTTAATGGCAGGAAGCATCGGCAGCAACGATATCTCGATCGAGAGCTTGCAAAACCGTGTGCCATTTTTTTCGATGTTGAAATGCAATGGTTTGTTGATATCTACTAGAAGTATAGGCGCGGCGACACGCCGCGCCAGCCACCGTATGTAAAAAAAATAAATGAGAAGATAATTCGTGAGGAGTTTTCAATGGATTCGGGGGGAAAACGTATTTACGGAAAAGGTAAAGGGGTTATTCGAAAAAAACGATGACCTGTTAAAAGAAACCAGGGGCAAAAAAGCATTTTCGAAAAAAGCAAAGGATTCATTTGAAAAAACCGAGGACCTATAAGTGGAAAAACGGGGCCATCCAGCAAAGTGGAGGGGACAAAAAATACCAGGGATATTTTTGCGAGAACCAGGGACCTGTACGTAATTTCAAAAAAACTCGGGAAAAGAAACCGAGGACCTGTACGTGAAAAACGGGACCCGTGCGCAATTTCCGAAACCGCGGGGGGCCATCCTGAAAAGTGAAGGGGTTAAAAAAATACCAGGGATCTTTTTGCGAGAACCAGGGACCTGTATGTAATTTCGCAAAAACCCAGAAAATAACCTCAGCTGACCGTACGAAGTTTTCCAGCCCACGCGCCGCGCGCGCGCTCGCGCACGTCGCGCCCGGGGCGACGTGGCCGCGCGGGCTTGCGGGGAGTCCGCCGGGCGTAAGGGGTTTTATTTATTATTTATTTATTTATTTATATGGGGAATGGAAGGAGATGGAGATGGATTTGGGAATGAGCTCTCGCTGCAGCTCATTGGACGCTCATATCCTCATGAGCTTTATTTTCTCGGGACTGGCAGAGTTAGCTAGGGTAGATTGCGACGTCTCTTCTGCCGCTCGTCCTGGAATAATGGCATGGCTACTCCATATTGCAAAGCATCTCAAAGGCAGCGAAATCAAATAAAGTCGAGTAATTAGTTTGTTAATCAAGCTTCTCTCTGCTGGTTTCACGCATCAGAGTCAGCTTAAACTAACACGTTTTTTAGAAGCGTAAGCAAGATCACGCACGCAAGTGGGCTTGTTCTTTTTGACAGCGACTTTTGATTTTTAACTGAAATTTTTGAATTTTAGCTATTTGCGATAGAGATTATGGAGAAAGATACTCGTTTGTGATTTTGGTTAATACAGATGTTAGGCTTTTAACGTATACTATAATTAACTTGCATGTCTCATCTTGAGAAAATACTCTCTATTTAAAAATTAGGTATTATAGCAGAAACTAAAAGCCGTTTTTAAAATCATAAAGAACAAGCCTAAAAACATCTCTCTTTTTTTTAAGCGGATGATCGGTTAGCTAATCTGAAAACGTGATGTTGACTGCGCGTTGCGTGCATGGCGATGCATTAAGCTGCCGTCGGTTCAGAGATTCCGGGCTCTTCTCTCTTCTTCCCGCGCAAGGGAAGCTAGCCAAGATTATCACGTTACACATTCATTCTGCGTGCAACCGGAATCCGTTTGTCAACCATGTAAACGAATTCTTACCAGGATTATGAGTGCTGATTAAATTAATCATGGCTTTGCAGTTGGCGAAGTAGTTGACGAATGAGATGCCGCGGCTGCCTGCAAGCATGCTGGTCGATCTGGTACAATATTCCAATTGTATGATGTCTATAGCTCATAATTAGCTATAAGTAGGATAGAAGATGGTGTGGCAAAAAGTTAAGAAATGAGACGTAGTTTGAGCACACAAATCAGTAAAAAAGATATAGCTAAAATATATATTGAGAAGATTTGTGTCTGTCGTAAGTAATGCGGTTTTATCACAAATTTAGAATTAATTCCAGTATAATAAAGATATAAGCATGATACCAAATGTATATAAATGACTTAACCAACGTGTATACATATGAACTTTTTAAGTCATACAAGTATAATCTTATACCCAACATATATATCATGTGAATGTCTAATATCAGAACAACGCTAAGAATTGGAATGTTATATATTGCTCTTAGCAGGCTAGTTGCACAAGATTTGATCTTGGCCCTTATAGCCATAACAAAATTTAATCTTGATTATATATGACAGTTATAAATTAGATCTTGAGCTCTAAATTAAGTTTTGCTATTAAAGGAGACTAACAGATCATAAAAGGAAAGTGAGAGATAGATATGAGCATGAGATGAGAGCGAAAGAAGTAAGGTGTGTGATGCGTTCGTAATTTTTGTCTTATTTTCGAAGCGAGAGAAGTAAGAAAGCTATTTTAAAAAATCAGATGTTTATATTGTCTGCCGGTGGTTTGTCGATGTAGTACAGTACAACAACTCAAGGACAAGGATCCTTTAATTTGCACTTTGTCCTTCGGGCCTTCACAAGCAGAGATGGGCCTCACATATAAGGCGCAAGCCCAACATTGGCAATAGTCGCTTAGTCATCGTTGACGGATCTCAAAAAAAAAAGAGAAAAAAACTGAAGCAACTGAAGCAGAGAGAGAACCTGAATGGCATGTGCAGGTGTTGGCGAACAACTCTGCGCTGCTGATGCTTACATGATCTGTCGCACTTTCCTTCCTTGCCGAGCAACTCAAGTCCAGCACCGTCGAATCCCTCATGATGATTGCGTTGGACAGTAATGGAAAACGCCTGGGCCTCTCAACGTGCGGCTGCGATCCAGCAGGTCAGCGTGAAGCTACAAGCCTGCAAGTGGACAGCACGGCAGCATCTCTCTGAAAGCTCCACTTCATACCGCGTAAGCGGTACAAGATTAAAGAAAGATTATGTTATTCACTACTGACGAACTCAGTAATTATGCCGCAGAGAACATACTATTGGAGCTAGGTGTGAGATGACCGTATATGACACGAACGTTAAACTATTCTGACTTCTGCCATTTGTCTGAATACTAGTGTATTTTTCAGGTTAGTGAAGCTGTTCTTGGAAATAATAGCTTCGTCCAATCTCCTCGTGGTACTGCGTGCTCGATCTGGTGATGAAACAGTGCGTTGCCGCTAGCTGCATGTTACCCCGTGCTGCAAACTCTGACGGATCTGTCAATTTAAGCACCCTGAGCAGGCATGAGAAAGGAAGGAGATGAGCACCCTGAATTTACTTACAGGGGATTGATTCTCGAACGCAATTGTTCACTTCCAATTGACAAGTCAGAATTTTTCGGATGCAGCACGTATGAACAATACTTACTGCTTATCCGGAATCTACATAGATCTTTATCTTCTCCTCAAAACAATAGTGGTGGTCAGAAATCTTGTCTGATTGATACAAACTGGTACTGGTAGCACTGCAGCAGTGGATTAGTAGTACCAAGAACGTGCATCTTGCTGCCCTTGCCCAACGCAGGCAAGGTATAACTGACTTTAGCAGAGCTGGGCCAACGAAAACACTCCCAAAAGGTTAGCACGAGTTCCGAGGGAGACACCGAGTTTATACGCGTGCCGGCGGAAGAACTCCTGTCCCCTCCAAACGGAGGCCGCCGGCCCACGCTCCGTCGTCCTCGGAAACCCAAACCCTCTCCAATCCAAAGCCATCTCCATACATGTCCCATACTAGTACTACTAGTAGTAGTGGTAGTCTTCCAATGGCGGCCACTAGGCCAGGAGGCAGTGGCACGCAATTTAAAGCCCATCTTTACACGTACTCTGTAGAAGTAGAACTCTACTCCCAAACGCGCTTGTTTTCTCCGCCTTCGTCCTCGTGTCTTTTGTTTTGTGGCTCTGCTTTTGTTGCCGTCTCTCGATCTCTGTTCTTTTTTTTATCATCTCACTTTTTCTCTTTGAATATTCCTTCCCATCTGCTGCCTCTAGCGTTTGCTCCCTCACCCCCTTCTGCCAAAATGTAAAAGTTGGTGCCTTTCTTGTTGGCCTTTCTCGATGTAGCGCATGAAAATTGAAGGGTCACTGTATCTCAAAATTTGGTAAAATCCTAATTAATCTTGGATCTAATTGAACTTAAGAGCTCATTAAAAAAAGGGCAACCATTCCCTAAACTAGCCGCCACCTCCATCCCAGGTCTCTCCATGGGACAGCAGCCATGAGGGGCGGTAAGCCGCGGCGCGCAAGTGTTGTGGGCTGGGTGGTGCCCAGACGGCGCAGATAGTGGCGATGCGGCCACGCGGGCGACGGTTGGCGGTGACGCGCGGGTCGCCGGAGGCGCTACCGCCGAAAGGCACGACGGGCCAGAGGCGAGCGTTTGACGGACAGATGCAGGCGGCCGACGAGCGTGGCTGGAGCCGACGCCAAGGGACAACAGCACCGTTCCACATTCCACATCTTCTATGATTACTTGCTACCATTGTCATTGTGTACAATTATCATATCACTAAAGTCACTTGGCTATTATCATATCACTAAAGTTATACAGTCGAGGACAGTGTTGTGCCTGACTACTCTCGTATAATCGGGTATGTGAGAAGTAATCGTCGGTGTCATTGTCATAACTTTCTAAATAACGATTATCCTAAATTTCACTATTCTTGTTACCTCTATCTCTAACTTTCATCAGCGTTTATGGTAACCAAGTTTCATTGCGCTTGACTTGTTAGGTACTCACTGAGATTTTTCAATCTCACGCTTGCTCTTTTCATTCTTAAGTAAAAGACTAGTGTAGTGATAGCAACATACATAGTTGGAAGCATTCGAGTTTTCAACACTATGGCTTATCACTATTTATGTTATTTCATTTAATCTTCTTTTGGTTAAAAGTGAACCAATCCTATATTTTAAATATTTATTTCACTTTCTGCTGGTCTTTAATAAAGTTTTCCTAAAAGTTTTAATTTCTTTGCTATTTCTATTATTACTATATTCTTTATTTTAATGAGATGTTTTATAATACTATCTTATATTAATTCGTGAGATCCTACACGAAACCTGACCTGCTGCTGCGTTGTTGTACTGCTAGTGGAGCTGCCAACTTTCTTCTCCCTTCTCGTTTTGCCGCCCTTATCTACCGTGAAAACGAAGAAAGCACGCCCCGTTTACCGATGACGGATGTGTCTTGTCATCACCCCTTTACACGTACACATCAGTCATTTTCTCTGCAAATCACTCCGTTTTCTGTCTAAGCAACTGTCATTTGCTTCCAAGTTCTAATACTTTTATGATCGCGCAGTGCATTTCTGTTGGTCTAAAACCGAAACGAAAAGAGGAGTGTAATCTGGGAACAGTAAGCAACCTTGTTAACTAACATATGCAGAGGCCAGCAGAAGTGCAGAAGCATCGATCCAACAACGCAAGACTAGGACGTAGTACACTAGTACAGTGTCCGTACTCCATAGGAGCTGATCAAATACTATATAGGCTACTACAGCTAGCTAGTGCAAAATATCTTGGGTGCCACGCAAAAGCGACGACACTAGTATGAGTGTAGAGTAATGGCTGGCATCAGTCTGTAAGTTCATTTGTTTGGTGCAGCTGCAGCATCCTGATTCCTGATCGATGTTGATGTAACACTTGACACATACATTCTCCTCCCAGCAAACACTTGCTCTGCTTGGAAACTGCAGATTAGGTGGCCATAACAGATAACATTGATCTGACTTGCACATCAGTCAATTACTGCCCTCTTCAAGAACGCTTCCTTTGCAGGGACAAGAGCTGATCAATACACAGTAGCGAGTTAAAATTACATTATAATTAATAATAGTTTATTTAGTATAATTAAATTTTGAAAATATAAAAAAAAGGCTAAAAATCGTGGATATGTTAGCCAATCACGAATAATGCAAAGAAATACAAGAAAAAATCAGCAAAAAAGCTAAAAATAAATGGGCCAAAAAATAATAAATTTTGCATAAGGATCAGAAATTGCAAGTTAGGTGTGCTGAAAGTTGAAGGCCGCTTTCAAACACATTAAGCTTGGCGTAAATCAAGCATCAAACGATATCTCGAAATAAACGTGTGCCATTTTTTCGATAATCAATCTGTTTAAATTATAATTTTGCATAAGTCTGAAATCAGATATTGAACTCGTGCAAGTTAGGTGTGCTGAAAGTTGGAAGGCCGCTTTCAGAGCTTCAGTACACATTAAACTTGGCGTTAATGGCAGGAAGCATCGGCAGCAACGATATCTCGATCGAGAGCTTGCAAAACCGTGTGCCATTTTTTTCGATGTTGAAATGCAATGGTTTGTTGATATCTATGGGGAATGGAAGGAGATGGAGATGGATTTGGGAATGAGCTCTCGCTGCAGCTCATTGGACGCTATCATATCCTCATGAGCTTTATTTTCTCGGGACTGGCAGAGTTAGCTAGGGTAGATTGCGATGTCTCTTCTGCCGCTCGTCCTGGAATAATGGCATGGCTACTCCATATTGGAAAGCATCTCAAAGGCAGCGAAATCAAATAAAGTCGAGTAATTAGTTTGTTAATCAAGCTTCTCTCTGCTGGTTTCACGCATCAGAGTCAGCTTAAACTAACACGTTTTTTAGAAGCGTAAGCAAGATCACGCACGCAAGTGGGCTTGTTCTTTTGGCAATGACTTTTGATTTTTAACCGAAATTTTTGAATTTTACTGTTTATGATAGAGATTATGATGAAAGATACTGTTTGTGATTTTGGTAATATGATGTTGCTTTTAACGATACTATAATTAACTTGCATGTCTCATCTCGGAGAAAATACTCTATTTAAAAATTGTGATTATGCGTAAACTAAAAGTTCGCTTTAAAAATCATAAAGAAAGCCTAAAAACATCTCTCTTTTTTTAAGCGGATGATCGGTTAGCTAATCTGAAAACGTGGTGTGTATGTTGACTGCGCGTTGCGTGCATGGCGATGCATTGCTGCCGTCGGTTCAGAGATTCCGGCTCTTCTCTCTTCCCGCGCAAGGAAGCTAGCCAAGATTATCACGTTACACATTCATTCTGCGTGCAACCGGAATCCGTTTGTCAACCATGTAAACGAATTCTTACCAGGATTATGAGTGCTGATTAAATTAATCATGGCTTTGCAGTTGGCGAAGTAGTTGACGAATGAGATGCCGCGGCTGCCTGCAAGCATGCTGGTCGATCTGGTACAATATTCCAATTGTATGATGTCTATAGCTCATAATTAGCTATAAGTAGGATAGAAGATGGTGTGGCAAAAAGTTAAGAAATGAGACGTAGTTTGAGCGCACAAATCAATAAAAAAGATATAGCTAAAATATATATTGAGAAGATTTGTGTCTGTCGTAAGTAATGCGGTTTTATCACAAATTTAGAATTAATTCCAGTATAAATAAAGATATAAGCATGATACCAAATGTATATAAATGACTTAACCAACGTGTATACATATGAACTTTTTAAGTCATACAAGTATAATCTTATACCCAACATATATATCATGTGAATGTCTAATATCAGAACAACGCTAAGAATTGGAATGTTATATATTGCTCTTAGCAGGCTAGTTGCACAAGATTTGATCTTGGCCCTTATAGCCATAACAAAATTTAATCTTGATTATATATGACAGTTATAAATTAGATCTTGAGCTCTAAATTAAGTTTTGCTATTAAAGGAGACTAACAGATCATAAACATATGTTGCTGAACAACATAAATAACTGCTATAATCAATCTAACATTCAAATAACATGAACAATATTGATTATAACAGGACAACAGAGCTCAGATATCAACTAGATTAACCAAACCTTAACCACTACACTAAGATATCACGATGAGCATCAAGTAATGTACAACAATTTCAACTATCAGAGCATACAAAATAGTAAAGCTAGCCGAAAGCTTAAGATCTATCTACCCTCGCATTCATATATAATTTCATTAACATGTCATTTCATCACTGAGCAATTGCAACATTCAATCAATGACAAATCATAGATATATGAAACAGACCTTGAATTTGCAAAGAGCAGACAGCCGGTATACTCACAAGGCCGGTGATACTCGAAATCACCGAGATGAAATCACACAAGGCAAGGCACACATGTAGCGTTGTCCCAGAAAACCAAACGCCTCACTATGCCGCGCAAGGAGACAAAGGTAGATGGAGATACAATGCCGCACTTCAAACCTCGGGTAGCCAAAGTTGGAAGTCGAGGGTCGGGGTGGATGCCGCACAGGATCGACGAGAGCTCCAGCCAAGAGCACCGGTGAACACCAAGAATCAAGCCGTGGATTTTCCTCCAAACACTCGGCACAAAACCCAACCAAATAAACCTTTTAGAGGTAAATCCCCAAATATTCCTTCACTGCCAGATCCAAAGAAAATGCATAATGAAACCGCACGAGAAAAACTCAAAGAACAACGATTCAGGCTGCACAGCCGCCGACGATGAGGAAGAACTCGGCCAATGGTTAGCCTTGTGGTCAGCCACGCTACATACAAAACAGACAATCTCTTCCTTCTTTTTCTTCATTTTCTTAACTTTGAGCTTGTTCTGGGGCTGGTTCTTGAGCCTTTGTTTCTCATTGCCTGGAGCACTCTTGATCTCCACTTGATGAGCCTGGACTTAGACCTTCCCTGCACCGTCACCGATCCTAGCACGCTCTTCAACATTAATAGCAGTGCTAATAGATCATTAAGAGTTAAGCATTCCTTTATATGTCTACGAGCGGTCACGAAGTCACGCCACGAGGGCAATAACTTATCCAGGATGATGTTTACTTGGAACTTCTCTGATAGGATACAGTCGTACTGACTTAAGTCACGTGCATGGAGTTGTAACTCATGGAGTTGCTCCATCACTGGCTGTCCCTCAACCATCTTATAGTTCAAGTAATTAGCAGATATAAATGACTCATTCCCGTTATCCCCCTCGGAATATTTCTCCTCAAGTTCGTCCCCTCGAACCCTATTCCTGTTACCGACGAGAGCTCCGGCCAAGAGCACTCGTGAACACCAAGAATCAAGCCACGGATTCTCCTTCAAACACTCGGCACAAAACCCAGACAAATCAACCTTCTAGAGGTAAATCCCCAAATATTCCCTCACTGCCAAATCCAAAGAAAAGGTACAAGGAAACCGCATGAGAAAACCCAAAGAACGGCGATTCGGGATGCACAACCGTCGGCCACGAGAAAGAACTCAGCCAACTGCCATCCAAGCTCAAGATTAAGACACAGCCGAGATGGATAGGAGATCGAGGGGACGAAGAGGACTCACTTTATTCGGTGTCGAGAGGAGAAGGAGCCGTCTTTTATAGGGGAAGCAAAGGCAATGGCACGGCACTACCAATGGTCAAGGCTGGCTTCAGCTCCAGGCACCTTCTGGCTGCCGCCAACCTCGCATGATCCGACCACCCGCAAGAAGCGGTCACCAAGCTCCCCACTCGCTCACACCCATGAAGGCTTCGGCCTTATCTCCTCTATTGTCCCACCAACAGGTGGGACTCCCTCTCTTTATTTCTTTTTCCTTCTTTTTCATCAAATTAGGAATTACCTAATTGCCCTTAGAGTTCAACAGTGTCTACCTACACTTTTAGGGAGTACGGATGAGCGGGGGAGAGAAAGGTGGGAGAATATGTAAATTTATTAATTGGGTTTACTGATAGATACCATATATTAAAAGAGTTATATATGCAGTTGTCTCTAAGAGTTATACAACCATTAAACATAACAAAGCAATATCCGCACTAGAACGCCGTAAACAAACGAGTTCGATAGAGGGATGCGAACCTTTTTATTCTAACAAGAATCATACGCGTTCAAGCAATCGAGATATTTTGTCTCTCCTCTCGGGACCGACTGCGTGTGTGTAGGTATGCGTAACGTGAACGCGAATGTTCCGAGAAGCAAGCCGACGGTTTATCAGTTCCAATTGTGGGGGATTATTTTGCCGGTCAACGCCGACACGTGCTAACCGTCAAATCATTCGCGCGCTGCATTGCGGACATTTCGCGCGCCATGTCCAATGCGGAAATGGTGATACCCAACTGAATTTGTACCGACCGAAGGAAAATGGGAAAGGAATTCTGTACTCACTTGAGAAGTGGAATGAATTTTGGACGCGCAGTAAATGGTGCTAGTAGTGTTTACTACCCATTTAATTTTAGACACGAGTGCGTTGCAAATAGCAAGAGAGTATCCACTAGCGAAGTAGCAAGTCAAAAAAGAGAGGCGGAAATAACAAAAAGTGAAGCGTCTTTTGTAGATGCCCAGAAATCAGAAACACAAATAGAGCAGCGCGTGCCACAGAGCTGCAAGAACGAAAGAACTGGACTCCGTGATCAGATCGAAAGAAGGCAGGCACCCACCGGCCACAGCCATAAGCTCTAGAAAAGGAAGAAAGGAAAAGCAAAGGAAAATTGAAAAAGAGAGAAGAGAATTCCTGAGGGCAGCAAGGCATCCAAATCCAAATGATCATTCCCCCGCCCTTGATCTGAGGATTTCCACTCAAATTGGACCCAAACTCCCATTCACCCAGAATCATGAGACCTAGATGAAAACAAAATTCAAAAAGATAGAATCAAATCAAATCACAACTCAAATGACCAACACAAAGCTGCAGTACTACTACTCCCAGTACTTAGATCGGGGAGTTGGGCTGTGTCGGCATGGCATGGCCTGGTGTCTTTCGAGCCACGTTGGACCGTGCTGGCACAGCACGACCACCCCACCGTGTCATGCGGTGCTAGCACAACTCACTTCTGGCAAGGCTTAGGCACAGCCTAGGGCACTATGGGCCGCTACTATGCCATGCTAACCTAAGCCTAACCCTATTGACTTGGAGGTGACGACGGGTCGATGGCGGTGATGACGGGTCGACGACGGATGACGACGTTCGGCGAAGGCAACGGCCGCCATCTTCATCACCTTCGTGCTCTACTTCTACCTTATGTCTCTAGTATCATCATTGTCGAGCTCGCCAACCACCGCCACGCCCGCCGTGGCTCGCCAACCACCTCCGTGTGTCCCCGCGCCGTGTTCGACACCAACGCTATAACACCCTAGGGTCCAAACCGGCTTAGGCCTAACCCCATTCTAGTTAGACCACGCACACGTAGCAACCCGTTTGTACTTTCGTCGCCCCTGATGCTAGCTGCTACTATCCCTAGGCCTCCACTCCACTAGTACTCCTGTCTCTCTCTCTCACTTGTCAGCGTCATCACTTCCCCTCCGCCTCCTCGTTCTCGCTCTCCATGCTGCCTCATCATGGGTTCACCGACTCCATCTAGCCCGGCCCCACCGATGTCTACCACTTTTAAATCCACTTGATCCGACGCCACCTACTTTGACTCCTCTGTTCCCGTGGCCCTAAGCTGTTGTGCCGCCACCCTTGGCATCGCCATCTCAAGCGCCACCGCGGCTGTTGATTCACCTCTCCCTTGGGTCCTCACTCTCCCTAAACCCTAATCTACTTTGACCCGACGCCCTTCCATGGCGCCGCGCCACCACGCGCACTCGACACCGCTACCACTCGATGTAGCCATCGTCGGTCATGTCGGTCTTGGGGGACCTCCACTGGTCTCCCAATACCTTACTCTTCCTCACCGCTTGGCTCCCACACTAGCATGCTTGGGTGTGGGCCACGTGGCTAAACCTAGTTGTACCTGAGCACGCCACCGTTTAACCGTCGTCCGGCCATGAGTTGGTGGTGGTACTGAGGCATCCCCACAACTCTGACCAGTCACCCTATAGGTTTACTCTATCCCAACTCTTCTTCCTCGGTGGCATGGGTGCTGGTGAAAAAGACGAGCAGCGACATCGGTTGATGGCGCAATCGATGTGAGCCTGGTGTTAGTAGCTATCGTGGCCCAGCCGCTCCCACTACTGTGCCGCCTGGCCCGCCATTCCACTTTCATTCCGGGCCAATCCGAGCATGATATAACAGGCCGTGTCGTGCCGTGCTAGCCTGATCTACGATGTGTTGTGTATGTGATATGCTTTGCTTGGATCGGGCCTCGGCCTGGCCCGAAAAAATCTATCCTAACCCAGATCTACAGTACTTGCCCATCATCTCTCACCCTAAACTCGCCCCACTCACCGACGTGTGGGCCCACATGGCAAGGCTCACATGTCGTACATCACCGACCACTGCGAGTATGGTGGATTGATGGAAGAGGAGTGACACGGTGCCCCACAGCACAGGCAAAGGCCAAATAAATCCGCCCCCATAATAACGCCCGGAGCCAAGCCAGCGGCGGCCACACCACCCGTCCACCACCAACCGAACCCAAGCACAGCAGCTGAGCTGCCGCCGCGGTCTTGCTCTGCTCTGCGCCGGCGCGAACGCCCATTCCCTTGAGCGCGCGCGGTTCTCTTGCTCTGCTCTGCTCTGCTCTGTTCTTAAGCCACTTGCCTAAGTTGCCTTCGCCGGCACAATGGCGACGGCGTGGGTGCGCTCGCTCAGCTGCAGGTCATACGGCGTGGCCGACGCCGTCGTGGCGCCGTCTCCGACCAAGAAGACCCAGCTGCCGCTGCCTCTGCTGCTCCCTGTATCGTGCGCTGCGGCGGCGGACGTGAGGGACTCGGTGGCGTTCGTGCGGCACACCAAGAAGCTGAAGCCGCACCGGGAGAGGCGGAGGGCCGCGCAGGAGCGGCAGCACGAGCCGAGGCCCAGGCCCAAGAAGAAGCAGAAGCAGATGGCGGCCGCGTTCATGCCGTCGCCGTTGCCGGCGGCGCCGGCGAGCTCGGCGTTCCTGACGATGGCGGAGCTGCCGGAGGGCCACTCGTCACGGCGGGTGGTGGAGCTCATCTTCTTGTCTGGGTGGGGCCCCACGGGGGCGCCGGAGCCGGCCGTGGAGGCGCTGTTCCGGGTGCACAGCGCGGCGCGGGCGGTGGCGCGGTTCGAGGAGGCCCGGGCGGCCGCCCGGGCGCACGGCGCGGCGGCGCGGTGCGGCGCCGACGGCAACGAGATGATGCGCTTCCAGTGCCGCGCGGCCGCGGGTGCGAGCGCCGGCGGCGTGTTCGGCGCGGGCGTCGCCACCTGCCGCCTCGGATCGGCCGGCTCCGCCGTGCGCACGTTCGCCGGCAGCGGCGCCGCGCACGCCAGTGCCGGCCCCGGCCCCGGTCGCCGGGCGATGCTGGTGTGCCGCGTCATCGCTGGCCGCGTCCGGCCCGCGCACGACCAGGCGCGCCACGCCTCCGACTACGACTCCGTCGACATGGGCAACGGCGAGCTCATCGTTCTCGACAGCCGCGCTGTGCTCCCCTGCTTCCTCGTCATCTACAAGGTCTAGCCATGGCTACCGACCGCGCATTGATTAACCAGTTAGTTACCGTTAATCCACCCGTACTTAACGCCTCGTTAATTACTAGTACGACCAATCGTTAGGCTTTTCTTCTACTCACCACCTCGTCTTTTTCTCTCGTTTTGTTTTCTGGAGCGACAGTGCAGGTTGCCAGTAGTACGTAGTAACAGAGCTGCAGCCTGTGCTGTGTGTAAAACAGTAAAGAGAGCTTTTTTTGCTTTGATGAATCTTGAAATGGTATAGAAACTTTTTTTCGCTTTCACCTTTCGTTTGAAACAATTCTCGTCTTGCATGCATGGATGGATGCGATGTTACTCCATGTGCATGTACCTCTGTTTCTTTTCTTTGCTTCTGCTCTGCAACAGAGCGAGCAGAATTCAGAAGACTCATCAACAACACTTGCAATGCAGCAAAATCTTTGCTTCTTTTTCCCGTTTCAGCGCAGAGATTTGTCGCCGTAGGTTTAAAGGGTTCTTGTCACAGCGCGTGTGTTTTCTTTTCCTTCCTGCCATTGCCATGGGTTCGTTTGTTCTTTCGTCGCTGTTTGACGTGCATGATCACATGATTAGCTAGCAGCGTAGGTGAGGTTACTGTGACCAGAGAGATTTGGCAGGTAGGATATAAAAGGAAGTTGGCAACATCTTCAGAGGTCAGGCACAAAGTTCCGGGCTCAAGGTCTGGTTTCTAGAGGAAAAAAGTGTTTGGATGCTAGCTTCTCGGACCCTTGCTCTTGTAGTGTTCTACGCTTGTACAGGAGGCTCCCCTCAGTGGTGTACACATTACAAATTCTTCACTCGTTTTCAGAGAGAGAGAGAGAGAGAGAGAGAGAGAGAGAGGAATTGCAAGATCGTGCTCAACTATTATGGTGCATATGTTCCAATGACATTTTCATTGAATATGACAAGAAGTCTGTTTGGTGTGGCAACCGCCAGGGAGAAGACTAGCATAGTAGATAATGTGGAAGATGTGTGAGGTAGAACTAGAGCAGCAGCGGACAACAACTCTTGCTTGTCCAACGATTTTTTGTGAGACGACAATTCAGCTGAAAAACCTTACAAGAACCAATAAATGAAAAGGTCATTATAATATTCAATGCAGCTGAAAAACCTTACAAGAACCGATAAATGAAAAAGTCCATATAATATTCGGAACTTTGCACGAAAGTCTGTCTAACACTCAACTATTAAACTGGACATTTGACTGAACTTTGCAATCCAGTTCAAATAATACCCTGAACCGGTTTCAGATGGTGGTATTATCCGTGTGGTGCGCATTGAGTATGCAATTTTACCACATAGTATACACGTTGGTCAAGTTTAAATAAATGACAGGTAAGATTCACAGGGTCTTCTCTCCTAAATCAAAACAAAAAAAGGAGAGAACTAGAGGAGGCGGTAGCCATGTAAACATAGCTAAGAGCTCATTGAGGGAGAAAGCCTTATGGGCACATGTCACTAACCTAGCTTAGCCAGCGTGTCATCGTAAAATCGCTCACTCATCACTTATGCAGGCAATACCGCTATGCGAAACTGTGATATGGACTTATTCCACCAATAAATCTCCATGACATTGGATGATCTCGCGTGAGAGCACATCTTCAACTCTGAACCTTTGCATGATTTTGTGCACGCATGGTATAAGATGCTTCTCCACAAAAGCTAAAGACCATACACGCCGATCAGAAGCTGACAGCTTTAATTGCAGACACCACCACCTACCTGGTCTACAAACTAGAGGCCATTCTGTGCCAACAAATTTCCATCAGTAGAGTTGGGATCATACTTTTCATCGGAAGCCTCTGTATCACCTAAGTTGCTATGTAACTTTCATCATTGTTCGATCATCATCATCATCGATCCATGAACAACGGCTCATGCCACATCTGGCTGACAGGTAGGCCCCACCCACACATTGACGCGAGGTTTTTCACTCCCTACCTCTTGGATCTTGCACGTACGGTTGCAGGGAGGCTGGGCTATCGGCATGTTACGATGTCTCTTGTTGAGGCAGGCGCCTAACGAGGGAGAGCGCGACAGGCCTGAGCACAAGAGCCAGCTCACTGTGGCCAGCACTTGGCCGCACCGCTGGACCACCCTCCTCTACGTGTACGTATGAATCATTGGGCTGACAGGAACCGTAGATGGATACATAGATACAGGTACATTTTGCTCTGTTCTTCTTGCCTCAGTTTTCGGGCATGGAATTACTATGCCTGTTTTTTCTAGGATGATTGATATATGTTCTGAATCTGCAGCATTTGCAGTGAGAAGTTTTTGGGAACAGTAGATGCTGTAGTGCCATGAATACCAGGCCTTGCTGACACTCACAAAAGTCCATACAGAATGTGCCCTTGACCCATCCCTCAAAAAATAGAAGAGAGAACGAGCTAGTGACCCAGTAGTAGTTGCTTGCCACTCTACGCAACACAATTCATCATTTTTACTCTATATAGTGGTACTTGAGAATTTGTCACTTTTTAACAATTTTACCCTTAGTTGGACATTATCTGAACAGTTATGCTCGTCTACTTCTTCCTTCTTGTTTCCTTTTGGCCCTGGCCATGGCGATGAGATTGACAATGCTGAGGTTAGATGGGGGCACACCGGTGGTCTGGAACAGCGCCGTCACGAGCTTCTCAGAGCCGAGGAGGCGGGGGCTACAGTATGAGAAGAGCATGTTGGTGAGGTCGGTGTCGTGGCGAATATAGAGGGCAAGCACGGACAGCCATCTCTAGCGGCCAGCGGGGTGGTGGTTGGAGGTGGCGGCCATGGTCCTAGAGATGTGTGCGAGCAAACAGGGGGAGAGAAGGGAGGGAAGGGAAGGGGAAGAAAGGAGGTGGGTGGAGCAAAACAGCGTCGCCTCTATGGTCGGTTAAAAAGAAGAAAATGAGGAAGAAAAAGGCGACATCCAGACAGGCCAAGGCAGCGACGACCTGGTGGCTCATCAGCTGACGGTGGCGACACCCAAGGGAATCCTAGGTGGGTTTTGGGGAAGGGAGAGAGAGAGATAAACAGGGAACCATAGATGGGTTTTGGGTGGTGGTGTTGACATGGTTGGGGAAGAGAAAAGAGGAGGAAGGATGGGAGGAGGAAGAAGGGGTAACATCATCAAAGACAAAGGCAAAATGCCCAAAGTGGCAAAATCTTAATTGGATCTTATATAGAATAGCAAATAATTAATTGCATTCTATATAATAGCGAATTCTAAAATATCATTCTATGGTGCAAAAATACTTAATTATCCCTTTTTCGGTGGAAACCCTATGTTAACTGTGACTATGAGTACTAACAACTATAGGCGTATGGACCCGTGAAAAAATCTAGGTAGGCGGGTCCAAAGATGAACCCGAAAAAAACTATATAGACTAAAATCAAAGTGTGAAATAAACAAAGTAGTACATAAAAACAAAACAATCCATGATCAAACTATGTTGCGATCACACTAATAAAAATATGTGATACGAAATAAAAATAACAACTACAATAGCATGTTAACATATGTAGATAATGGAAGGACAATGAAAATACCTCACTAATGAAGCTTAATCCACAATTGTAGATGAGTCAAAAGAAACAACTCACAATTGTGAAAGATAGATAAATCAAGAGTGTCACAATTCGATAATAGAATATAAAAGATGCAATAAAAATAAGACAAAAATATACCAAGAATAACTAAGTATCGCCTAGAAGAACGAGGTATTTTCATTCTTCGAGTTTTCATGTCTTGAAATCGCTTTAATTTTTAAACGATCAAGTCCTTTCTATTCATTTTGAATTTGAAGTCTCAGTCACTTGTTTCGGAGAGGTAAAATATAAGTACCCTCATTTTGACAAGCTAGTTTACATATTCTACATAAAATTTTGACAAGCTATCAAAACTAATACTCAAATACACAAGTCGATCTCTAGAATAAATAAAATTTATTATACATTTATAAAATAGAACTATAAACATGCAATATATAAAATTATAAAATAATTACCAATCCTCAAATCCACTCACCTCTCTCCCAAAATATCGATCACCCGCACGGGTCATTTACCACCGCCTCAAATCACCGCCTCACCATCGCCGCGCACTCGGTCCTCCAATCCGACCGACGGACCGAGTCTCGACTTCGCCTTCTTTCTTCTGGTTCTTCGCCCGAGTCCTCCTCGCCAACCGCCGACGCTCGAGGCCCGACCGCTCACTGACGGCCGAGCGCCTCCTCCTCGCCAAATCCGCGGACGCCTGAGGCCTCGAAGGCCTCGGCCAACCGCTGACGCCCACCGCCGCCCTCCTGCCCCGCCTCAACTGCATGGCGGCGACGCCCGACGCCGATCGCTTCCTCCTCTCGCCTCAAATCCGCCTCCTCCGACCCGCCGGGCGGCCTCCGACTCTCCGCTTAGCGCCGCTGCCGCGCTGCCCTCCGACTCTCCGCTATGCGCGCGGCCCGAGTCCGACCTCCGCTCGGGCGCCGCCGCTGGTTGCCTCCGCCCGCCGTGACTCGGAGGCTCGGATCTAGGTTTGGCGTGGCTCGCTTGGTGGACTGGTGGCCCGTGCGGCTTGTTGTTTTGTTGCTTTGTTGCCTTGTTGGGCCGTGTGTTTATTGGGTCTACTGT
Organism: Bonia amplexicaulis; assembly: GCA_036346245.1. Classification (NCBI taxonomy): domain Eukaryota; kingdom Viridiplantae; phylum Streptophyta; class Magnoliopsida; order Poales; family Poaceae; genus Bonia; species Bonia amplexicaulis. Next base: position 2,587,589 of record CM070764.1, read on the forward strand.
GTTGTGCTTGGACTTGGGCCTTGTCTCTGCTGGTTGCCGTGTTGTGCTTTGTGCCCACCGGCCCCTGAGGCGGCTACGGCCACGGGCCGGAGGGAGGGGGTCCCCGGCGGGGAGCTCGAGCTACCGCCTGCTCGCTCAAGGGTAGGTCCGCCTCGACTATAGGTTTGGCTTCCTCCAAAGACTGGCTTATTACTGCACATCGCCATGTGATCAAATAGAAGTAGTAATAAACAAGTGCCTCTAATCTATGGATCTCTGGAGCCCACACTAGTTTTTTTTTTGAAACCAAAGGCAAAAGTTTTAACATTTATTTCAAGAAGAAGAGAATTACACTGGCTCTTAAAGAGAAAACACCAACACCAGCAGTCCCAACGGAGGGAGAATGTCAACACCGAGGAGTTTTCAAGTAGGACTCGTACCAAGCACCTACTATAACCACAAGAAAGAGGGGGCTGCTCATTCACTCACAATGTGACATAAGACATAGCCAGTGACTGTTATGAATATTGTGTGTGTATTGATATGAGACCCAAAGGATCATATATATAGGAGAGTACAAGAGATATGCCATATAGAGATAAGGCATATATGGATTAGAATCCAAACTCTATCTCCTAATACAACTCTATCTCTATCTCCTAATACAACTCTATCTCTATCTCCTTAACACCCCCCCCTCAAATGCAAGGCGTATGCAATAGCATTGCATTTGAAAAAGGAGTTAACATTAAAACAACAAAATCCAAAATCCGAGTCTTGATGATGTTGTCGCTGTGCGCGCCTTGGAATAAACCACAAATCAAGTCAAGAGGAATAGATAGAAGCATGACTACAGATCGAAGCTCGAGACGGCGCTGACGCATGCAAGAAGGTACAAGAAGCGAACGGAGGCGCAGTAAGTAAGAAGAGGCGTTACAAGCTCGCCAAAGAATAGAGCTACTGCCATCATGCAAAATAAAATTCCTACACTTCTATGACCGACAATAAATTTGTGGACTCGCACGACTTTGGACGAACTAGAGATTAGAGACTACAGATTTGGATGGACGCAACGAATACTCAAAGAAAGATAATTAAAGACCGACTCACCGAAATGAACCATGAGGCAGCAAAGGAGTCGAGCTGGGTCGTGAACGGTCGACCTCGACGACGACGGAGCTCTGGCAGAGCGACCAGTGGAGTCGAGCGCGAATGCACAAGAAGCGCAACGGAGGCGCGGTGGAGGCCGGATCGGCGAAGAGGCGGGCGCCTGGCGGTAGCCGAGGCGGCGAGCACTGTGGAGCCATGCGGGAAGCGCCACCGAGGGCCAAGCAGAGACGATGGAGAGGCCTGAGGCGGCCGATCCGGGCGGGCCCTGCTACCGAGGCTACAGAGAGGCCTACGAGGGCTAAGTCGGCGATGTAGCTCAACAGGATGCCTGAGTTGACTATGAGCACCACGGAGAGCGGCAGACACCGGGTGGCCCCGGAGCGTAGACGAGGTCGAGGAAGACGACACGAGCGCAGCCGAAAGGCCAGAGAAGAGAAGCCAGCGACGCTACCACGTAGTTCCGTGCGTCGATGAGGGAGACGAAGGTGTTGATGCTCTTCGCCTGGTGGTCATCTCCTCCTCGATGAGGTCCATGATGGCGTTGGAGGACGAGCCAGCTGGGGTCTCCTAAGATGGCGAGCAGCCGCACGGCGGCGAGGAAGAGTCGCGAGACGGCGCCGATGCCGATCATGAGACGCCACCGAGGGACTTGAGAGGCTTTTTGGTTTGCCGTTTACGGTTTATAAAACCGACCGAAGCCAAACTGCATCGCAGCAGCCCACCGAGCGAAGAACCAAATCGGCGCGCGCCTAGGCGATTTACGGCGACGGAGAAACCGAAGTCGAGGCGGCTGAAGTACAGACGAACCCGCACGCTCGAGCGAGACGAAGAAGGCCGAGCGCGACGACCGCACGGCTGTGTCGCCCACGAGCACTAGCAGCGGCGCCCGGGGCCCTCGCCATCGGGCGCCTTTTGAAGCCGGAGGCGCTGAGAGGATGGAGCGGGCGACGGCCGCTGTTTCCCGCGGTGGCGGCCATGAGGAGGAGTCGGCGTCCGCTCGCGCTGGCTCGCCACCGGGCGCCACTGTGGGAGATCCACGACGCCATGCGGCTCGGTGGTGGAGGCGCGGCGCCTGTGAGGTGAGCGACGACCGGAGGCCCCGGGAGTCGCGCAAGCGACGGAGGAGTCGCCCAGCGAGGGCGACAACGGCGACGACGGTTCGCGGCAGATCGACAAAGTCGACGAGGCGGGAGCCGCGCCAACGGAGGAGGCCGCGGCACCAACGGGACGAGCCGGGAGGCGCCGACGAAGCGCGAGGGCGACAGAGGAGGAGGCCGCCAGATGGCCACGTCACCACTGCCGCCAGCGCCGACACTCCCCTCGCGGAAGCAAGAGAAAAAGGAGGAAGGATGGGAGGAGGAAGAAGGGTAACATCATCAAAGACAAAGGCAAAATGCCCAAAGTGGCAAAATCTTAATTGGATCTTATATAGAATAGCAAATAATTAATTGCATTCTATATAATAGCGAATTCTAAAATATCATTCTATGGTGCGAAAAATACTTAATTATCCCTTTTTTCGGTGGAAACCCTATGTTAACTGTGACTATGAGTACTAACAACTATAGGCAGTGGCGGACCCAGGAAAAAATCTAGGTAGGGCGAAGTCCAGTGATAGACCCAGAAAAAAACTATATAGACTAAAATCGAAAGTGTGAAATAAACAGTAGTACATAAAAACAAAACAATCCATGATCAAACTATGTTGCGATCACACTAATAAAAATATGTGATACGAAATAAAAATAACAACTACAATTCGCATGTTAACATATGTAGATAATGGAAGGACAATGAAAATACCTCACTAATGAAGCTTAATCCACAATTGTAGATGAGTCAAAAAGAAACAACTCATCAATTGTGAAAGATAGATAAATCAAGAGTGTCACAATTCGATAATAGAATATAAAAGATGCAATAAAAAATAAGACAAAAAATATACCAGTAAATAACTAAGTACGTCTAGAAGAACGAGGTATTTTCATTCTTCGAGTTTTCATGTCTTGAAATCGTTTCTTAATTTTTAAACGATCAAGTCCTTTCTATTCATTTTGAATTTGAAGTCTCAGTCCTTTGTTTGGAGAGGTAAAAATATAAGTACCCTCATTTTGACAAGCTAGTTTACATATTCTACATAAAATTTTGACAAGCTATCAAAACTAATACTCAAATACACAAGTCTGATATCTAGAATAAATAAAATTTATTATACATTTATAAAATAGAACTATAAACATGCAATATATAAAATTATAAAATAATTACCAATCCTCAAATCCACTCACCTCTCTCCCAAAATATCGGATCACCGTGAAAGGCAGTGTTTACCACCGCCTCCTCAAATCACCGCCTCCTCACCTCATCGCCTCGGACCTCGGTCCTCCAATCCGCCAAGCGACCGAGTCTCGACTTCGCCTTCTCTTCTTCTCGGTTCTTCGAGTCCTCCTCGCCTCAACCGCCGACGCGCCTGAGGCCCGACCGCCTCGCGGCCCGAGGCTCCTCCTCCTCGCCTCAAATCCGCGGACGCCTGAGGCCCCGCTCCTCCTCCTCGGCTCAAATCCATGCCCGCCCGGCCGGCGCTCCTCCTCCTCGGCGTCCTCGCCTCCTCAAATCCGTCGATGCGGCGACGCCGACGCCGATCGCTCCCCTCCTCTCGCCTCCTCAAATCAGTCCTCCGACTCCTCCGCCGGCGCGTCCTCCGACTCCTCCTTAGCGCCTGGCTGCGCTGCTCTCAAACTCCTCAAGCTTGGCGCCGCGCTCCTCCGAGTCAGACTCCTCACTTTGGGCGTCGCCGTCGTCTGTCCTCCGCCTCTGCCGCTGTGACTCGGGAGGCTGGATCTAGGTTTGGCGTGGCTCGTTTCTTGGTGGACTGGTGGCCCGTGCGGCTTGTTGTTTGTTGCTTTGTTGCCTTGTTGGGCCGTGTGTTTATTGGGTCTCAGGTTGTGCTTGGACTTGGGCCTTGTCTCTGAGGTTGCCGGTTGTGCTTTGTGCTTCCACCGGGCCCCAGTAGGCGGCGGCCGGCCGGCCCGGAGGGAGGGGTCCGGTGGCGAGAGGAGCTCGGCGGCCTGCTCGCTCAAAGGTAGGTCCGCCTCGACTATAGGTTTGGCTTCCTCCAAAGCGGCTTATTCGCACATCGCCATGTGATCAAATAGAAGTAGTAATAAACAAGTGCCTCTAATCTATGGATCTCTGGAGCCCACACTAGTTTTTTTTTTGAAACCAAAGGCAAAAGTTTTAACATTTATTTCAAGAAGAAGAGAATTACAGCTCTTAAAGAGAAAACACCAACACCGGCAGGAGAATGTCAACACGAGAGAGTTTTCAAGTGGGACTCGTACCAAGCACCTACTATAACCACAAGAAAGAGGGGTGCTCATTCACTCACAATGTGACATAAGACATAGCCATGGTCATATGAATATTGTGTGTGTATTGATATGAGACCCAAAGGATCATATATATAGGAGAGTACAAGAGATATGCCATATAGAGATAAGGCATATATGGATTAGAATCCAAACTCTATCTCCTAATACAACTCTATCTCTATCTCCTAATACAACTCTATCTCTATCTCCTTACACCCCTCAAATGCAAGGCGGCAATAGCATTGCATTTGAAAAAGGAGATTAAAACAACAAAATCCAAAATCCGAGTCTTGATGATGTTGTCGTTGTGTGCGTCTTGGAATAAATGTCAAATCAAGCCAAGAGGAATAGATAGAAGCATGTGTTGCGAGATCGAAGCTCGAGGCGGCGGCGACGGCTGCAAGAGTACAAGAAGCGCAGCGAGGCGGTCTGCGAAAGAAGAGTGGCGGCGTTACAAGCTCGTCAAAGAATAAGCGGCAATTTCTTTCATGCAAAATAAAATTCCTACACTTCTATGACCGACAATAAATTTGTGGACTCGCACGACTTTGGACGAACTAGAGATTAGAGACTACGATTTGGATGGGCGCAACGAATACTCAAAGAAAGATAATTAAAGACCGACTCATCGAAATGAGCAGGCGTAGGCGGTGGAGTCGAGCGGGGTCAGATATGGTCGACCTCGACGACGGCGGTCGGCAGAGCGGCAGTGGAGTCGAGCGCAATGCACATGAAGCGCAACTGAGGCGCGGTGCGAGGCCGGATCGGCGAAGCGGGCGCCTCGCGCGTGCCGAGGGCGGCGAGCACGGTGGAGCCATGGAAGCGCCATGGCCCGCCGGCGCGGCAGAGACGATGGAGGCCTGAGGCGGCGGATCCGGGGCCTCGGGCGGCCGAGGCGAGAGGCCGGCGGGCGGTCGGCGATGTAGCTCAACGGGATCTGGAGTTGACTACGGCGAGCGGCGAGACACCGGGGGCCCCGGAGCGGTAGGCGAGGTCGAGGAAGCGACCACAGCGCAATGCGCGCCCCAAAGCGAGCCACCCACGGCGTAGTTCCAGAATCGCGATCAGAGGCATCGTTGATGCTCTTCTTGGTCATCTCCTCCTCGATGAGGTCCATGATGGCGTTGGAGGACGAGCAGTAGCATGGGTCTCCACCATGACGAGCATCTTGCCGAGAAAGAGCAGAAGACACGCCATTCGATCATGAGCGCCAACCAGGACTTGGAGGCCTTTTTGGTCGATCACTTTCACGACCGGTTTACAAACCGCCAACTACGCACCGCAACGCCCCCACCGGCGAAGAACCGATCGGGCGCGGCTAGGGCGACTTTACGGCAACGGAGAAAAGTCATCGGCGGAACATCTGAAGCGAACCCGCGCACTGGGCGAGCGAAGAAGGAGCGACGACCGCCAAGGCCGTCGTCCACGAGCACTAGCGGCGGCGCCCGGGCCCCGCCTCATCGGCCCTTTTGAAGCGGGCGTCGGCGGGAGGATGGAGCAGCGGGCGGCGGCCGGTGCCTCAGGTGGCGGCCGCGAGGAGGAGCTCGGCGTCCGCTGCGTTGGCTCGCCGGTGGCGCGCCATGGGGAGATCCACGGCGTCATGCGGCTCGGTGGTGGGGCGCGGCCTGCCGAGGAGGTGGCGGCGGCGGAGGCCACAGTCGCGGCGGCGGCGGAGGAGTCGCCCAGCGGGGCGACAACGGCGGCAACGGTTCTGCGGCGAGATCGACAAAGTCGGCGAGGCGGGAGCCGGCGTCGGAGGAGGCGCGTGCACCAACGGGCGTGGTCGGGCGGAACAGGGAAGAGGTAGACCTGGCAAAGAAATGGCCCGGTCGAAGAAATAGCAAAGCTTTGACTGGCTTGGTCTTATCAGATCCTCGTGACTACAACTACTAGCTCTGACCTGATGTGATGATCTTGGAGAGCTAGCTAGATTTGCATGACCCTCTGACGGCAGTAGTAAATGTAACAATGATGCAGGGTGTGGCGAGCATTCGCCTTTGCCACCGACCATGACCACCCTTTATTACTAGATGGCCAATGCGAGGGCCATAAAAGCGTACAGTAATACTAACCCAGGCCGTCATGGTGAGATCTTTCTGCTCACAACAGTGCGGCGTGTCTTGGTTGTGCACACCAATGCCACACACACAGATGTCTACGTGTAGCTTGTCAGAGTTTTATGCACCGATCAGTTCAAACCGAAGCTCGAGTTCTGAAGGAAAGAAGGTCGATCTACTCGTACTCCAGCACGCCGTTTGCAGTAACGTGTGTAGTAGCGTAGCTGCTGCAAGTTGGATCCTTGGGAATTGGAGGTGAACGTAGCGGCAGTAGTTTTCCTGAGGTCACTCGGCTTGGCTGCCTCGCCATGAGCCCATGACTGACTGAACTTGTGCGTCATGATAAATAACTGTATGCATCATAAATTTTACTCGTTGGTCTCAGTAGATGCATTACTCCATGGAGCTGGCCTTTGATCTGATGTCTCGTGACACTAGTCATTATGATCCTCTGTACTTCCACATGGCCTCAATGGCAAGATAATCAAACGACCCACAAGAAAAATATAAGGCCTTTTCTGGTGTGTGAAATTTGGCATGGCAAATGTTAATGCTTTACATAGGACAGCGACTTTGCGACCATCAAAGACAGCCCAAGTCTAATGGTCGTAAGTTGTTACAGACAGCATTTGATTTGACCCACAGGGCAGTGATGCAATCACCTGAGAACTATTGCAGATGTAGCTACAGTAAACCACGAGCCAAATTATTTGCCCTATAGAAACTATTTTCTCACTGACTCAAGATATAATTCAAGCTATGGAAACTGGCTTCTCATCAAAACACAATTGTTAGGAATTCATTGACACCGGATTTAAGACTAAAAAAGCTAGCTTCAGAGATTTACCATTGTAACACTATTTCATTGCTAAAATATAAAGCCGACAGAGCTCCAACCAAACAGTTCTCAGCACTTCCAATTTCCAAGAGATATAGAGGGGAAAAAAGAAATGAAAAGAATCTCCCCATTTTAATGACTAGTAACAAACCGAGTTTGCAACTAGGCTTAGCACACATGAATATTCACATTGTTAGAATTATATTTCATGTTCTGAATCGCCTGTCTTATGGCATCCTGGTATGGACTTGAGATGTTGCTGATCAGTTCCTGGAAGTGGAACTACGCTTGGGCGGCCTTCCTCGAGTTGAAGGTGAACCTTTACCCCCACAGGTTTTCCTCGATCGAGTCTTCCTGAGCTCATAGCCTATAGCATGCAAGTCATCACATATCTCGTGCCGTGACAGAGAAACAAGTCCAGGCATTATCTCCCTCTGAAAATTTCTCAGTCCTCTTCCTCTCCTCAGCTTGATCCCAGAAGAGGGTCCATCCTTATAGGGTTGTATCACAGGGGTCGATTCCCCGTCATCTCTGATCTCCTCTAGATTCAATACGATTACCTCGTAAGAGTCCAATGAACGCTGAGGCTCATCATCATTTCCACCCTGAGCTGCTGTTTCACCGTTCCTTCCTGGGCAATCTGCAGCACATGCAGAATTGTCCAAGAAAATGGAAAGAAGTGTTTCAGCTGCAACAGAAGCCATTTTGTCACCTTCTGTTTCAGTTTGAAGCATGCCAACAGTTTCCTGAGGATTTGACGCTCCATCATGCGATGCTCCCAGTCTTGGACAGACATACTTGTCGACTTGAGGAGTTTCCGAAATCAAAAGTTTGTAGTTAACAGTTTCAGAATCTGGAGACTGAACCTTATTGATTTCATCATTTGTTGAGATTGGGAGAAGCATGTTATTGTCATCCTGGCTCGCTAGCATATGATGATGGTATCCAACAATTGGATGATCCCTAAAAGTTTCAGCTTGCAGGCTATTTTTCTTGGAGAAAGAATTATTTGATACAGTTCCTTCACTTTCATCATTATTCAGAACATTGTCTGTGCAATTACTGGTTATTGTTGATGGCATGTCAATGCTTCCAATTGACACATTCAGGTCAATAAGGCCCTTCCCTTGAACTGAGCATCCAGCATCCACCCTTGAACTGTCTGCAGCAGAGCTGGGCGCCATCACCCTGATGGAAGATTCTTTCAATGATTCAATATTAGAGCCATATTCTTTTTGGAAAACTTTGCTGGAGCTGCTCCAAAAATCTCCATGATGTGATGAGGAAGAAAGAATTAAAGGAGAACATATTTCTTGGGAAGGCGCATAGGAAACATGAACACTTTTTTCTAGAGGTACATTTAGGTCAATCAGTGAATGTCTTGATTCAGTATTATTTGGTTTGGTAGGAGACTGGCAGTCCGGAGTTTCACTAGATCCAACTGAACCTGAAAATGCATAATTTGAAGTCATGTGAATGCTCCATGGGCAAGTCATCTTGTTGGATTATCATTCAGATTGCAATGAACAAAATATCGTACAAATTTATAGTAGAAACTAGTAAGTATCCACTAAAGGTTCAAAGCATTAATGATACTACAATGAGAATACTCGAATATGTAAAGATTGGAGCTCTCGCGTGAATAATAAACCTAGAAGTTTATAAGTTAGGGCACAAATACATTCAGGGGTAGAACAACACAACTATTTTCCCATCCCTGTTCTATGTTGGCCCTAACTAAATTTCATATTACTATACGCCCACTGGGTTTGACATGCAGCACAACTTTCTTAGAAAAGGCAGTAATTATTGAAGTACAAACATGGCTATAACTGAAAAAAAAAATTGGCACATTCATGGAAAAAAATCATATCACCACGTAGAGATCATTTGTTCTATTGAAAAAATGCATTAATGTCGAGTAAAGACATTGTCGATCTATTGCAATTTAAATAATGTATTGGTATGTTGATAATGAACGCCAATATAACAGTAGTGTCCTCTTTGTGGAGAAGGCATTAATCTAGATGGGATGAGTTCATTTGGACTATAATTATTTTCCATCAATGGTTCAACCGATAGATGCATGTGTAAAATCCATGGATAGTCGTATAATAATAGACTATACTAGATGACCAGTAATAAGATTGCATTACATGGATAGTCATATAATAATAGACCATACTAGATGCCCAGTAACAAGTTTGCATTCAAACATTATTATTATTATTATTAACTATGAATCATCCAACCAGTATTAAACTAAACATTAAGAGACATGCCAGCAGAAGATGATAGATTTATGAATTATAAACAAGGGAAGGAGAACCATCCTAGAACTCACCATGACTTACACGGGAAGCATTTCGTTCTCTGCATAACTGACCAGACTCTGCAAGCGAGCAATTCTGCGGCGAAACACAGCAGGAACCATCCTGAGACATACCATTGCGGCTGGCAAGGTTGCCAAAGCCAGAGGAAGAAACAATCTCCACCTCATCATCAGATGTCGCTGGCTTCTCCAAATCGATTACATTGCGATAACCGCATTTCTCCCACACGCCAACATCAGGTTTTCTCCGGATTGAACTCTTAACATCCATATTCTGTTCCTCAACATTGGATAGCCTTTTGCGTTTATTGGAATTACTGGGAACATCTGGATTACCCCTCTCATCAAAACTCCTCTGTGACACCAAAAAACCTTCCTTTAGTAAGACAAATTTGGACCAAATTGTGGAAATTTTACTCAACTATTTTCCTTACCATCATATGCTCATGAGTCGAATGAGGGTTACTCCGTACCGCATCACTGGATCGCTTCCAGAAGGATCCATCTTGGAGATTAGTCTGTGCCCAATACAACTTAGGCAAGTCCATCTACACCGCCCACACAAGCAAGACGTCACAGCACAGCACAACTAACCTCACAATCTAATCCCCCAAGAAATCTAAAGGCTACAACTTAGCTATGAACAAAAAACTGACTACCACTAATCAAATTTCCTTTTTTTCCCCATTAATAATAGTAACCAGAACTTAGCCATAAACAAGTCAAGCAAAGAATTGGGTTAAACCTGATCAGGGAAGGGTTGTTCTTGACTGAGCATTACCCCCCGGAGTTCCTCCGGTGCGGCAGGCTCCGGCGACGGCGGGCGGCAGTTGAGATCCAAATCCACCAAAGCAGCCATCTTTCTTGTGCAAAGCCAGCAAACAGAGTTAACCTAATTAAAGTCAGACCGAAATAAATCAATTTAATCAGAACACATGGAGTATATATGGTCATACATGGTAAATACTATAGAACATACAAGAAAATTTTCAGCGGAAAAAAAAACAGGAAAATAACTTCTCCGGGTCGTCAATGACCTTCTTTTTGCATCCTCTCACTCCTCTCTTTGCACCTCTCCTCCTCGGACACGGATCCTTCTTTTTTTGATCTTGATCTGGGCTGCGGGTGCTGAGGCTGATGCTGGTTCGGGCTGCTGTCTGTGGTGGTGTCAGGAGCTCCCTCTGCTCATGTCTCCCCTTTCTCTCTTGACACACTCTGTTTTTTCTCCCTTTATTTATTATACTGGTATACTTGGTTTATTGCTCTATGGACTTGGGAGACAGGGATGGATTCCTCTTTCTAACCCCTCTTTCTCTCGGCCTATTTGTGCGTTTGCAAGTGTGGGTGGGGATGGAGAGAAAATATATGGCAACAGATTTGGCCTAGACTTCAATTCCTTTATGTGGTGGAGAAACAAAAATTTGGAGAACAGATGTAGGATTTTTGTTGTTGTTGTTGTTTGCTATTTTGTGCACATCTTTGTACATCTTTATTTATACATATTCCGTATTAATACTGTTTGTTTTACAAGGTTGTATGTACGACGGCCGAGTTTTTTTTGTGCTGACTAGTATTGAAATAAATTATTCTGGAATAAATCTACATCTATGCTACGTTATGCAAATAAATGTTGGTAGAGTTCGGAGGATTCTTTTATCGATCAGTGTCCGCAATAATTTCGCAAGATGTCTGCACCCTGAATTAATAATTTAATTGTTTGCTGGCAATTTCTTCCTCTTGGATTCGCAGCGTTATGGTTGATGGCTATGTTGTTGGGGACGGTAGAAGATCCACTGCAGAAATAGCACCAGTACAAAAGAAAAATGTGCAAGAATAATAAAGCGACAGGGACAGGAAAGGCTGTCATGGGGAGAGAGTACTGATTGACTATCTGAAGCTCATGGCATGGCTGTCTCCATTTTTGTCTAATATTCGCTGCTGCTTTAGCTTTTGTTACAGTATCTAATTTTTAAATAAAATATTTTTAAAATAGGATCTACAAGTTAAATGATGTACACGTTAAAAACCCAACATCTGTACCATCTAAAATTGTAAGTGAGTATCTCTCTCCGTAATCTGTACCGTAAACAGCCAAAAAATTTCAGCTAAAAACCATAAATCACAGTCGTTGTCAAACAGGCCTATGGCAACTCACAGAAAATAAGTTCATATTGCAATCCAGAAGTTCTTCAGAAAAAAAAAAAAACATATCGCAATTCACTAGCATATCCTGTTAGAGTGATTAGTATATGTTTCCGTAGGCGACACTTCATATTGCGTATTTTTCCATGCGTGTCCAAATTTTCCAAGGTGTATTTTTAAATTCACTTTGTTTAAAGGGCCACTCATTTATCGGCTGTAACCTAATGGAGTATAATACAATTCAACCGAATCCTGTGTGTTGTCCGTCCCAACGCACGTTGAATCCTATGTGTTGTTTGGTAAGGTGCATTTCATCTGAGTTGAGGAGGGTAGGTCGAGGATAGGAGTGCTTTCTCTCTCTCAAAAAAAAAGAATATGAAAAGTGGAACAAAGCAACAAAGGAAGATATTGAATCCGTTTACATGTGGACTTCTCTGCCACAAAAAAGGATTAAGAAAAGCTTGCTGACCAGATCATCGGTACGCATATACCGTATATTGTATTTGTACATACGAAATAAGTTTTAGGTACATGTGTACACTGCGATACACTTGCTTTTGGTTCTGATCTATCGAGTGTCTGTTTTTAGGTCGGTTTGGGCTGTGGGCTTATGGTTTATTTTGATGTAGTTGAAGATGGTTTATTTGGTATAATTAAATTTAAAAAATTAAAAATAGAAACAATAGGTTAACTCATCATGTGTAATGTAAACAAATACGGAAAAAAATAACCGATAATAAAAAAAGTTCAAAAAATCCAAAGAAATCAGAAAAAGACAAAATTTAAAAATAGTGAAAAATAAGTCAGAAGCCCAAGCCGAAACAGGCAGGGCTTGTCCTTTTTTACTTTTTCTCTTATTCATTTGTATTGTTTATGATGATATATATTTTTTATTTTTAAAATTTAATTACGTAAAAAGCTAACAACAACTATAGGGCCTGTTCTTTTTTGTTGCATCTTGTGGTTTTTTTGTGGCTTGTGGTTTTTGGACTGTTCGTGCGAGAAATTACAGAGTAACAGAAACACACGTGTGGTTTTTGCCGATATAAATGAAGTTGGTACAGTATGTACTACAATTAACTAGTAGACTCTATATTAAAAATATACTCCATTTAAAATCTAATTACTGTATAAAAGCTGAAAAGCAGCTTTTAAAACAAAAGGAGCATGGCCATAATCTATTTTTACTCACTACAGGGCACAAAAAGCTACGAGCCTGAGCTAAAAAGCCTTTAAAAGCACCACCTCTAACTGTGATAAGATACATGGCGCAATCGAGCTAAACACAGGGCCCACTTGTCATCGTGGACAGGTGCACGTGACATCAACAAACAATCCGGCCACGGACTGATCAATGGTACAAATTAAGAAAAAGTAAACGGAGGGGGGAGAAGGAGCCATACACGCATGTGATGAGCGAAACCGATTAGGTGCACATTAAGCGCAGCGCGTTGGGAGATTGCACTGTGGTGCGTCGGCCCGGGCCAGAGTGAGAGTACGCTGCGTTTTATTTCTGTCCAATAAAAAGATATTTAATTTGGTGGGATCTTGTGACGAAACGAAACCCCGTTGGTTTTTTCGAAGGCAAATGTTTCACGCAAAATTCGTACAAAATGTGATACCCGATGAGACTAAGGATAAGCTTCTTTTTTTTTTACGGCTGATTACTTGTGACTGTGTTTTATGATTTTAGTTATAATATAGTGATTATCCAGATGAATGGAATGTTGATAAGTTATTTTAAAAAATTATTCCTAAATTACTCTGTTTACTTGTTTAAAAATATATCTAGCTTTGAGAAATCCTGTTGCTGCAGGATGGGCCCAGTCCCACCTATTCTGCCGCTGTTGGACAGTTGGAGGCTCGAAGGGACACTTGCGGGTGGGGTCAACGCGATGCAACGGGCAGGTACGTACGTACTTTCGACACCGGAGGTTCGGCCCACGCCACGTGCGAGGAGCATCTCCCGTGTGGCCCAGGCCGAAACGGCGCGGCGTCTCGTGCTGTGTTTTGCTAGGAAAACCGAGTATAGTATGGCTGTGTCTTCTGTATTTAATATTTAATTAAAAACACCATTATATCTCTAGATAATGCAAAAAGAAAAGAAAAACATCTTAAAAACCAATATATTCTAAATGGTCAGAAGCTAGAATCTATTTAAAAGAAGGCCTTTATAGCTGTTGCCGTATAGTTAGATCATGATTTGAGCTACAATAGGTGGAGTAGTAGAGTTTTTGACATATATGGCACTGTTTGCATCTATATTTACAAAATAGTAGTACGCAGACCGTATTGGTAAAAATGATACTTTTGATGTCCGATGGCCGGACGACAACACCGCAAAGCTGACGCATGGGCCTGCCACCCAGCTCGTTGTCCCGTCAGCAGACGGTAGACAGCCTGCCGTCCTGCCACCAAATGGTAAGCCTACCGCCCTGCTACCTGGCCCACTTTGGTGGGACTGCCGTCTCATGGCCAGCCGACGATTAGTCGACTTAATCATCTGCCCTATTTTTTCATATTATTTGTTTGAACTTTTCAATATAGCAAATGGCTCAACAAATTACGAAATTTTATGTGCAGCCTCTCGACGTAACATATTTGACTAGCACTCGAATTTTTTTGTAACACAGGGCCCACTTTTCAATATATTAACGTACTGTGTATTTTTTTTGTAATTTTATCCACTGCGAATGTTGTTCAATTTTTTACGATTTTGATATTTGTAGAAGTTGTTACATATAGCAAACGAGTCGTGTTCACCATCTGTGGGCCCATTTGTTGGGTGACCGAGCGATAGGCTACCTGCCACCCAGACACTGGGTGACAGGTCACATGTCGTCCGGTAACGGGGGCGGTAGGTGATTAGCCATCCAATTAGCCTTAATGACTGGTTTAGTTATACGTTATTCAAGAATTTTTAGAGGTAGCAAATAGTTGTGAACAATTACAAAATTTTTGGGGGAGCTTTCTGAGGTAACGTGCTACGTTGTGTAAGTTTTTTGGAATTTTTTGCGGCTATTTGCTACTTCTAAAATTTTTAGAGCGGCATGCAATTAAATAGATGATTAATCACTAATGGCCAGGTATAATGGCCTGCTGCCTGGCCATTGTGCAGCAGGCCTGGTGCCACACAGTGGATGGGTGGCAGGCCATTAGCCTCCAGCCATTAGTGCTTAATCATCTGTTTAATTGCGCATCACTCAAATAATTTTTAGAGCTAGCAAAGTGGTGCGAAAAATTACATAAAAATTGTACACCATAGTACGCTGCATTTGCTAGCTCTAAAAATTCTTGGAGCGACGCATAACTGCTTAATCGGATGGTTAATTATGTGTCACTCTAAGAATTTTTAGAGATAGCAAATAGCTGCGAAACATTACCAAAAAATTTACACAACGTACCTTGATGCCTCAGGAAGCTCTATCAAAATATTCACAATTTTTTGAGCTTATTTTCTATATTTAAAATTTTAAACAATTATAATATAAAATTATGAATTTTGTCAGCTTAATCACCTGCCGTTTTATAGGCGGACGACAGGCCACCTGTCGTCTGGTGGTCGGGAAGCAGGCGTCTACTGTTTACTAGCCGAACGGCAGGCGCCACGTGTTGATTGTCGGCGCCGTCTGCACGCTATTTTGTCAATCTGGTTCATATCTTGCTATTTCTGTAAATACGCGTTGAAAAGGTGCCATATATAGCAAAAAAATCGGAGTACTGTACCAGTACTGCCACAGATAACCTACGGAGTGTAATCACGCAAAATCCGTAGAAACTCTAAGCAGAAATATTTGTTTGATTTGCCTCCAATAGATAACAATTAGTATTTGTCTTACCAAATTTAGCGGTGTTAACCAATGCTAGCAAGATTCTCTCCTCACTTACCAAACAGTTCCATAATCTTTTTAGGGCCTGGCTCAATTCGGCTAAAATAAGCTGGTTTATAGTTTAGATGATGCTCAATTTGGCAATAGATTATACCTTTTTTTACTGTAACTAACTGGTTTATTTTTCACTGTAGTTGATGGTGGCTTATTTGGCTAATTAAAATTAATAATAGAAAAAAAAATATGTTAACCTATCATGGACAATGCGTAGGAATACAGAAAAAGAAAATACAAAAAAAGCCCAAAAAGGCAAAACGCTAGAATAAGATGAAATAAAGGAATAGTAAATTAAAAGCCAGAAGCTAAAGCTAAAATGAGTGGAACCTCTGTACTATAGTTAGCTTATTTTTGTACTGTAATTATTGGTGGTTTTTTTGGCGTAATTAAAGTTAATATAGAAAAAACATATTAGTACATCACGGACAATACAAATGAATATAGAGAAAAGAAAAGGCAAAAAGGTAAAAAAAAAAAAGATAAAATTAAGGAATAGTAAATTAGAAATTAGAAGTTAAAATGCTGAAGCCGAAAGAGAGCAATGTTCAATATTCCTCCTAGTGTCGTTATTCCGCTTGTTTTTCTTTACTCCAAAATCAAAGGACGGGTGACCCTGCTTATTTCGGTTTGAGCTTCTGACTTCTGGCTTATTTTCCACTATTTCTAAATTTCATCTATTTTGGTTTTTGCTTTTTTGAGCTTTTTAATGGTTTTTTTCCTATATTCGTTTGTATTATCCGTGATGGGTTAACCTGTTTTTTCTATTTTTAAAATTTTAGTTATATCAAATAAACTATCATCAGTTATAGTATAATTTCAATCATTATAATATAATTTAAAAATAAACAATTTATTTTAGTCTAACCGAACGACACATCAAAATGTTCCCAACAGTCGCAGAGCCGGTCGGGTGCAAAAACACATGCCTGGTCGATGCGATGCATACAGGATTGGGTGCTAACATTGTTGCTCGTCTTTCTTCCATGAGATGGCGACGGCGGCCGCTTCAATTCGGTAGATCTTTCCTCCCCGGCCCTTCACTTGTTTCGACAGCATTTGGGCATGTGGCTGGCCCTCCTTTGCTTTTTGACAAAGCTTTAATAGTGGTAATACCACTTGCTGTACGATGTACCAACTATAAGACCAGCTTTATGCTCGGTTTTTTTTCTCTCGCGATGATGATGGCTTTGCATGTGGAGACACCAGATGGGCAGCAGTACGACTGACTAGTCTTGTTTGGAGTTAGTTTATAACGAGTGCATCAGATTCAAAGCGTACGCCAAGGTGAGGTCCACGTTCGCAGAAGGCATCATCACGCTGGGTTTTGAAGTCTCTGTCTCTGGCTGCACTGCCAGACGTCTGGCAGCGGGTTGAGGGCATGTTTACGGTTTCTAAAAACAGCTTTTGATTTTTGTTATAGTATCTAATTTTTTAAGATGAGATCTATAAATTAATTATAGTACACGTTAAAAGTCTAATATCTGTATCAACCAAAATCGCAAGTGAGTATCTTTCTCCGTAATCTCTGTCGTAAACAGCTAAAATTTAAAAATTTAGCTAAAAGCTGCAGCCAAAAACAAGGCACAGGGCGTTGTCCACGCCACGATCGATCACTGGTTGGCACGTTGCTCCCTGCACGGCCGCCGCCCAAACTAGGCCGAACCCGCATGCACACAGATTAGCCCATATACTCCGTGTTTTTCTGGGCCGTGGAGCAACGTCCGCCTTGGGCCAACTGCCCGGGGCAAGCGATCACTCCGTCGTGTAGAGGGGAAAGAAAGGCCCATTCACGCAGCCGGAAAATAATCAGGCTTGTTTTTCTTTAGGCCCATTGGGAATCCGGAAAACATATGCGCGCACCGGACGTCTCGAACAAAAATAGTAGCGAGTAAAATTACCCTCTCACTCAAATTTCTTCAACACGCAGCTAAATAGAATCTCCATAAAAAAAAGGCTAAAGAAAAGAAGCATGCGGGAGCGACAAATGGCATATCCTAATAATATAATATCTCTCTGACCAACGACCACGAAAGATCAGAGTTTAATTCTCACTGACCACGATGGGATGAATTTTTTACTATGATTTTTTTCTAGAATATTCAAACTACACTAGCCAATTGTCCGTTAAAAAGATTTGCAAAAATCCATAAACCCTTCATAAGTCACCTGCTTTTTTATTTTGCCCCTATACCGCATTTTCATTTACTTTGCCCCACCCCCCCAAAGACTACTTCGTATTAGTTTTTGTTTCTGGTTTTTGTTTGAAGAAGCTAGAGACTAATATAAACACTTATTTTTTGAAGTGGTTTCTCTATATTTTTTGCTCCTATCTTATTTCGAGAATAAATCGGGGGTCATGGGCGCATCATGTATCTCATTCTCTCGCGCATGTATCTCTCCTCACTTTTTGTATCACTCATCCCATCATTCTAAAAGTCACTTCTTTCAGTTACTACTATTTATTTTCAGTCAAAAAACATAAGCCATATCTAAAATTCATCAGCAAAAATCAATATAAACATCCTTCAAGTTAAATTGGCTTACAAATGCTACCGCTAGGTGGTATGTTCACAATTTTTTTTCTCGTGATTTCTCAGTCCACGCAGAAATGAGACCCACTTCCTTCAAATCTCCAACGCCCACTTGACATAACAAAAATCGGAATCAAACACGACAACCTCCTTGAAAACAATTGAGAGCACGAATGCATCATTCCAACTCCACGCATCTCCCCCCGTCTTCTCCTTCTCCCAATGCCGTCGCCCTCGCTCCACCTCGCCGTCGTCGGTGTGGGCGCAACCTGCCTGGTGTCGGCGCGGGAGCTCCGTCGCGAGGGCCACGCCCCCGTCGTCTTCGAGCGCGCTACCGCCATGGGGGACTCCTGGGTCTACGCCGCCTCCGCCGTATAGTTACTTCTGGAAGTACTGTGAACTCAAATTTTGGAACTCCTAAACATGGATAAATTCTGGAAGGAAGCAGGCAATCTATTACTATACAACATCCGGCGTATAGTTACAATGTTAGGATCATCAACTCCACAAAAGTATCGTGAACTCAAAATCATTTCTAGGCCCTTGGAATTCTAAGAATAGATTGAGATTGGCCATCAAATCTGTTAACATGGATAAATTTTGGGTGGAAGTACACAACCTATCACTTTACAACGTCCAGATATGTAATTGCAATGTTAGGATCATCAAATCCACGAAAGTATTGTGAACTTACATTATTTCAGGAAGTATTGTGAACTTCAATTATTTCAGGCACTTCAAATTCTAAGAATAGATTGAGATTGGTCATTGAGACGTTGAATCTATATTTTTTAAACTTTTACAGGGGTAGATGCTTGGCCTGGAAAGCAGATTCATAGTCACAATTACCGTATGCCGGAGCCATTCCATGATCAAGTGCGTGTCTTTCTCACCATGATTTTTCCTCTCCATATGCATGCTTAACTAGCATCTTGAAGTATATGTTGCATTGGTAGGTTGTGATCATAGTCGGGGCCTCAACTAGTGCATTTGACATTTCAAGGGACATTGCAAGCATTGCAAAAGAGGTCCATATTGCCAATAGATCAACACCTGCTTCCACTTGTAAAAGGCAGCCTGGCTATGATAACATGTGGCTTCACTTCATGGTAAATGCCCTTTTTCCTGGTGACTGGGATATGGTGGCTTTATCCATTGGAAGGGCTACCATAGTTGGTATTACTGCAAAACTAATGTTTGAATTGCAGATTGACCGTGCACATGAAGATGGCAGCATGGTGTTCTAGGATGGTTGCTCAATCAAAGCCGATGTCATCATGCACTGTATTGGGTATAGAGACTTGTAGTATCACAACAACCCATTTCTTACACAAAGCTTGCATTTTTGCTATTTTGAGTGAAGCTAAACATGTGTTCCCTGCTTTGTATATGGACTAGCTACCTGTATGACTTCCTGTTCCTTGGGGATGGTAGCACCATCACTGTGGATGATAATTGTGTCGATCCACTGTACAAGCATGTTTTCCCTCTAGGAGTGTTTCCACACCTGTCCTTCATTGGATTGTCGTGGAAGGTCAGTTTGGGTGCAAATTGCTGTCCTTCAGTTTATATGCTCTTGTAACTAACCTTGAATGCTCTAGGATGTAATACTTGCCAACATCTGTTTCATCTAGATTATTCCTTTTCCACTGTTTGAACTCCAAAGCAAGTGGGTTGCTGGTGTTCTATCAGGGCAGATCAAGCTTCCTTGGAAAGACGAAATGATAAGCATGCTCCATTTACAGTTTAAGTACAATTATTGGCTCACGGAGCAGTACGGCCATCCACCAATTGAAGAATGGAGTAAGCTGATGTGTGCTGCTAACGGGAAGAACAAGGCAGCTCGTCCAGAGAGTTACCGCGATGAGCGGGATGACGATCATCTAGTGGCACAAGCAAATGAGGACTTCAAGAAATACTTTGTAAAATCTTTATTGTAATTCTCATCTCGATATTCATTCGATGTCCGTGACAGTCATTGCAATAAGCATTACAGAGCAAATAATGTTGTACATGCCTCGTCGCAAGTCTGGAATGGCCATTTCATTGATTTACTTCGAATTTTATTGATCCTTTGAGAGCTGCAAATTGTAATGTTCTGAGGCAAAAAGAAAGAGAAATACCAGCCGGGAATCGAACAAGGGTCTGTACCGTGGCAGGGTACTATTCATTTATGTAAGTATTTCAACAAAGCATGACCATCAAACTTCTCCATCCCAGAAACAGAACTAAAGCCCAAGAAGTCTTACTGTTGTTGCGTGATTTCGTCTCATCGCACTTACTCGAAGTATGGAACCAGTGAAGTCGCCTCATATCCTTGTATCGCATCAAATTCCATTAAACCATCACAAAATGAGTAGTTGGGCCTCAATTCTCATTCAGATTAGTTAAGATTTTGATACACTATCTTGGTAGTAGAGTAGTAGAATTTCAAGAGGAGTAAAATTGTAAAAGAAATGCAAATCACATAAGATTAGGCTTATAAAAAAAGGTCGTCACTCCCCTAAAAAAGGTATTTAGATTTACATAAAAAGAGCCAAAAACCCTTAAGGAATTAATGGTTAGATCATATCACTTACCATCTGCATATTATTAGTAGAATGTACGGTAAAAATGCAAAATTCTCTACAGGGAAGACAAACCTCCATAACGCAGCAGGTTCACACTCTAAAATGAAAGATGGAAGTGAAGTGATCTATAAACTACACGATACCAAATGATGTCCAAATCCAACCAAAGAGAAGGACACCAAGAGCACTTCTGGTCCTAAGTGTCGACGCTGTCGTCCTCCTGCCAGTATATCCTCTCCGGCTGGCCGTCCTCCAGCGCGCGCACCCGCCTCCGTATCCTCTGGAGCGCGCCGTCCACGGCAAGGTCGACCGCGTCCTTCCCCGCCCCCCTCAGCTCCGCCGTGCTCCCGTGCCGCCGGTACAGCACCCTGGGCGCCATCTCCAGCGCGCGCTCCCGCATCCTCCGCACCTCGGACTCTGGCACCGCCGCGAGCGTCTCGGCGATCTTGACGCCCCGAACACCACCGTTTCCTTCTGTATGTACACCGAGAACTCTTCGTACCGCCCCGGGGGTAGGTGCCAGCCGTACTGCCGCCTCGCCGCGACGTCCTCGAAGAACACGGGCACGCAGCCGGCGAGGATGGCGTCGAACGTCGAGCGACGCGTCGGCGTGTCCCCCGGAGGCTCCAGGCAGAACTTGGCCCTCAGCATCGGCCGCATGTAACGAACGGGGTCGTGGGAGCACTTGCCGCCGGAGCAGTCCACGATGACGCACACGTCCGTGCGGTTCGCGCACTCCGCGAGGATGGAGCCCCGGATGTTGGGCCGGGAAGGGCGTGAAACGCCGCCGGCGAAGAGCATCAGCGCGGTGCGGCGGGACTGCCGCGCGCGCGCGAGCCACGCCCGCTGGCGCGGGAGCGACGCCGGGTGGAAGGACGTCGGGTGCGGGACCGCGTGCTCCTGCCACGGCCACGCGCGCGACTCGAGCGTCAGGAACGTGAAGTTCTCGAACTCCGGCAGCCGGAGCAGCGACGTGGTGCCCCACAGCCTGGGCTCCGCGTACGGCGGCTGCGAGTAGTCCCACGCGGACCCCGCGAGGACCAGGAAATGGTCGTGGCCGTGGCGGCGCAACAGGATCTGCGGCTGGTCGCGCGCCAGGAACCGGGCCAGGGACGCGCCGTGCTGCGCGGAGGCGTTGAGAAAGGCGGGGTCGAGGACGTAGGGCAGGGAGTCGAGGGCGGCGTAGTACGGGACGAAGACGGCGTCGGCGAGGGTGTGGTCGGCGGCGAGGCAGCCGCGCTCCAGGAGGCGGCGGTGGAAGAAGGCCTCGAGGAGGCGCGTGTCGGTGCGGTACCAGGAGCGGCTTCGGGCATGGGTGCGCGGTCCGAGGCCGTGGTTGGCGAGCAACTCGCAGGGCGGAGCGGAGGTGGCCGCCGCGGACGGGTCGGCGAGCGGGAAGGCGGCGTCGCAGTGGCGGAGAAGGTGCGCGTTGAAGCGCGGGGGCAGGCGCCGGATGTGGATCCGGCGGCCCGCGCAGGGGTCCGGCGTGTCGGCGCCGTCGACGGAGACGGCGGCGCGGAGGAGGACGAGGAGGAGCAGGACAGAATTGGGCATTTTGGGGAGTGACACAGCGAGAGTGAGGCTGGTCGTAACTAGATCGTGGATGGGTGGTGCAGATTTGATTCCACCCTTGTTAGCAAGCAGTTAAACTGATTTTATTTTATTACAACTGTCCAGACTTTCTCCTTCCGCCTTCTACTTAAAAAGCCCAAAACTAATATAAATATTTAGTTTTTCAAAGTAACCTCTTTGACTCTCTCACTTCGAGGATAAACAAAATGTCATGAATATATCATATATCCACTTCTTTCGCTCCTATCTCGAGTATGCATCTCTCCTTCATTTTTCTTACCACTTGCTCTTTCTTTTTAAAAATCGTTTTTCAGTCACTACTATTTATTTTTAACCAAAGATAATAGGCACAACAAAAAAAACATCAACTATCTTTGGCACAGCCAAAAAAACATCAACTAACCAATATGTGTAGGTCCATATGCTTTTGCGCTCTTTACTTTCTGTTCTTTTCTCTTTTTGGAAAACATTTCCTTTTTCTTTTTCATTGGTACTCCAAAAATGGTAAAACTAACACTACCTGTCATTGTATGATTCGATCGACATGACGCAATTACACAAATTAAGGACCTACATGGAACGCGAGGAGTTACGCTACACACAAATTTTGTTGGGAAAAAACGAACAGTGATGAAGAAGAATGATTGAAAACCATGGTCTTCACGGAATTGTGCCATAGACTCATCCTGATATGGCAAATTGCTAAATGAATGGTGAGTACTATCAGTTTCGCTTAGCTCTTCGCTATGGGTAACTCCATCGACACCATGACAAGTGTCGATCGACACTCGAAACACATAGGAACTGTTGGTGAATAGCAGTCGCTCACTACCAAACTGAGAGTGCTTTGACCTTGGATCATGGCAGTGTGTTTTTAGGGCCACGTTTATCGACCGAGTGCGCCGGACTTGTCTTGGTGCAAGGGCACTCAAACAAGGTTTGGATGCCTGATTCCCCGATATGTGTTGATGTCAGGGGTGGCATGTCTTCTTCCATCCGGTCGACCTCGTTGGGTGCAAGGACTGGTGACCTTGGTATAAAGAAGGATGATGAGGAGTCATCATATTCCATGGCATTAAGGCATGCGTCCATGTCAAGGTTGGCGTAGTCTACCAAGTCAAACCAGTTTTACTTATCCCAGGTTTCTTGTTATAATCGCATAGGTGACGCTGATAAGACCAGGGAAGGATGATGATGCCTATTAGAACTTTGAGAGGCTTAGCGCCAGCTGTTGACGATCAAGTCATCGATCTTATGAATAATAGAGAAATCTAAGCCTCGCAGAAAGATGAACAGTGAAAATGAGGTGATCTTTATTGCTCTAACAAGATTATCTTGCTCTTGATGAGTGATTACAAGGAAAATACTACTTACACTAAAGCGAAATGAACTTACTGTTATTGCTCTCCCTTTCTCTTTGTTCATTTTTTGTTGTCTCCCCCAGGGTAAGGCTTAAATAGCGCCGAAGAGACATCAGTTGTAGTGCCTTGCTGATTCCTTCTGTTCGCGCGTATAAACGGTTATTGGTGATCGGTTATCGCCCTATGTAGTCATACATTTGCCTTATGTCATCATCTTGATATGCATCAACTCATGATGCATCCTTTTTATCAACTACATCAATATATGATGGTCTTCACTTGACTTGATGATCAACACACGATCATCTCCTTAGATATGCATCAACTCATGATGCATCATCTTCTTGATGGCCTTCAACACAGGAAGTCTCCTTTCATCTAGCATCTTGACTTGATGATCTTCAACACATGAAGTCACCCCAAGTCATGTTTATTTGTGGAAACTAACATATTCATCCAACTCATGGAAAATATTAGTGCACAAAAAATTATCATCAATTACCATTGTATACTCACAGAAATCTAAGCTGTCGACGATCAAATCATCGATCTTATGAATAGTAGAGAAATCTAAGCCTCACAGAAAGATGAACAGTGAAAATGAGGTGATCTTTATTGCTCTAACAAGATTATCTTGCTCTTTATGAGTGGTTGCAAGGAAAATGCTACTTACACTAAAGCGAAATGAATTTACTGTTGTTGCTCTCCCTTTCTCTATGTTCATTTGTTGTTCATTTTTTGTTGTCTCCCCCAGGGTAAGGCTTAAATAGCGCCGAAGACACATCAGTTGTTTGCACGAGCAATGGCTTGTTGATTCCTTATGTCCGCATGTATAAACAGTTATTGACGATCAGCTATTGCCAATAAGGAAGAGCCCCACGAAACAATCGCGAGACGGCTGTTGTCAAAGACTCATGGCCGAATGTAGAGCGGTTGAGGGAGTGAGAGAGCACATGTTCTACCCCTTGACCATACAAGGCATCACCATAGGGGTGGCTTATATGTCGGGTTGTAGAGTTTTCGAGTAGTAGTTAGTGGGGTAAATACGTAATGATTCTCTAACCAGGGGTACGAGACGTGTTATAGCATAAAGAACTGGTCTAAGGAGTTTGATTCTTTATTAAAGAAACTCTTTAACAGATTATTTAATTCTGGTTAGAACTGGTATATTTCTTTTTTGAATCGAGCACGCAGCAGATTTAACACTGGTATATTTCAAACGACACAAATTATTTTCTCACATTTTGGACGAACATCCGGCCCATGTACTCCAAGCGCAATGTAAATAAATGTCAGGCCTTGTATACGATGATGGGCCTAGTGCCCAGCTTCTTGTCAGGCTAGCTCTTGCCTGTGGTGGGCTACGCCTAAGTTGCACAGGCCACATAACCGAAAAGAGCTTGCACTTGAATAGCGATCGATCTGTCTCGTTGTATTAATCAATCATTTGATCTCGATCGGAAAGTTCTCACTCATGATTCGGGCGATCCTTGATTTGTTTCTGTACGTAATTCGAGCGGCGCGCGTGCTCGGCCCGTCATCTGCCTATCGTTCGAGGCCATTGTAGCATTTTTAAACGGTACTAGGCTGCAGTATCTTTTTATCTATAAATTAATTGAATTTATTTATATTAATCAAAATTGTATATAAATATATCTCTTTATAATTTTTTTTATAAATAACTATAATTTTAAAGTTATAAATCAAAAATTATAAACCACTCCTTAAAAATAACCTATCTCTTGATTAGATTGTCCGTAGCAGGTAGTGTATATAGCTTAGCTAGGTCGTCGTTTTGCTTTGCTGGCAGCTGTGCTCGCATGCGGCTTCAATTCCTCCTTTGTTACGCAACAGGCAGACGGGTCTAATCACGTCCAACACGATGCCTTGCCAGCAATCATATCATTGATGGAAATTCGACGCTACGCATTCGTCCGGCAATATAAGTACAGCTTGTATATTTATATTATTTAATAGAATTAGACTATAATTATTCTTATTAGATAGATATAATACTATTTTTCTATAAAAAATAAATATAATATAATTTTATTAAATATACTATATATATACATATAAACATATATAGGAATGCTCTTTTCTATTTCCGGATGTAATTACAATATAACTTATATTGTAGTGCAGGTGGAGCACTGGCTAGCAGCGGCAACATGCATGCGAGCGTTGGTGATCCGTATGTCATATATACTAGCTAGCTGCGTAAGCGCGGTGACATGCCGCGCTAGCTACCATGTGGACTGAAGCAAAAGAGACGAAAATCGAGGACACATGCGTAATTTCAAAAAAATCAAGGTCTTTTTCGGAAAAAACTGAGGATCTGTAAGGATCTATACGTAACTAAACGATGACCCGTACGTAATTTTGGAAACCGCGGGGTGCTATCCGACAAAGAATACGTAATTTCGGTGAAGTGGATGGGTGTTTTCGGGAAAAAAAACCTGCTAGGGACCTTTATGCGATAACTGAGGACCTTTGCACGATTTCGCAAAACACAGGGACTTTTTTTGCAAAAAAGCTGACGTGGCACGCCTCACGGGCCAAGAAGTCCCCCGGTTCTAATATAGTGATGATGATGTTAGGAGTGAAAAAGTGCTTGCCTAGCTAGATGCCTATGTAGCTAGCACAGTGCATGCTCGATCTGTGAACGATCGATGGCGCGTGCTAGCTGCAGGTAGCAGTATGGCAATCCGACCCATCGATGTTTACATACGTACGTATAACATTCCAAACGTCGATATTCGATAGATGCGAGTTTTTGACATATTTAGTACTATCTATGATGGTATTTTAAAAAAATAGCTATATATCTATCGTATTGATAAAAATAATATTTTTAACGTCCGTTGCCGTGCAGCAACGCCGTGTAGGCTTTGCCGTCC
Organism: Bonia amplexicaulis; assembly: GCA_036346245.1. NCBI lineage: Eukaryota > Viridiplantae > Streptophyta > Magnoliopsida > Poales > Poaceae > Bonia > Bonia amplexicaulis. Next base: position 2,614,239 of record CM070764.1, read on the forward strand.
TGTCACCGGACGGTAGCCTGTCTGCCGCCCCCATCACCGGACAGCAGTCGGCCTACCGTTCCATAGGATTAGTCGGCTTAATCACCTGTCATATTTGTTTTGCATATTATCACATGTGTTGGAAAACCTAGGTCTAGACCTGCAAGCTCAGCCCATTGGTGGGCACCCTCCACTTAGTTTATAAATAGGGGTCCCTATAGTCATCACTTGTACCTTTTGAGAAAGAAAAACAATAAAGAAGAAGGAGCCCCTCATATTTCTGTGTTCAATTCTTGCATGATCCATCTACTTTGGCATATGAGGAATCGATCGGACTGGACTTGCTAGCAATAGTTCCTCAACACTCAGATTAGCACTCCACCACTACTGAGGGAGATCAAATTATGATTTCTACTTGTCAATAGTTGCTGCAATGTGGATGGTACGAGCGAGTTGCAACCTTGCAGCAGGCACAAGGCAGCCAAGAAATGCCTTTTTGCGTGCGACTATTGTCTCGATGGCTCAACCATCTCTAATAGCGTTATCTTATCTATTTCTTAGCTATATTAAAATACCACTCTAAAGAGCTTATGTTTTCTGTCTTCTACTTTTTTATTTTCGTTTTTTCTGACTATTTTTGTTTTTTTATATTTTCCCTTATTCATATGCTTTGTCTATTATGATATAATTTTTTTATTTTTAATTTAATTATGCTGGAAAACTACCAATATCTATAGTGCAAAAAAAACCGCTATGATACAAAGTAAGTCAAAAGCTCGGGCCTAAAAGCTCAAATAAGCGGTGCACAGATGAGCAAAATTCTACGTGAAGAAGAGAGGATATGAGGAGAGATAATATGCTGTCTCTTATACGAGAAACGACTTGAACCCACAAAACAACGGAAATAGTGAGATGATGTGAGGCTGGAAGTTACGGTAAAAACAGTATAAAATAGTTAAAAAACAATTTACTGTTAAAGATATTGTCTAGTGCTATCTTTTGGTATTAAAAGATGAACTATTTGATATAAAATTATTAAAAATAACCTCAAAATATAAACATTGTACATGACCGTTGCCTCTGCAGCCGATCGAGTGGACGGACGGGCTACCGCCGTGGCTACGTGGTTCAGAACTAGCCCTACCAACCCGTCTGCCTGCGTGGAATGCATTCTTTCCTGCGTGGTACAGTGCTACTGGCAAATGAAACCTGGCCTGCAGATGGTATGTACCTGCTATTGTTGTAGTTGGTCATTCACTCATTCTATATGCAGTACGGTTAGTTTTTTTTTTCTTCTGTGCCCAAGCGCCGCCCAACTGACATGTCATGAGCTGGTGAAGCCACTTCCGAAGTACCTGCACGTCGTACTCGATTTGTGGTGTCAAGTATTCGCAAACGCATGATGCCATCGACGAGGCAATTGCTCTAGCGGCATTTCTGAGTTTGCAGGTTACAAAACCACACGATATAATTAATAATGTCTCTACAAGTTACTACCTCTGGCCGAAAGAATGATGCACTAGAATACATGCAGTGAAATACTATTAATTTTAACTGAATATATTATGTAAATTATATGGTTTAGGTATATAAAAATGATATGAGTGATACCATAAAAATACTTTCATAGTATTATAATATTAAAACTTTGTAAAGTATATAAGAGGAGTGCTAAACAACACTCTGAGTATTTTTTTTGAACTCGGAGCACTTAGAGTTTTCTCCCATGTATGTATCTACTCTCAAAAAAAATAAATACTCTGAACCACAAAAAAACATTCAAATCCCCTTCTCCCATACCCCTCTAAAAATCTGAGTGTTTTAAACCATAAAAAAAACACTTGAGTATCCTTTAGATAAAACCAATATATAATAAGAAAAGTTAGTGGTCAAAGAAAAATCACGCTAACTTTGAAAATTTGAAAACGATCGCTCTTTCCAAACGAGTGCTAGTTTAATTACGTGGTGATCAGGTCCAAAATTGTGGGCACCGCGGTAGCTAGCTAGCTAGCTAGTTCTCCTAATTTAATGCTAAGTCAACTCTCAAAGGAAGCAACATACGTTGTTTTAATTCTTGTAGTGTATGTATATGCAGCCACACTTACGGTCCAGTCGCGATCGATGTCAGTGAGTCACATGCCGAGTTGTTTTTCGCTTTCCAGGCTGTTCTAGATCTTAATTTGTACTTGCCTTTCTTGGAGGAGAAGAAATGCTTGCAACGCTAGCTGCTTCCGTGGATATATATACTAAAAGTGCTTTCTTTTTAATTACAACTTATGACTTATGGATACAGTGATGGCTATTGGTCTTAACGTGAGTAATCTGAATGTTGTTAAGCTGATAAACTATTTTAAAAAGATTATTCCGATAAACTATTTCGAGTTATGGTTTATATTTGTTTATTAGAGATAAACTATAAGATATACACCGAATAGATAGGAGTTATAAATAACACAAACGCAAGTTATGGTTTGTCAGACATGGCTTGGCAAGCAAACTTCCCATGCATTGTCCGGGCGGAAAACTAAACCTGTCTGAGTCGGCATATGCTACGAGTCATGATGTCGTAATTCTTTAAAAAAGAAGTCATGACGACGTACGATGCACGACATCCCCTGAAGTCTCTGTACAATTTCTCACGAATTGACTTGTTACAGTACTAAAGCTGTAGCTGTCCGGCCTCGTGCCAGTTCGCCCGCTGCGGCGCATTTCAGACGTGGGAGCTAGTTGCCAAGCGATGACTTTTTACGCACCGACCTTTTTTTCCCGTGAAGATTCTGAGTTCACCGTGCATGCATCGGCGCAACCACGCACGCGTGGAGCTTCAGCCTAGGGAACGTTTGTATTAATTTTTGTTGATGATATTTTGCTGGTTTATAATTTATGATTAAAAATAAATCGTAATAGTAAAAAAGAAACGGTTTTTAGAAGGAGAAAGCAAGCGGTGCAAAAGGTAAGTCAGAAATATGTGCACGTGATGGGAGCGAGAAAAATAGTGTGTGTGATATATCCATAATTTTCTGTCTTATCTTCAGAGCGAGACGATAATAAAAAATAGAAAAATTGCTTTTTAGAAAATAAGTATTTATATTAGTTTTTAACTTTTTTAAGTACAAGTTAGAAGCAGAATCTAATATTAACTGTGCGTAAGGTCTCGCTACGGCGCTGCCCTAGGCTGAAGCTGGCGCCGGCGCGTGTTGACGTGTGATCGATCTCCCTTGCCAGCGACAGGCAAGCTATGCACTTTTAATTAAACTGGCAAAATGCTCGTAGCTAGCCCTTAGGGTTTAGTTTTCGGCGAAAGAATATGCACGGTATCTTCGTCATTGACCAAACACGAGCTGACAAAAATAATACTAGTAACACGTAGTACGGTGGAAATATCGAGCTGCAGGGGGATTTCAATTTCACACTGCATGTGACGTCACACGTACACGCGTGCAACATGTTTCTTTCTCGGCAAATTTGCCGCTGTTTATATGCGTTTCTCTCGAGGAGAAAGATACTATTACAATATTTCTACGAGTACACATGGAGCTACCATTGGAGGAGACGCCGGCTGCATGATGTATACGTACGTGCACTTTCAGCTACCAAATGGCCTCAGGCGAGCCCAAAAACCTCTCTGACATATAATTAGGAGCATCGATGTGTCTCTTAATTAGCTGTTGCTATCACATCAACACTGTGATTGAGTCGCCACCTGCTCATGTCTGAACGAAGTGTGAGAGTTTTCCCTTGATTTTCTCTCTGTTCATACGTACGCCTACTCCTACTGATCGTTCAGAAACTAGCTAGCTAGTGCCGTTAAGTATGGAACACTCCTATGTTGCTTGCTAACTTGGGGCAGCTGCTTGATCGATCGATGATGAGTGCATGTTAGCCGTTGGTTTGGACGTTAGGCCGGGGCGCTTTCAAGAAGTCATAAAAGGCAAGCAGGCAGGCAGGCAAGCAACGTGGGCATGCAATGCAAAAACAGTTGGATCGCGTCGAGATCCGAACGCCTGCCTTTCACAGGTGGTTGCCCGACACTGCAATAGGCATGCGCATAGTGCTCTCGGCCTCTCCGTGCCCCTGTGCCGGGCGAAACTTAGTGAACAATACAAGTCGCGATTCATATCCTATTCTTTTATACTACGGTTTATATCTTTGAATTATAGATTATTACTTTAATAAGTTAATAGTAATTATTGGAAGAAGTTGAAACAAAAATGGATTAAAAAGCAAAAAAAAAAAAAAAACTCATGCATCTATCTCATGACGGTTCAAGGGAAAGCTGGAAGATCCGATCCAACGTTGTGTCGCCTTTTTCCTCGCATGTTGCATGCTTCCTCCTTATTTTAAGGATCCATGTCATGGCCAGCTGGAGTTTGGCCCGGCAGTTGCGGCCACCGCGCGCGCACACAAAAGAATTTTTTTTCTTACGGTCACGACGTGTGGCGTAAAAAACCTCAAATAGTGCTCTACCATTGAGACGATCGAAATGGTAAGACGCTACAAATGCCATGCCATTCCCACGATGGCGTTAGGTCAAAAGCAAGACGGATAGAGTTATTTATGTAGGCTAATGTCTAATGATAGAGCACAATGTTGCGATGCTCAAGCTCACAATTTCGTATCTACGTCTTCTTTCTTAAGAGGAAGGATACGCTGTTGCTTCTGCTTATTCAGATTTTATGAAATGAGACCATCAAACAGCACCACCTAGCTTTCATTAGATAAGGCTAATAAACACCGTTCAAATCCGAATAAGGGCATGTTCGGTAGAGCTTTATATTCTGAATTTTCAGGTTCTACATTTGATTATCTAAGAATCCACTTCTTTTAGAATCTGAAGCTAGCTAAGAGAGGCGTTTGGTAGCAAGTTAGCTCCCAAAACCTAGAAAGAGAGGATTGGGATCAAAAAGACCGTACTACACCTGGGTTTATCACTTGAAGTCTAGATGTTTCTTATTCATTTCTATTTGTACATAAATTTCTCTACAAATTTCATAGGATTTGAATGCTCTACCGTACGAATGTAATAGGAATACGGTACCCATACAAATGTAATGAGACGACTGCATACCATGTCAATAATAAAACCTATCCATGCCATCCGAAACAATCATAGCACCTTGCTGCTGGTTCCAGTTGGGAACATGACTTGAAAAGAGTATACCTGCACAAATTCAGGTTTGATTCAATGTAATAAGCATGTTCAATCAATACATGCTCACAAGACCATAATATACATAATTCAGGTTAGCTAGCCTTATTCACCAGACCATAATATACATGTGCAGAATCTTCTGTTGGAGAGAGGGGGAAATCTTCATTAATGCTAACACTACATCATGAAAAGTTTCATAAAAAACTTTGACTCGCACACAAGTACTACTCACATGAACAAGAACCAGACCCACATGAAAAAAAAATACTAGGGTACATCCAAGAACTTGGGGGAGGGGCTAAGATCTGGAAATATCGTTGCATGCTATTGGACGGGAGGAGAGGTCAAGAGAGGACGTGGTGGCCACGACAAGGGGACTTGCAGGCGACAAACTGATGGTTTTTCACTGCGGCGGAATTAAGGTTACCGGGGTAGCGGGGGGCTAACTTATGTTGGAGGACAAGGTGCGCGTTGCCGCGTTGGTTCGTCGTTGGTCACCGTGGACGTTGCCATGGACGCCGGGTCACTGCTCGCCGCCGTGGACATCGGACCGCCGCTCGCCGGTGCGAGGACGTGCGTTGGTCACCAAAGCCTGCTCCTCCACGCTAGTTATTATTGTGCTCCACTCCTCCCTGTATTCTATGATCCAATTTTGAGGCGCTAGGGTGTTTGGCTGAGCTCCGACTGCTCTGACTGAGAATCCGAAAGCTGAAACCTTGCAAAACAGGGTCTAAGCGCATGTGTGTTTGTAAAGGCACTTGCATGTGCCAATAAGTGCTTCTCAGTGATTCAGTAGCAGTGAAGAGTAAGACCTTGAGTCAGTGACATTAGTTATTATAGTATTCAGTAAAGATCAACAATCGATAGCTTGTAGGATCAAATCCCGAAGAAATCCACAAACAAACTCATCTAGCTAGTAACATATAACTAGCTGTACTAAAACTATTGCATCACAAAACACATTCACCATATTAGTTGAACTAATCGCACTAGCTAACAACTCGTCACTTCTTGCCTCGCGAAGAAAAAGGAAAATTGGCCGGTACACGTTGGACAGAAGGCAAGAACCGGCCGCCAGCTTTACAAGGGCTGCCTCACGCACGGCGCATGAGGAGCCGAGCCTGGCCCCGGATCGGGCGGTCGTCCACGTGGCGAGCGACCGCCCACGCGGAGATTTGGTGGAGCCCTCCCGTCGCCCACGCAGCACCACGTGTCGACGCGTCGGCGGGGGTGCCGCCCTCCACCGATCCACTCCCTCCCTATATCCCGGGCCCACCGGCGCACGTGTGGACCCCCAACCCAACGCAGCGATTCGCCCATCGCCGCGCCCCTACGTGGCGCTTTCTGATACTTCCACGTCAGCAAAAGTTGCCCCGTGGCCCCTTCCCCGGCAACCTTTAAGTTTAAACCCGTGAGGGAGAAAACGAAACGGAAGGCCCTGACCGAAACAACCGGTAACAACTTTTCCGGCTCCTCGTAGAGAGAGAGAGAGAGAGAGAGAGTCGCCGCCTATTAATACGCGGCCTCCTCCATCCTCTCGCCTCGCGTCTCTTCTCCTCTCCCTCTCTCTCCTCCGCCTCCCAAATCCCCTCGTCCATTGCTTCCCACCTCGCCATTCTAACCGCCTCCCCCCGTCCGGTGGCTCGCCCGCGCCGTCATTGGGGCCGTCCCAACAAGGTTTCTCCCTCCGGTAAGTTTTCTCCTCCCGGGATTGGTGCTGTTGTTTTCTTGGAATTCACTGCCATGTTGCGGCGTTCGTCTAGTAGATCTCGCGCCGAATTGCTTGCCGGGTTCGTGTAAAATTTCTTTTTTTTGGCGTCTCGTGGTTGGATGCTCGGTCTCTGTGTCTCTCCGTGCGACGGCCGGCCCCGGCGGCTGGCCCCGTCCCCACCGGCACGGGGAGCCAGCAATAAAAGCTGTCTCCGTTCTGTTCCATCTGTGGAACCCCAAAAGGATGCGATTATTTTGGTTGCAAACGCGGCCAGTGGCCATTAATCGGCGGGGGTCGGTGACTCGGTGTGGGGGAAGGGAAGGTGAACCACCGGGACGGTGGTGCTTGGCCGGCCGTGTGGGATACTTCACGAGGGTCCTACTGGCCGTACCTTTTCTTGCCCTCCCCCAACCCTTTTGGATGCATTGCGAGGAGAGAGGATTGTTTTTTGTGAAAAAAATCTAAGCTTTGATGATTGTTGCGGTACGCTTGCTGGCTTCGGCCTGTCGTCGCATGCAGTTGTGCTTGCGCGCTGGGAATTCTGGTTGGTTGGGGTTGATGGGCGCTGTACCTTTCACTGCCGCCGTTGCGCGCGGCATGTTGCATCAGCCGGGCCTTGTTGCTTCTGCAAGCCTGGCCAGGCGCCATTATGATGTGAAAGCAGATTGATTGGTTGATTGCTGCACTGCCGATCCAAACGATGAGTTGGTTCTATCAGAATACATAATGGCAGCTCAGCTAATCCCTTGTCAAATTTGGGTTTACGTTTTCGGTGCTACCATTAACAATCGCCATGTGCACATGTCCTGAACTAGTCGATGTATGCATCCTTCATTGGCGTGTGTGTATTATTATTTCTCTTTTCATTTTGTATGTGTCCATCGGTTGTCTTTCGTTATAATTTACGGAGGGGATTTCTGTGCCAAACTGGGATTATGCGCTTCCTATCTTCTGTAGTTGTATCATTAGTTTTAAATTGCATTCTGATTTTCTAATGATAGATGGATCAAGTGTCGTTTTCCAACTAATGTTTGGTGGTACGAAAAAGATTCAGACCTCACGAGTTTCGGTCTTGTCATTTTTCCTTGTCGCTCTGGAATCTCAGACAAAAAATTGTACTACACTATATCCTTTTGTAACTTGCAAGACAAAAACAGTAGCTATGCTGTAAACCAATCAGATCAGTTTTGTCAGCTCTTCTTGCATTAGGTTGTTTGGTGTTCCTAAAGTGAAAAGTGGATATGAATTATCCGTATTATCCGATTACCGTATTCGATAGGTTGTGAATATGGTATAGATTTTTCTATCCGATTAACAATTTTTATTCTATTTGTATTCAAATTCGCATAAAAAATATAGGTGCGAATATGGTATAAACTTTACCATCCAAAATATTATTTTATTCGAATTATCTGTATCCATATTCGTATTCGACGAAATAATAAGCATATTTTATTACAATACCACTGATTAGTTGGGCATGCTTTTTTAATTAAACGTGAATTCGTATTTCTTTAGATGAAGTAAATGAATTAGAATGATTAGGCGTGGTTGTACAAGGATAAGATGTCATTAATGTCTTCATATTATATAAGTTACGAGGATATTTGGATCCACCCGAATTAAGTAGATATTCGATTCGAATTCGTATTCGTTACAATATTCGATTTATATTCATATTCGAGAATGTTCAAATTCATATTTGTATTCGTTTACAAATACCAATACGAATGTGGCCTGAACACTACCCGATCCATTTTCACACCCCAGTGTTCCTTTACATTTACATACTAATAAACGTTGGCGTCTTTGTTCTTAATGCAGTGTTGGTTGTGACTGTACACAATTATTGTTCTTGGAGCTGTCAGGTCAGATGCATGTGCGTTCTTTTTAAATGACCTGTGTCGACCATGGCGATGAACCAGTATGCGTCTCGACATTTTCTTGCTCTTATTCTCAGCTATTTGCTATCTTTTTATCCGGCTAAACTTGTTTGTTAGAACAGAATGCAGGATCTTCTTTCTTGATGGGCTGGATGCGTTGCGTGCACGTCTGCAGCGATAAAAAGACACTGAAACGCTGGTTTTTCATCGATAAGAGGGTTGGTTAAGTGCTTAATTACCTTTGTGGAATCCTGCAATCCGTTGCACTGCCCTCGATCGTATTGTTGATAGATTTGAAGACAAGCCACAGCTTTCCTGTTATTGCTGATCCCCACCCTACGTTAGCCTTGCCGTCTGCTGTGATGACGTACACAACACCTACTAGCTTCCCCGCTTCGGGGCTGTACTTGAATGCTCCGAAGAAGAAGCCTCTGCCTGGCAAGATCGAAGAGGTCCGTGCTGCTGGGTGTCTCGATCTCATGCTGGCCTCGTCACCTCCTCGCAAGAGACAGAACAAGGACTCCTTCGCCGGTGATGTTCAAGCTGACGATCTTGATTTGCGATACCGTAATTGGATGGTTTGTATCTGAATCTGTACTGTTTGACAGTAAAGAGAATTGGACAGTCTGTAAGTGATTTCCGTTGTTTTGTTTTGCAGGTGAAGTATCCTTCTGCTTTAACCTCATTCGAGGCGATTGCTGATATCGCCGGAGGTAAAAGATTGGCATTGTTTCTTGACTACGATGGAACTCTTTCGCCAATCGTGGACAATCCTGAGAATGCAGTAATGTCTGATCAGGTATTGTTTTTAACTCCTGCTCCATGTACAATTTGAAGCGTCAGTACTCACTCCTATGTATGATCAGTGAAATTTCCCAGTCGTTTTCTAAAGCTTGTATTGCGCAGATGCGTGCTGCTGTGAGGCGTGTGGCATCACTTTTCCCGACTGCAATCATTAGTGGAAGGTCTCGTGATAAGGTATGCTGTTCATGTTCATCACGGAAAGTACTCTTCATGCCTACTTCTGCATTCTGCCTCTTTTATTTAGTTCTTTTCTCTCATTAATGTTTTGTTCTGCAGGTTTTTGACTTCGTGAAACTAACCGAACTGTACTACGCTGGAAGTCATGGAATGGACATCATGGGGCCTGTTAGGAAGTCTGAGTCCAGTGGTCACCATGTGGAATGTATTAGGTCCACTGATTCAGAGGTGAAACGGCTTTCTTGATTTTGTACCCACACAAATTGTTCCTTTGCTTCGTAATTTCAATTGCTCATTTTTTTTTCGTTCATAGGGTAAGGAGGTCAACCTCTTCCAACCTGCAAGTGAGTTTTTACCTATGATCAGTGAGGTATGTATCGACCTGTAAAACTTAGGATCCCATTTTGTGGTATATGGTTCAGCTTGCTCACTCTGGTACTTGCCAGGTGTTCAAAAATCTTAGTGAGAGTATCAAGGACATTGACGGTGCAAGGATGGAAGATAACAAGTTTTGTGTGTCTCTGCATTTCCGTAATGTAGCACCACATGTAAGTCTACATCTAGGAGTTTATTTCACACAGGAAGTATTTGTTGGAAAAAAATGTTAGCTGAATATTTATCTTCTTATTTTTATTATCCCTTCTTAGGACTACGAAAAGGTTCATCAACGTGTAACAGCAGTTCTGAAGGATTACCCTTGTCTTAGGCTTACCCACGGGAGGAAGGTAATACGCGCAACCACCAGGCTCTACCTCAAATTACTTGTTAATTACCATATGTTTTTTTTAATTGAATGGCGCTCTTGAATGCAGGTTCTTGAGGTTCGTCCTGTGATAGACTGGAACAAGGGGAAAGCTGTGGAATTTTTGCTTGAATCGCTTGGACTAAGCGAGAGAGATGATGTTCTTCCTATCTATGTTGGAGATGACAAGACTGATGAAGATGCATTCAAGGTAAGTCATGTCCGGTCTGCCTGCTTAACCTGCAAAAGATAAATTTGCTATATCGTGAAGTATAACTGTCCTCTTGCCGCAAATAGGTTCTGAAGGCAAATAACCGTGGCTTTGGAATTTTGGTGTCATCTGTGCCCAAGGATAGCGATGCCTTCTACTCCTTGAGGGATCCAGCTGAGGTAACAAGTACCACTTCAGTTTATTTCTGTTTCGATTTTTTGGCAATTCATTCAGAATATGCTGGTTATGTGCTTACTGTCTTAACTTGGGAATGGAATGCGCTTGGTATATAGGTGATGGAGTTCCTGAGGAGACTGGCAACATGGAAGGAGGAATCCACTTGAGCAGAGCGTGGAAGAACATCGGTTTTTGCTGGTTTGGAGAAGCACCAAGAATACAAAATACAAGCAAAATATATACTGCTAACCAATAAGTCGGCTGACATAAAGGAGTCAGGCCAAAATGCTTTTGATTTTGGCATTTTATAAGAGGCTGCCACATTTTGTTAGCTTCTTTTGGGTCCCACTTTCAACTTGTGTTTATGGGATTTTCAAACCATTTCATTCTTTAATTGTTTCGATTCCTTCAGTATATATATGAATACATGCTGAAAAAACTTTGGTCCCTGCTAGTGTATTACTGTCTCGCGGCTTTGCTCTAGGCAATTACTTTATTCTATTAATCAGCTGTAACCAACTGCTGCTTTGTTTTTTCAGTATGCTTCAACAGTTTTTTAGCTGTCAATTTGCAAATAGAAAGTCAACTTGTGAGCATTGACCCAACATTGTACAGATGCTCTGTATTTTATTTGGAAGGACTCTTGTTGCGTGCGTACCTATCGTTGGATTTTTTTTTGCCCGTTCCAACATCGCACAACCTGTGATCTTTTGCATTCTTGTTTTGCATCTGGAGAAAAATAGCTTAGCTCACAGTTTGTAAACGTACTGGAAACCAAAAATGATGAGCTTCTTGAAACCGGGGGCTACTACGGCTGTAAACCGGATGATATACTAGAAACCAAAACTAATGCGTTTGTTGGTTCTGCAAATATCATTACCATTACTTTACTATTATCAAAAAACGAGTTAGTAGTGGTACGTGTGTTCTCTTCCAGCCATCATATTCCTTTGACTTCTCACCACCCTCTACTTCTTAATTGATTGAGCAACCCTCTTTCATAGCATAATCCTTTATACATCTAATAAATTCCTACGGATACATAACTAGCAAATAAATAAATTAAAACAAAATAAAACTGACACTGAGCCAGTAGTAACGAACACGAAAGTATTTTTCTCGTGAGCAAAACAAGAGGCTATTGACCTGGGCCAGGAGGCCCAATAACACAGACGGCGCTGACCATTGTGGCCAGCATATCCAGCCCATGACTCTGTGGCCCACTGCCCGGTTAGCATTTAATATATGGGCTGTGCTATCTAATCGAAGCCCAGAGCCCGAGATCTACGGGTCGGTTCAGCCCAGCCACGCGGCGGTTGTTTCCCATGTGGGCATCTCTCACAGGCCTTCACACACCTGGTCACTTCCTTTCCCACTCTTCTCCGCCGCCAAAACCCTACTACGCCCCGCCCCCAGCATGCCGTGCCTCGCCGCCGCCGCCAGCCGCGCCGGCGAGGCCCTGCGCCGCGGCTTCCTGGGAGGGATGCGGTCTCTTTCCTCCCTCAACCCGTCACCTGCCGCCGCCTCCGCTAGCGACGAGGTAACTGCGCGCGAGTCCTTGCTCGTTTCGTGGCGGCCCCCTCCGATCGGAGGCGAGAGCATCTGTCGCTGACATTGTGTTGTGCTGGGCGGATGTCTGCAGGTACTGGTGGAAGGCAAGGCCAGCGCGCGCGCCGCCGTGCTCAACCGCCCCGGCCATCTCAACGCCCTCACCACCACCATGGTTCGTGCGCCTTCCCCTCGTCTCGTGTGTTCTGATGGTGATGGAATGCCTTTGTGTTCGATAAAAAAAATGTTTGAAGGGGCTCAATGAATTGTAGGCGTTGTGTTCGATAAAATGCCTTTGTGGTCACGTGCCATTGCTGCTCGATTTAATGCGTGCACGGATTTAGTACAAATGTCTCTGTGGTTGGCGATCATGTGATTGTGCTGGGCTATCCTATTAAGCGCCTACCTAGTCATGCTTTGTGGTGTTTGATTGAATGCGTATGTGGTCTTGCGAATGCAGTGATGCATGAAATTCCCTCTAATGCATGGATACGAGGTGCTTCATGGAATGCCTGCGTGGTCATGTGTGTGTGAGTGGTGCTGTGGTGTTCAATGAAACACCTTTTTTGGTTGTGCGAGTGTGATGTTTGATGAAAGATCTGCGTTGTCATACACACTGCTCCTTCTGCTTGATTTGGTACCTTCATGACAACGCAAATGCTCGTTGCTTGGTTTAATCCATGTCCGTTTATGTACTAGTGATGGTCACTTCACAGATATATCTCCCTGGTACATTGATGTGATTTTTGGTGAAATGGTTGTCTTGATAGGCAGCTAGGCTCAATAAGTTTTATGAGTCATGGGAAGACAATCCAGACATTGGCTTCGTCATGATGAAGGTATGGTGCTTCATCATTGCATGATATTAATGTCACTAGACAAATTTAAATTGAGATGTATATTATATGAAGGGCAGCAGCCGAGCATTCTGTGCTGGTGGGGACGTTGTTAAATTGCACAAACTTATCAGTGAAGGTGAGTGGTTAGGCCCTGTGCGGCATATAATTCACATTTCTTTGTGCAACATTTATAGTGTTGCTTCTATTATATTTAGAAAACTGACCTCTGCATTATAGTGCTGCTTCCATTGTATTTGGGACACTGACCTCTGCATTATAGTGTTGCTTCCATTATAGTAAAGAGTGTCGCATGCTTGCATTTAGAAGGATAGGAAGTGATTATCGTAGTGCAAGTTAGAACAACATTCGTCTTCAATTCTTTCGTCGTGACATCCTTCACTTATTTATAGAAAGGTTGGCAACAACAATGCCAATAGGTTTTTGCGCCAAATAGAGTATATATTAAATTCCTTGAATCAGAGAGATCCACTAGAAACTTATATGCATAGATAACCCGGTTTAGTCGTATGTCCAAAGGTTTCCTTCAGTGTTAACATTGTCTTTTTTTGAATCAGGCAAGTTGGACGAGTGTAAGGATTTTTTCAAGACTCTGTACAGTTTCATCTATGTTCTAGGCACGTACTTGAAACCACATGTAAGTATATGGACTCAAAGTAGTTTTTTTAATTACACATTTCATTTTAATTTTTGGTTTGACAGCTGAGTTTGCCTTTATATAGGTTGCCGTTCTTGATGGTGTTACTATGGGTGGTGGAGGAGGCGTTTCCATTCCTGGAACATTTCGCATTGCCACTGATAGAACAGTACGTCAAAACTTCAAGGCTTTTTTGCTTGATTTGCCTTTATTAGGTTCCTGCTGAGGAGCTGATAGTCATTGTGCAGTAGTATTTCTGTCTAGACTCTTCCTTGTAATTACGTGTTTATGAACATGTGAATTTGGGGATTGGCAAATATAGATTTGTTTACCACAACTATTTTCACCACTATTTTCAGGTGTTTGCAACTCCAGAAGTTCATATTGGCTTCCATCCTGATGCTGCTGCCTCCTTTTATTTGTCACACCTAACTGGTCATGTTGGTTGGTGTTCAGTGTTCTTATCAGTTCCCTACATTTTTACTATATTAATGCTGTCCCCAATCATATTTGATGGTTGTGTTATAGTCTCTATTGCACGATAGGTTCATATAAGCAGCCTTGTAGTTCTCACCCTTGACCATTTGCAGGGGAATACCTGGCCTTGACTGGTGATAAACTCAATGGAGTGGATATGATTGCACTTGGCCTTGCCACACACTATTCCATGAGTGGTGTAAGATCCTGTTCATTAAACTATGTATTGTGCATTTCTTGTAGTTCTACCCTGGTACTCTAAGTTAATGGGTCAACCTTCTATGTTCTGTTTCTTTTGACAGCATTTGGATTTGGTTGACGAACGACTTGCAAAATTGGTAACCGATGATCCATCAGTTATTGATTCTTCCCTTGCACAATATGGAGACCTTGTTTATCCAGATAAGACAAGCATTGTTCATAAGTAAGCTATACACTGAACATATGAAAATAAACATAATTCTAGACTGAACATTTGTCTAGTTAAGTATTTTTCGTCCTCTAGCTGGCTTTGTTATATATATATTTTTATTTCTGGAGGGGGATAAAAAAATGCTTTCCTCTTGCTATGGTTGACAGAATATTTCTAATTGTGTTTTAGACCATGATCCAATTTTATGTAGAATGTCATCATTCTGCAAGCACCTAATATTTTGCCAGGTCAATTTATGAACACTGATTGCTGTCCTTTGTACTTGGTCTTTCAGCTTGAGTGTAAATTTAAATACTTGTCTTGGTGAACTCTAGTCCCTCTGTTCCCTTCTAGACTAGGGCACAAAGTTTAAAGTTTGATCTAAAATGACTTCCATAACCCTATTTGTTCCTTCAAATCCCTATTTAGTTTTTAAAGATAGTTAAAGTATTAATAGGATCAATAAAGTGAAGGGTATATGGTACACGCGCGGATACTGTAGCACACACGTACTGTTCACCGTGGTTACTGTTGCATCCGCGATTAGTTTCCTTTCTTAGGGATTAGATTGACTTGGTTAGTTTGGAAGCTTATCTTCGATTAGTTTGTTTTTTTAAGTTAGATATTATTTCTTATGAGTCAAGTTAAATTATCCCTATAAAAAGGATGACATTGTATCTTTTTTAAATAAGCAAAGATGAATAAATAAGTCCCTAGTCTCTAAAGTTCAGTTGTAGTCGTTCATTTGACCAGCTATTCTAGATCTATTCCTCGCACAATCGGTGCCCTCCTTCACCTAACGCCGTTCTACTTCAAGTCGTCACTGTCCGACCTCTCTCTGACAGATGATTACTCTCTTGTTGTGCTAGTCCACAACAGTATAAGTTGAAAGAATGTGAGAAGGTCACCTCAAAAAGGTTGAAATATTTATATTTAGAAACAGGAATAGAAATTCTAGAAACACTTATAGTTAGGAGTGGAGGGGTCTGTGATCTATGCTTGTTCTTTCCTTGAATTGAGCGAAGCATGAGAGGTCTTATGATTTGTGAATTCTTTTCATTTATGGCATTAACTTGGGCCTTTGGCTGGAATAAATATCTTGTGTTTTGGACCTTGATACTCTTGGAAAGCTGATTGGGTGGTAATAATAAACGATTCAATGAATGCATTTTTATATTTGGTCAGGACTCAGGATGGAGTTAATGTGCACGTTTTATTATGTTCTTTTAAAAAATGCTTGTTGCTGTAGATTTCTGCAAATATCCTCATGCCCATGTCTTGGTTTATTGAAGCTATAGTCTCGATCAATATGTATCTCATTTGTGCCCTTTTGTCTCACTCTAGGCTGGCGGTTATAGATAAATGCTTCAGCTATGAAACAGTTGAAGAGATTGTGGATGCCTTGGTGAGTGATGCTTCATCTGTTTTTACTTCCAAATCTCTCAACATGGCTTATTGCATGATTCATTTGGACGTGAGCAATGAGAAAATGTTACTGATTGATACATCTCCTTTGAAGCCTATTTTTAGTTCACACCTGATTAATTACTCAAGCAAAACTTCTGTTAATGTTTTGGAGTTCTCAAAATTTTGAACAAACTAATTATTGCCATTTTGGCATGGATTTTTCTTCATTGATAATTTCAGTGTACTAATATTGTACCTTTTAGTTTGAGTTCAAGGTTTTGGTTCCAATGACAGAAAGTTTGTTAAATATGCTTATGCTTTAGAACTTAACAGGTCTGTATGCTTGTAATCAGGAAAGTGAAGCAGCTAGGTTGAATGAAGAATGGTGTACCTTGGCACTGAAACGATTGAAAGAGGCCTCTCCACTCGCTTTGAAAGTCTCACTACGATCGGTAAGCAGAAAGTTGAAAAACCTTGCTTATTTGTGCTTATGCTGTTGGGTGCTGGCTGATATAGTGTGTGGCCATCCTGTAGATACGTGAAGGTAGATATCAGACACTTGATGAATGCCTTGTACGTGAATACCGCATGTCCATCAATGGAATCTTAAAGCCTTTTAATCACGAGTTTTGTGAGGTATGTTTCATTACGTTCATAGCGGAGTTTTTTCCCCAGAAGTCAATGATATATTGTAAAAAGTCTTAGGAGTGACCAAGTGACTATGGAACTCTTGTAGCTGACAGCACATAATTGCAGGAAATACAACCGCACCTCATTAGAAAATGCAAAATTTATGTTTATACTGTACATCTAGTTATCTAAATTTTCTTTTAAAAAATTGCATCTTCAATTATACTAGTTGCACTTGTCATTGTGCAGGGTGTAAGAGCACGACTAGTGGACAAGGACTTGGCTCCGAAGGTAATTAAGTTTGCTCGCCGCACAATCGCTTCTTCTATCGTGTATTTTTCTTACAATTTTGTTCTTGCAGTGGGATCCTCCTGCACTAGAGTACGTTTCAGAGGACATGGTTGAGTCTTACTTTGCACCTCTGGGTGAATTTGAGCCTGAGCTGAAACTACCTACAGAGTTGCGAGAGGCATTCATATAATTGCAGATGATTGCGCCGACCAGCTTGATTTTTTGAACCCAGTATTATTGGCAGCACATAACAATTAGGATGGGCGACCTATTCATGTACCATATACGCCTTGGTGTATTAGAGAATTTGAGCGCCAAGGGGAATTCCTGGTTTTGTTTTTTTCCCCAATGTTATAAATTAGCCCTTCGCCATAAAAAAAGTCTGCTGCAGCTGCAACATTATTATGTTTCTCCCCACTGGGATGAAGCCCATGCATCTTAGTGCAAGACGAGTGGTTTGTGAGGTTTCAATGCTGTCATTTCAGAGGTTTCTCATGAATCTAGCGGATCTTGTACCACACCACTGCATTTTCACCTGCCCATTCTAGCAAGATGACGGGCTCAACAAGCCAGATGCGTCGTGAGCTGACAAGCGATCCGCATGTTAGCTGTTGACTGTTGTGTTGGCTAGCGAGGCAGGAGGCCATTCTGCTTCGCCGCCTGAGCTGCCAGATTAGAGAAACCGGCAGTCGTGCGGAAGCCTTCCACGTTCTCTACTGGGTTTGATCCGGGAGAAACCTTCACCGCGCCGGAAGGTGGTAGTGGTATATGTCCACGCAGGTGCCGACTCGCGTGGAAAATTGACTATGAGAGGGAAGCCCCCTCGTACTCCAGACGGCTCCTCTGCATATTTAATTTATTTACATAAAGTTTATTTTAGGAGCAAAAATCTTTAGCTGAAACCATAAGCTTAGTATATAATAAAATTAACTAGTAGATTATATCTTAAAAAGATACTCTGTTTAAAAGCTAGTTACTATAGAAAAGTTAGAATCAGAAGCTAGAAGTTGAAAAATAACATGGCCAAAATTAGGAGGCAGATAGATCACCATTTTCATGAGCTCCGATATGGTATGGCACGCCGGTCTCAACTCTCAATATTCTAACGATTTCAGGTTTGGTTGCGATCCACATCAAATAGCTTCGATGTCAATCTTACCCACGGTAAGATTACAAGTCGAAAACCTCGTCTTACGGAGGCAGTCAAGATCGGACCCATCACATCCACTGGGCTAGAGCACCGATCCCTACATACGCACGTGAACGGCAACTTGGCAAATCATCTACTCCTACTATCTACACATAACTGGATCCGAAAATTTACGGCATAGAATTTACCAACACCTGCTGATCTCACATGCTCAATCCAGCAAGCAAACAAATTACAGGGGGGGTATAAAGTACATGCCCAGCACAGTTCAAGCAACCACACGGATCCATGCACGTCCAAATCTGAAGCAAATATCCTAATGGGAATGATCGTGATGCGCCAGCTCGGACCACATGAACGGCCCATCTCTCATCGCTTCCACCCACAGCTTTCTCCTAGTCTCCGCTTCCACGCCCACTATAAAATACCACTGACCATGCACACACACAGAGCAAGCAAGCGCACAGCAGCAGCACTAGTGTGCCCTAGTACGTGGCTAGCCACACGCATCGCTATCACTTGCTTGCAATGGCACCAAGAGCGGCGCTCCTCCTGGCCGTGAGCCTCCTCGTCGTCGCCGTGGCCAGCGCCACCTACTGCCCCCCGCCGCCGGCGCCGAAGCCGCCGACGCCGACGCCTGGCCGCGGCGGCCAAGGGTCGTGCCCGAGGGACGCGCTCAAGCTGCACGTGTGCGCGAACGTGCTGGGCCTGGTGAAGGCCAAGATCGGCGCGGCGCCGTACGGGCCCTGCTGCTCGCTCCTCGGCGGCCTCGTCGACCTCGACGCCGCCGTCTGCCTCTGCACCGCCATCAAGGCCAACGTGCTCGGCATCAAGCTCAACCTCCCCGTCGACCTCAGCCTCATCCTCAACAACTGCGGCAAGATCTGCCCCTCCGACTTCCAGTGCGCCTACTAGAAATGCATGCACGCACTGGATCGATCGATCGCTGGTGGTTCATGCCTCCGACCGAGTACCAAAATGTGATGTTGTTTCGCTTGTGGTTTTGAACATTTGCTTGTTATTTTCTTGGTTCTATCGTGGGCAATTAGTTATGGTCAGTTCGTCACTGCGTACGTACGTGCATGTACAAGTGGCCAGTTGTCTGGGCTGATGATATATCATATGTGTACTCTTTGTTTTCCATGGTCTGTTATAGTTCGTCGAATAAAATGAACTCCTAATTTCTTTCGTGATATTATCGGGACTTTGGTAACTGGACATCTTCGATCGTTATTATCAGAATCGTATTCATGTGCGCGGGGTGCAAAAAACGAACAGGGACATCACATCCTGCGTGAAGATTTCTTCACGCGTCAGGCAAGGAATACTTGGAATACGTGCCATGGGCGGCCCCAATATAATTCACGTGTATTCAATTAAATACCTAAAATTTCTAGCAAAATACCATGAATTTAATAGGTATATTTGACGTATATATTGATAATGGCACAAATACTTCATATTTTATACTCATAATAGATTTCAACCCACTTCTACTCCCACACCCCCCTCCCCAATTCGTCAGAAAAAAAACTACAAACCAGCTGAAGGTTCAAGAAAACTGACTAGAGAGAGCGGGTGAATAGACTATTTAAAATTCTTTTGGCTTAAACTGAGTTTTATGCATAATCTAAATTCAAGGTAGCAAGTGAGCAGCGGTGAGCACCAAGCATGGCTTAGCCAGTCGCTAACAGTTGGGGTCCCGGGGGCTAGTCGGACAAGGAAGATGATATAAATAATCTGTTATGATTGATTGGACAAGGAAGTTGGTGCCCTATTCTTTATTTTTGAGCTAAAAGCAAGCTCTCTCATCTCTCATGTGCATGTGTTACACTTAGTGGGTTGGAGAGGAAGATCTTTGTGCATGTGTTGCATTTGGTGGTAGATTTCGTATCCATTGAGTTTTGGCACTTGATTCATTCAAGTGAGTGTCTCTGTAGGATCGAGTATTAATTGCGAGTTAGAGGGGATGAATGACTCTCTCAAAATCTTCCCTCAAGTATCGACACAATGTAGTAGAAACACAAACCTTCATGAACTCAAGGCCAAGAGTCAAAATCACCAAGATACTGAGACTCAAACCTGTATGACCGCCAGCTTAGCTATGCTAACAGAACAACATAAGTCAAAATACAAATTCATAAAAAACAAACTCAAACAGCAAAGGCAAAGCATAAGCAATGTTAAATACTTATCACTCTTATGGGGTTGCCGCCATATGGTCTTGTAATCTCTAGCTTACTTTTGAAGGTTGCTGACTCCTAGATGACTTGGAGGAGTTGTGTCAGTGATCTTCTCAAATAGCTTGTGAAAAGATCCAGTGTGTTGTGAGTAATATGGTTTCCGCCATATTCAGAGTGGAGGAAGGACAAATCTTAGTGGAATTGAGGTGTTTGGCTTAATTCGTAGAGTCAATCATACATACATATATATACATATACATACATACACACATATATACATACATACAAACATACATACATACATACATACAAACACACACACATATATATACACATATACACACATATATAGAGAGAGAGAGAGAGCCGACAAATGGCATGAAAAATATGCATCAGCATGCCATACGTAACCGCAATACTTGTAGACAAAAAGGAAAGAAAGAAAAGGAATAGAGTTACGCCATGACAGATTAAGAAAGTTTTTCCTCCCTAGCCCAGCACGCTTCGCGTGAGTTATCAATTATGTATGTTTCATCATCAAACAAAAATTACAAATTTAGGTCTTAAAGCATGGGTACGTGCGCGGTTAGCAAAAGATCGATCGGCACGGCACAGATCGCAAGATCGGTCCATTTGCTTTAGAATATACAAATGCAAACAAACAACATACTGTGTATGAACCGAAGATGTACATGACCAAACTTCCGGCGCTCACTAGAAACAAGAGATAGAAGCGATCAAGTCGAATCATGGCGGACAGACAATTTATCAACTTACTGTTTGCCACCCGTGAACCTGTGATAATACGCACAATTTGTGGCGCGTCTCGCTTCCACTTGCTCTTGCTGACCCCATTACGCACAAAAGCTCTACACAAAGAACAAATCTGGTACGTACATATATACACATTAAAAGGAGTATATCGAAAAAATGTGTATATATATATATATATATAGGAAGCCTCTTTTCTACACCCGGGTGTAGTTACACCCTATATCGTATCTCGCAATGTAGGGAGTATCTCGCGTAACGGAGGGTATGTACGTGTAGTATACAAGTATTTAAGACCATCTAGGTGGTATGAACAATTTTTCAGAAGTGGTATGTACATTTTTTCGACATACTCCTTTTTATGCGCGTATATAAGGGTATTTACAAAATACGCTAAAAACTATGAACTTCTTTACAAGTTTTTCGTGTGGTTCACATTGGAGTATCTTATAATTAGTATACAAATGTACCTAAAGTGATAAAGGAGTATTTCAAGTTTGTTTAGGTAGTATATTAGAGGTGGGTGTAACTACACCCGGGTGTAGAATGTATTTTTCCTATATATATATATATATATATATATATATATATATATATATATATATATATATATATATATATATATATATATATATATATATATATATATATATATTGACATGTATACATGTGCGTTCTATCAGTCTATAATGGTCTCACGCTCTCACGTGTATATGACGTATGAACATTCAAGCATCAGGGGCTAGCACACTACTCACTACTACGTAACTAGAGCAGCGCGTACACACACACACAGCGTATAGTACGTGCTGTACCTCACCGATCTTGTAACAAGCATGAATGGCATCACGACCGATGCGTACGTGCCCTTCGTGTGGGCGAGCCTTAGCTTCTACCGCGCGCTCACGTACGCACGTCGCGACGGCATCGAGCAGCCGCGCGCCGCCGAAGCCGTGCCCGATCCCCTGCGCTGAGCATTTCGGCTGCCGAATC
Source organism: Bonia amplexicaulis (assembly GCA_036346245.1). Lineage (NCBI taxonomy): Eukaryota > Viridiplantae > Streptophyta > Magnoliopsida > Poales > Poaceae > Bonia > Bonia amplexicaulis. Next base: position 2,636,431 of record CM070764.1, read on the forward strand.
GGCCCGGACCGGATCTTCGGCCTCGCGCCGCGCGCGGTGCCTGCCGGCAAAGGGTTGAAATTAGCCCATAAGCTCATGCGCTGCAGCAATCAAGGTCTATTTACTAGCTAATGCTGGACTGCTGGCTGCAACTAATTCAAGCACCACCCTCTAATTTGTTGCCAAGTTCACACGGTCGCGTCGAAACTAACGACAATAATTCAATTCTTGTTGATAGCTTTTGATTTTACCTTATAAATAGTAGCAGCTTTTAGAGAACCGTACAGAGAGAGAAATTCACGTACGATTTTGACCGATATAAATGAAGTCACTACAGTGTGTACTAAAATCGACTAGTAGATCATATCTTGAAAAGACACTCTGTTTGAAAGATAGTTATCACAGAAAAAATATTTATTATAAAAAAACAGTTTTTAAAAGTAAAAATATCTGTGAAAGGATAACTCAATGTAAATTATAGTCAGTCCGAGATTGCGGCTCCAGACTTGTAAAATCAGCTGATAGATGGAACACATGCTTATTGCGTTGATTGCTCAACTTGCTTCGACTTGGCCAAATTAATCGATCAACAATCCATATATTCCCTCGTCCTCGTGCGAAAATCCTGCCCAATCTCTCATGAACAACTGGCGCATGTCGGCATCTGGATTGGACAACCAGGCAGTCAGGCACCACGTCCGAGAAAACCATCCCAAAGCACATCTGCACTTGTAGGCGTGGCTCACTCGATCATAAGTTATTTGTGCGAGAAATTATAGAGTAACAAAAATTTACATATAGTTTTTGCCGATATAAATAAAGTTGGTATAGTATGTACTTTAATTAACTAGTAGACTATATCTTAAAAAGATATTTTGTTTAAAAACTAGTTAATGTAGAAAAATCAAAAACATCTTTTAGAAACTGAAAAAATAGTGCCTAAACCTCCTCTTCGCCCTCGGCGTGCTCGGCTGCGAACCCGACTGCTCTGGGCAGAAGCCAGTCGTCCCGACGCCACCGGTGTCTGATCCGAGGCTGTGCCATGGACGACACTGCCCGATCGATGCGCTCAAGGTGTGCGCGAACGTGCTGCTTGGTGTCAAGATCGGCGTGCCGGAGTACGAGGAGTGCTGCCCGCTGCTGCAGGGGCTCGTCGAGCTCGACGCTGCTGTGTGCCTCTGCACCGCCGTCCGGGCCAACTTTCTCGGCGTTGGTCTCAACGTGCGCGCCGACATCACCCTCCTCAACCAATGCGGCAAGACGTGCCCACCCGACTTCACCCGGGTGCCTTACCTTCCCTTGTTTGGCTGTTCCGCACGTAATTTCCTCTCCTCTGCAACGGTAATGACAGTCCAAGGTCGTCCTGGTTCCTGGCTTCATAGCTAACGACCAACCTATCAAATAGGTACTTGTTTCAATCTCCTATCAGATTCCTCTGTTCCTCTCAATTCTACGGATAGAGACTAAATTTTGTGATTTAGATTTTAGGGTTTCAATTCTATGATCTTTAAAATATTTCTGGGTTAGGGTTTTAATATTAGAATGCACTATTTTAATTTTTGCAACAATTGAATTAGAGAATTTTTCAATGTGTTTTAATATCTAATTCAGCGTGTTCTAACTTTCAATAATTATCATCAGCCCATACAGGTAGTTTGTAGTCATGGAACGATTTCTAAAAAAAGCACTAGGTTTAAGTGCAAATGCTACGAGTACAGAAAGTCCATAAATCAATTAGGAAGAGTAGGTTTAGTTTAATCTAGAGAAAAAAGAAAAGAATAGACCACTATCTCCTTGATCTGAAATATATGGTTAGAAGAAAGTATTTGGATAATGGGTCATGCCAACCTCATACATAAGATTTTTTTATATACAATGTTTGGGAAGAAAAAGAGAAGATTTAACCCTTCATTGTTTGTTCTCGAATTCACGCTAGATCCTTAACTAATAGTAGATCTTTTATTTTGGTAAGTTGTCTGACAAATAGTTATTTACCATTGAATTTTGTTATAAAGTTAGTTGATTTTACAAAATTTTAGAACTCATTACTACGTACTATATTGTCAATGAATGTATTGATAAATATATGTAAGAGAGCGTGAGAATTCCACGTTATTTTTGTTATGAATCCGCCCCGTAAATGAATCGAGATCGTTGTGGTTGGTGCGTGCATGGGCCATGCGAAAATGTGAAGTGGGGGCCGTTTCTTGCAGTTGTCACATGCATGCAGACAAGCATGGATGCAAGCATTGGCGGTGCATCTGCAAGATTGTACGTGGGACGAAGAGATCAAAGTGACCCGAGGAAATGGTAGCTGGCCCGCCAAGTTTGACATGACATCCATCGAATAATCTCACTGAGGGTTGCACCACCATTGGCTTGGCTACGTCTGTACGATGGATATAGGGTTTGTTTGGCAAGTCACAAGCCGATCAATTTTTGATTTTTGCTATAGTATGTAACTTTCAAACAAAGTATTTTCTCAAAACGAGGTCTACAAGTTAAACGTAGTACACGTTAAAATCCCAACATCTGTACCAGCTAAAATCGTAAGTGAGTATCAGTCTCTCTATAATCTGTACCGTAAACAGTTAAAATTCAAAAATTTCAGTCAAAAGCCATAAGCAGCAGCTAAAAAAAACAGACCCTACAACAGAGTAGGAATCCAATGAAATTAAGGAGGCCATTATAACGTGGAGATGGACAGAGCAGAGCAGATCCATATGTGCCTAACATAAACAGATTTGACTTCGGGCTGGACTAAAGGCTAAAGCAGCAACCATGCCATTTGGTTGTGCATAGCACCTCTCATCTCTGAGGTTCTAATCTTCTAAATATCATAACCCCAAACTGACAAGGTGTAATAAGCATGCACGAAAGCATGCCCACAACTTGCACCTACAGAACATTAGCTGACAGATGAATGCTGCAAACAAGGTTCTGATTGTTGCATATGGTTACAAGATATATATGAACGTAGAAATTCTAACACCAATCGTCGACAGTTGAATCTTTAGCCTGTGCAATATATAGTTGCTCAAAAGACACTAATTGCATTATTGTAGCACAGAGCAATGTTTGGCAAGATTCAGCAAATCATGATGGTTTTTTTATAACATGACAATCACAACAAGAACAACCATCATAAACATCAAGATTTTTCATGTTTCTCCGATGAAAGGAGGCATAAGAGCTCAGTTCATCACAGCACTTGAACAGGTGAAAAGGTCTTCTATGGTCTATCACCAAGTTCCACTCTCAAATTGTCGTATGGGTAGACTTTTGGAGTCTGCAAGAAACAATATGACAAGTGTTGGTTAGCTTGTTCAGCAAAACATATCGAAAACAGGCATCCTTCTATACCAATTCACAACAAACGATATAACTTGATCGGGTCTGCATTCACAAATCAAAGTCATCCTTCTTTATCCATCTGTTACGAAGTGACAATAAAACAGACATGCCATTGTACTGAAGCACCTTGCAGCGCAGATTACAGAGTACTATAACAACCAACAAGAGAAGATAATATAGTTCATTTTAACAATTCTGCAAGAGAGAGAGAGAGAGAGAGAGAGAGAGAGAGAGAGAGAGAATTCAATGCAGTTATCATTCTCTCCTATATTATTGACTACAAAAGAAATGTTCTGATTTGGCCACATCAACAATATTCCAGTAGCCGTTAGCTTTGCACTAAACTACCAACCCTTTGAACCTGTCTGAACATATGTAGCAATAACTGATGTGGGTTGCAAGCGCTCCCAGCCTGACTTCCCCTAGCCTCTAAAGTATTGTCATGTAGGAATAGAATATGTGATGAGCCCATGAACATGAGATTAACGTCTCAAAAAATGTGATTAACAAAATAACGAACCGTCTGTAACTGCTCATCTAAACGACATATCCTTTCATGACTCCACACATCTATCTATTCTTCACACCCCTTTTGAGTCTATATAAGAGATCACATTAACCAAACTTGAAAGCATCGCAGAATGTTTATTTATTTATTGTTTCCAACTTTCCTTCCTCCTTTCTCTAAACTTGACATAGGGTACATACCAAATCCAAACACACCCCTTCTTTAATTTCTTTCTGTTTTTACTCAAGTCCAAGTACAACATGCATTTAATACCAAAGCAATTGCATTACCAATCCTATCGACTGCTTCTTTGCTTCAAGGTGTGGACAGAAAGTAGGGCTGAACAAAAATGGTTTTTGAAACCTGTTTTACCCGTTGTTAGTGCATAATCTTGCATGCATGCATGCATGTAGCTGCGGTTGTCAGTGAGCATGTTTGACCTGTTCTCCGGTTTGGCAAAACCGTAAAACTCGGCTATGAACACCCCCTAGTCAGAAGGTCCTTGCTAGGTGATATATGAATTGTGTCATTAATGCCCATTATAACACCGGGTACTACTCTCCCTGATTCCAAATATAAGTCATTTTGGACATTGATGTAGTCTCCAAGATGATACTTTGACCATCGATTTCTATGAAAATATTTTGTTTCCAATAAAAATAAATATATATTATGAAAGTATATTTCATGGTGGATCTGGTGATACCAATTACATGTTACAATTGTGTTATTTTTTATATATTGATGTTCAAATCTAAAAATGTTTGACTAGCACAAATTCTAAAACGACTTATATTTGGAATCGGTGGTAGTATAGTAGTTGAGTACAGGTGAAAAAAAAGATGCCGTCAGAAGGTCCTCGCTAGGTGATATATGAATTGTGTTGTTGATGCCCATTATAACACTGAGTACTATATTAGTTAAGTACAGGTGAAAAAAAGATGCGGTCAGAAGGTCCTTGCAAGGTAATATATGAATTGTGTCTTTGATGCCCGTTATAACACTGAGTACTGTAGTAGTTGAGTATAAGTGACCCTGATATTGCTTTATTCAGCAACTAAAGTTGAACAAACAATATGTTAAGGCCTGGCTGAAATTATGTATGCATGTATGTATCTTTAATTGAACTTGGGCATTGGAATCCAGTTAAAACTAATTCAACTATGTTGCTTCAATCGTGCATGCACATCTGTCTGACGTTGCTTCAATAGTTCAATTGTGCATGTATGCATCAAAAGGCATATTTCTCACAATTACGTTTAACTTGGTGCTATTTTTCATATGAATAGTTTCAAATACTTGACAACCCATCAATATATATGGCTTATCTCAACAAGACAACACTCTATGACTCTTCATATTAATCTAGCACGATGTTGTGTAGCGATTCTTCAGTTCATGTGCAGCTTTCAGGCAATTAAATTAAATGGCTGGTAACTGAGTGTTGTAATTAATGGACTGATTGTTTATCACATGGATTATATTTTGGTTTCTTCAAAAAAAAAACATGGATCATATTTTGCGCAAACTGAGATCAATTATCTCAATTCCATTGACCAATTTCCCAATTACACATTTTTATTTTGCTGATTCTGTAAACTGACAACTAAGAGCAATATAAAATTGTGCAGTAGACAACTAGAAAAAAAATTGCAACCGATAACCCAGAAAAGATAATAGGTTTGATGTTCATGAGACTACAGGATTCCTTCCATCTAGCCATCCATGAGCCTAGGTGCAACAAAAAAAACTTCAAAATGTACTGTAGTTTTAGTTAATGCATTGATGTGGATTCGAATGTGTCTTTTCGGTTTTTATTTGGGCTAATTTGTGCAAAACTTACTTCGATTTCATAGCATTCACAACTCTATCCTAAAGTGTACAGGCACCCTCTCTGAGTGACCCAACGTTTTATATCATCTTAAAGCAATATCATATATTTTTTCAACAGAAACTAGGAGGAATTATATCTTCTAACTTTAGAACAACCACATAACGCAAGTTTCGAACATACCAGTACCCAAACAGAGCTAAGCAACAAGGACTGATTTCTATAGCACATTCAACACTGGAAATCCACAATACAGTAGGGGGCAGAGAAGTAGCACTGGACACTCACATAGGGCACCTTGGAGGCCTTGTCGTTCACAGCGGCGGCAACGCCGAGAGCAGCGAAGAAGCTGAGCCCTCCGCACAGCCACGCCAGCGCCTCGTACTGACCACCACACAAACACACCACCAAACCACATGAAATCGAACCAATTTCAGACGCCGATGATGCAATGCAACGCAATGTAATGGACGTATGTGGCATCATGTAGTGCAGTAGGATATTTGGATCATCAGACCTTGCCGATGTGCGGGGCGAGGCAGTCGACGCAGGGCTCCGGGAAGGGCGTGCCGTTGTCCCACACCAGCTCGTCGTTCACGGGAAGCTGCGACACAAAATCCCAAATCGAATCGATTAGAGACGGAGATCGCATGAAGAGAGGAGCTCTAGCTTAGGTTGAGGAACTGGATTTGAGTTCGGGTGAGGGAGGAGATGCGGCCTTACGGGCTGGTCGGGGACGATGTGCCTGCCGACGGGGAGGCCCATGCCGGCGCGGTGCCGGAGCGCGGACGCCGCGGCGCGTGCAGCGGCGCCGTGGCCACCCAGGACGTGGGACCCCACCGCGCTCAGCCTCCCTGCCATTTCCACCGATCCTCTCTCTCTCTCTCTCTCTCTGATCTGCGCCCGCGGATGTCGTGACGTGCGGTTGTGCTGCTCGTCGGCGGTCAGTCTGTGGGCTCCGAGGAGAAGAAATCGTGGGATTGGTTCAGGTGTCAGTCTGTGGGCTCCGAGGAGACGACTATAATGGCCCTCATTGGGCTCATTTTTGGGACGCTGCGTAAGGGTTGGGCCTTGGTATTTCTACTAGGCCTTGCATTGCTGGAGAAGCTTTCGTAGTGGGCCTGTTTGCAAACGGCCGGATAATATCGTGGATTGGGCCGGTTCTTGTTAAATCGTTAGCCTTGTAATCCAACTCCAAATCCTACGAGTATAATCTTACTCCCAAAGGGAAAGAGAACTACTAGTACAATCCTACGCTTTCACTTAACAGTAGTGAGATTATCAAACCCTGTTTGAAGTGAGATTAGTTAGCAATCTTACAACGCTTTAATGCAGAGTACCTTGCAGCAGTAGTTGGAGCTTGGACGAGGCAGATTTAATGCAGAGCTACAGTTATCTCACGAAGCCAGAGAACAGGAAGCATTACTTGGGTTAATTCCACACACGACACGGTCGCCATTCGCCGAAGCGCCGTTTCAAACTTCTGATTTTTAGTTTTTAAAAATTAAAAGCTATTTAGAACGTGTCAATTTCTTAACGTATTTTTTTCTTTTTTCCTTTTGTTCTTCTTTTCCTTTGTATTATCGTAGAGGCATAACATTATTTTTTAATTTTTTAATTTGTTCTTAATTTTTAATTAAATATCTCAGAAAAAAACTAATAAATGCTATAGTGCTTGTTAAATCAAAATCCACAACCGAATTGCACATGCCTAGTCAGCGAAAACGATTCAGCCCTCACGTCTACAACGCGCATAATTTTAAATTTGGAAAATTGTTTAAAATATCTGTTAGAAAAAGCACTCTTTTTATTCCGCCTTTCAAAGGAACAAAAGAAAACATTTTTTGTTTTTGTTTCATCTTTTGAATAAATAAAAAAACCAAAAACATCGTGACAAATACCTATAGTCAATCATTAACATAACATGCATAACATCGCTCTGTTTTAGATTCGTATCCTCTACCATATCTCGCGGATTTAGATGTACCGTAGCGTAACACGCCACTCCCCATTGGCCATTGCCAAGGGGAGACATGCACGATGTTCACGGCAAATCTACCCAAAAATCCACGAGCAGATACACTGCTTATTGTACTCCATCACCATGCAATTGTTTAGTAACTTGTAAGCGAGCTTAGCTGAAGTAACCGCGCATAATTAAACAGAAAAAGCTGCAATGGTTAATGGTTTACTCGCCTCCCCTTGCACTTGGCGCGACCCCTCACCGAAGCGAAGATTTAAACATGGTACCGACATCAAATGCAGATGTTTCCACCTCGAAAATCGTAGTGGCGGACGCTAAGTACACCATCGGCAAATTAACCCCTCTCCTGGTTTAAATTAGCTCAGATCCAATCAGTTTACTTGCAAACAATTAGCTTAGGACATCAGTTTCAAAAAAAAAAAAAAAAGCTTATGTCGTGCTGCTATGAACTTGATCGTCCATAAACTATTCGCAGGCGGCGACTGGCAACCGCACCGACAGGGCCGAGTGCAATTAATCGTACAGCTAGCTAACTACCCCCGGGAACAGGATTAATCAATCAATCTTTTTTTATGCATGAGGTTGCGAAATATTGTAGTCTTAAGAGTACAGTAGGGATTAGATATCCAAGTCGAATATATAACCAAGATATAAATATATATAGTTAATATTTTGTAACCCTAGTCGTGAAAAGAAACTTCTCGTATAGACGAAGCCACATGATTTGCTCCTAGAGGTGTAAGCATTGCTAATAAATCTTTATGTCTTTTATGTGTTTTTATGTTTGTTATGATTGTTCTCTCCCTGCTGCTGGACAATCAATCTGTGAGGTTGCGAAATAAACTATGCAGGCCCCACATGGCATTCAATGTTTGATGCGTCATGTCTCCCCTCTTCTCCTCGCTAATAGAATTAAAAAGAGAAGTAATTACTTTAGGTTTTATTTTTTATTATTAATTGGCGACTAGGTTAATTAAAAGTTTTAGTGTAGGGTATAGTCATCTTAAGTTTTGTAACTCAAAGGTTACAGATTCAATTACAGAAATCACCATGGTAACCCATACGAATATCCTACCAATATGTATAGCCTATAGATAATGTCGTATCAACCGGATGGTGAGTAACTTGTCGAGTTTTTTAGCTGAGTAATTAGTCGCCATCTGGAATGTTTTTGACATCTATGTATATCAACACTATGAACAATTCGTCAATTCCTGATTAATGTGGCCTGTATCATTCATCTTCTGTTACGTGAGGTTGATTATACGCACGTAAGAGACTTTTACATCAAGAATAACACACGGCTTGTCTCCATCACAATCTAGCTATACAAGACTTTGGGTCACTTGGTTCATCACTTTATCATCAATTTGATATTTGTATGCGACTTGACTTGGACATGGGCAGAGTATAGACGTAGTACGCTTCAATCCAGGCTTAGAAGCACCTCGAATTAAGACGTCCCATCCGAAGAAAGTGGACGAGAACCAGATGCCATTTAGACTGGCAAATATAAGTTGGTGTTTCTTGTGGCTATGTGCATGCATGATGCATCAATCTTGGAAAATAAAAAGGCAGATAGATTAATGAGAGAATACATAGTATAATTCTAGCTGCCAATAACATGGGCATGTTAGTTTGCGTTCAAAAAATTTCCAATTGGACGAACACCGAATAGAATAAGAAGCCAAACATTAGTAGTATATTTATGCGACGAAAGGAAAACAGTTTTTTGAGTAAACAACTAATTGCTAGCAGCAACCAAACCATAGGATGCTGATGCGCGAGCAGACGAGCGCGTTCTCTGATGGCGATCAGCAAGATCTTCTTTGTCTCGAAACGTTGCACCACGTTTTGATTTGCAAGCTCTATTAGTTTTGACTCATCTTCTTCTCCAATGGTACTAGCTATCGCATGGCTAACTAACATTCCATAGTAGATATGTACGTACATCGTCTGAATCCTGATTACTAAGAGATCAGCTATATGAGTCAGACATGTACACATACTGTTCTAATCACAAATTAAAGTAGTTCAGGGTGCCATGCAAATATGACCTTCCAAACATCAACTGTATTCTGCAAATACAGCTCTAAAGATTGCACCTTTTGTCGATGAAAGCAATGGTACTTCAGCATGCTCTCAAGCAAATAAATCCAGGCAGAAGATTTGAAGATTGAAACGTCGCCGGCCGGCCGGGCGCAGCACAGCAGGAACACTACGATCCATTCCAGGATGGCAAACAGGCAGGCCGGCCGGCAAGATCCTGCCCGGTACGAGATGCATGGAGATGAGAGAGAGAGAGAGAGAGAGAGAGAGAGAGAGAGAGAGAGAGAGAGTCTTTCTCTCATCTCACGTGGTGACTGGAGCTGGAGCAGCGTTGTCAAAAGGCGACATGAGGGTGGCAATCATGACGCATTTTGGAGCAACCAGCTTCAGCTTTGCCACTTTACTTCATCCTTTTGGATGTTAATTATTCATCCATCTTTGGGACTCGGAGCCTTGAACATTGTCCTGCTGAGAGAGTCTGAGCTGCAGCAACTGCATATGCTGGAGAAAGAAAGCGCAGCACAAGACGTGCAGTCATGATACACTGATATGCCACTTTGCCGATGCATTTTACAGCCGGAGTACGTTTGGTGTAGCAGGAGTTTGGTAATGACCAAGGAACGATCATTGGTGGCACTGAAAGAGCACACTGACTGACTGGAATTGCTATCTTGTCGTACATCAAACTGTTCACACATATTACACTGTAGCTTTTTTTTTTCAAATTTAGCTTCAGATGTCCATTTTGTAAATATAATCTCCTCCTTGGGCTCGGCAAATGTGACGAGCGATACGTGTCACTTGTCACACTACTATCCTGCCGAGCCACCAGAGCTCGGTAGCACTTATCGAGCAACCGTGGCTCAGCAGATGAGCTGCCGAGCAGCGGTAGGTAATTAAATGGTGTTAATTAATTATGATGAGCACTAAAAATCAACATATTTTATGATTAGCACTAATTAAGTATGATTAACACTAACTTATCACTGTTGTGGCCGACCGATGTTTTGCTGAGTTAGGGGAGCTCGACGAGTACCTACTTAGCTCAAGAAGACGATTAAATTTACAAAAATGAATATCTAAAGATCAAATTTGAAAAAAAAAAATTATGACTATAGTGCCAGATGTGTCAACAGTTACCATATGGTATGGCTGTATTTGGTATTCTAGAATGGTGCAGGATTTACTGGTGAATAAGATCATTTTTCAAGAAGTCTTTTCCTTTTTTCGAAAGAGACCGATCTTTTCTGCAGTTATTTTCGGGTATAAAGTGAAGAATTCCATACCAAAGCAATCTTTTTGGCTTTTTGTGACTTTTGTCTTGGATCTCTCTTAAAGTCGGAACAAGACATTTTTTAAATAGCTTTTTGAGTCTAAAACTATATACACTATTTATATCAATATCTTCGCAATACGTTACTATTTAAAAAATATAGATAAAAATCATCTGTTACACCTAAAAATATCATCTCAGCACAGAATAACGTAGCCCATATATACGCAAAATGGCGGAGTGTAGCCAGCAGCTACAGAAGTCTGTGGTACGACGTGGAAATTAGTGCACATGCAAAGGCACTACTGTACTGCTCCTGCAACAGTATTATGTCTGCAAATATCTCTTTTACCCGCACCATCAGAAATTTTGCACAGCCTTTTCTGTTTGCCACCAAAATGCGAGCTACAGTGCTAAAGCCTCCTGCCTGCTCATCAGAGCTTAAGCTCTGGCTGTGGGCTTATTGATACTCATACTGTTGTGGGTTTTTTTTAAACTGTGGCTACTGTTAATTTTTCAACGTAATTAAAAATTTAAAAATACAAAAAGGAAAAAGTTATACCATCATGAATAATACAAAGAAATAAGACAAAAAAAACCAAAAAGAAACAAAAAGAAAAAAAATTAAAAAGCTAAAAATTGAAGCTCAAATGAGTAAAAACAGTTACTCCCCCCTGTAAGAATAATAGTTACTCGTTCTTTTCAAGATATGTGGGAAGCACACTGTTGGGATCTTGAACAGGTTCAGGGTTTGTCGATTCGGTAACAAAATCTACCAAAGATCTAAAATTTAATGTCCGTCTAGGACACGAAATAGAGGTCGAACTTCTCAAGTTCTACCGACTATTTTGTCATGTGCCCCGCTGTTTTCTTATTCTAGAGGACCTCTCCTCTAGAATCATTTATGTGCATCTGAAAATAATACCTTATTTTCCTCGAAGACATGAGGAGGGCATATAAGAGTTTTTGGACCTGAGTGTAGCACTCATTAGGCTCATGTAAGATTTTACTTACATAATATACTGGTCGCTGAACGCCTTCGTGTTCTGCAACGAGTACATAACTTACTGTCTGTGATGTGATGGAAAGATATACTAAAAATATTTTATCCGGTTTTAAAAAAAAACCATAATAGAAGCACTGGAAACGTTAGTGTTTTCTAAGAAGTTAAAAAGTCATATCTCCTAGACAATTATGATTTGATCCGGAGCTCCTCCACAGAAGAAGTTGGACTGTAATTTGGAGATCAAGACGCTGCCAGAAGAATAAAATACTCTGCCTCCCCCACACATACCTCCACACCCAAGAGAAGAGGCCGCTGGAGCGTAGAGAGAGAGAGGGCTTAGAGAGAGAAGTGTGGTACACCAAAGCCCAGTTTGAAACAAGAGAGGGAGAGAGAGCAAGGATCGAGCCACAAGACATAGACGCGTCGCAAGGAACAAGGAGGAGAGGCAGCAGCCAAGGACAAGCTAGGAGTAGTTGCAAGAGAGGCAGCATAATGAGGTGGTGTTGGATTAGATGAGAGGAATGCCCTCTGCTGGTAGCGCGCCAGAGGGGCACGCGGGGACACCGCTGCTGCTGCAGCAGCAGCAGCAACAACAACAGGGCCTGCCTTTGCCTGGGCTCGCCGCCGGCAAGGTCTCCGGCGCCGACGGCTTCTGGGAGCCCACGTCGGTGCTCGACCGCCGGCACAGCCCCAGCCCCGGCCCGCCCACCGCGACTTCCACGCTGTCGTCGCCGCTGGGCGCCGCCGCCGACGTGGCGGCCCTCGCCGGAGCGAACGCCAAGAACGTCTCCCCGCCGCCGCCGGCATGGTCGGGCGGCCCTGCCGGGGAGGAGGCCGCTGCGGGGGTTAAGGAGGAGTGGGTGCACCAGCTCACGCCGTTTGATATGGGCCTCGTCGCCGGCGACGTGTGGGACACCGCCGGCGCCGTGCTGTCCGACGCTGCGGCGCCGTCGGGGCTCGCCCCTGACAACACGTTCCTCCGGTGGATCATTGGCGGCGAGGACGCGTCCGCGGCGATGGCCGGCGTCATGGACCCGCCGGTTCTGGAGCTCGACCACGCCACGTCCATGTTGTCGCCGCCCGCCGCGGTTTTCGGGCCCAACCTGTCGTTCGCGCCGGCCATGGAGGACACAAAGGCGGCGCCTTTCGGCCACGCGCCCAACTTCCAGCTCTACCAGCACCAGCACCACCCTCAGCCTCACGCGGCGTTCTTTGGCGCGCACCCGTCCTTCGAAACGGCGCCGCCGCCGACGAAGCGGCACCACCCGATGGCCGGCGCGCCGGCGCCAAAGCTGCCTCCTTTCCCGGGATCCCTCGCTCCGGCGATCGGGTTCGTGCCCGGCCTGAAGCCGAAGGCGGAGGCAGCGAACGACGAGGCTGCCGCTGCGGTGGACCAGCTCGCCGAGGCGGCCAAGCTCGCCGAGGCCGGCGACGCCTTCGGCGCCCGCGAGATATTGGCGCGGCTCAATTACCAGCTCCCCGCCTCCCCCACGGCCGGGACGCCACTACTCCGCTCTGCCTTCTACTTCAAGGAGGCTTTGCGCTTTGCGCTTTCCCCATCCGGCGAGGCCCCGGCGCCGTCGGCGTTAACGCCGTACGACGTGGTACTAAAGCTCAGCGCGTACAAGGCCTTCTCCGAGGTCTCCCCGGTGCTCCAGTTCGCGCACCTCACCTGCGTCCAGGCGGTCCTCGACGAGCTCGGCGGCGCAGCCTGCATCCACGTGCTCGACTTCGACATCGGAATGGGCGAGCAGTGGGCGTCGCTGATGCAAGAGCTCGCGCAGAGCCGCCCCACCAGGGCGCTCAAGGTCACCGCATTGGTGTCGACGGCGTCGCACCACCAGCTCGAGCTACAGCTCATCCACGAGAACCTCTCCAGCTTCGCCGCTGAGCTCGGCGTCCTCTTTCAGTTCACCATCTTCAACATCGACACCCTCGACCCTGCGAAGCTCCTGGCCATTGCCGGCGGCGACGCCTTGGCCGTCCACCTCTCCGTCGGCTCAGCCCACGTGGCCTCAATGCCCGCCATCCTCCGCCTCGTGAAGCGTCTCGGCGCCAAGGTCGTCGTCTCCGTCGACCGCGGCTGCGACCGCACCGAGCTGCCGTTCGCGGCGCACCTGTTCCAGGCATTCCAATCCTGCGTGTTCCTGCTCGAATCCTTGGACGCCGCGGGCACGGACGCGGACACGGCCGGCAGGATCGAGCGGTTCCTGGTCCAGCCAAGCATCGAGCAATCCGTGCTCGGGCGCCACCGCGCGGCGATGGACAAGGCGCTGCCGTGGCGGACCGTGTTCGTGTCGGCCGGGTTCGTGCCGGTGCAGGCCAGCACCTTCGCCGAGTCGCAGGCCGAGTCGCTCCTGAAGAAGGTACCCGCGAGGGGGTTCCGAGTCGAGAAGCGCGCCCCCGGTTCGCTCTGCCTCTACTGGCAGCGCGGCGAGCTTATGTCGGTGTCGGCGTGGCGGTGCTGAGCCGAGCTCGCTGTCGCCGGCCGGCGAGCAACCGTACGTGAAGCGAGGACGAGTTAACCTGCCGGGTTTAGTTAGGACTAATGATCCTACTACAAGTACTTTTGCCGTTGTTGTTCTGACCTGATCTGATCACCTGCTTAATGTCCTAAATCGGAGTACGTTGTGTCAGCTGGTTGCTCTGCTCAACTGTCGTGTCAGTCGATAAGTAGCTAGATTTATGTTTGGCCGGCTGCAAGGTGTGGTTCAGTAACCAGTGCATTCTACCACCTGTGTTACTACTCTATTGCTGTGAAATCAATGGTTATGTCGTTTCCAATGTCGCTCCTTTACATCTGCACTTGATCTTCTTCTTACTTGAGAGTTTTTCTCTGCCTAATCGATGTCAAATAGTGCTAAGTTTTAGGGCGGTGTTTGGGCTGGTCTTTTCAGATTTTAGTTTTTCTACGATGAGATTTATAAGTCAATTGTAATAGACACTATAGCGACTTTATTTATATCGATTAAAATCGCACATATGTATTTTTCTCTTCATACTCTCTTGTGGACAGACAAAATTCAAAATTTTCGGACAAAAGTTATAAGACACAAAACAGAAGTTCTTAGATCTAACTTTGCCGCACCCAGCCTTTAGCCGTGGGGCGTTTTGGCCGGGCAGTGTTCCGTTTGTTACCACAGTTGTCTCCATGATGTACATGCCACAAACTCAAACCTTTAGCCAACGCAAAAAAGAATGACCTGTACATTCTATCTAATTTTCATCCATGGCCAGGTTGGCCATGAACCGAACTGACCTTACCCAGCTTCAGCACCGTAGGCTTCACCATTTACTGTTGAAGGTGCGTCGTCTAGACTTCAATTCAGGTATCCATGATAGGATAGAGATACTTGCACGAGTACACATTCGTGTTTTCTTCTTCAAGAACGCGCAGACGCACACCTGGAAAGGCGGGGATTACACGAGAATTGCATGTGTTTAAGAACGGTGGCAGCCTCCTGACATTGGTCGTCGGAGAACATCTCCAACTTTGCAATCGGCGAAATAAAAACAACGATTGGGAATAAAGCGGCCATGGGCGGCCCAAGCAAGCATAAAGGCGGCAGACAATTTTGTTCCTCAGTGGGATTCTGATTTGCACTCGGTTAGCAGCAAAGCAAGAAGCTAGTTAGACTTAGCCAAGCTAAATGGCTAAGAATTAGGATTGTTGCTTGGCTGTTTAAAATAGCTCATCATGGCTTCAGCAACGCTCTCCATCAATCGATCTGTCTATCAATGTACTCCTATCTGTCCATCTATATGTTTTGGTACCTACCACTGCCTGTACTAACTAGTATATCATCAGATTTGTTGTTCATGCTTCAGAGATACATGAGCTTGTGTTGTCTATGCAAAAGGTGTGGTTGGTTACATTTATCTGCCTAATTAAGAGAAGAAATTAGCTGTGCAGGCTATGTTCTAGCTCAGATTCAGAAACCTACCGAACAATTAGTAAGGAATTGGTCCATGTATTAATCAATGCGATTGAAGTACAGTACCATCCAGTTACTGTAGTTGCTTTTGCTTCTGCCTTGCGCATATATTCTCTTTGCATTGGACCGCAGGTTGTGTCATGCTAAAAAATGGACACGACAGCTTAACCAAGCTCTATCTGCTATTCTGCTCCTTACAAAAGAGAAAAAATCCTGTTAGAATATGTTTAAACAGATAAGCCAGAAGATCACTGTTGCTCCATGAGGAACACATAGTGATGGGTGCCAATACATGGTTTACTTATGATGATGGAATTCCCTGCTGCAATATGAACTGAATCCTGCTTGTTCTCCATCCTGTGCTGGAGATGCAAAGACGGCAATCGTAGTGTAAAGCGCCCATGCTTTACCAAAATGGCGGCAAGCATCTCGATATTGCCATCAGCGCTGGTACTAATTGGAGCACCGAATCGTCCACGTTGTGCCTGTGTTAACGATGAGGAATAAAAGCATAAAACATCCCATCCTAATAGTCTGCATAAACCTTCTTCAGCAAGCAATGCCATTACTGAACTCACCATTTGCAAAGTCCATGTTAAATTGTAGCCTCATGTAGATGCACCCTGTTTGGAACATAAAAATTTCGCAGACTACTAAGAAAATTTCCACGTACCAAATGGTAAAAATGCATACTCCAAGCCAACCATAGTAGTTAAGATTCTAGTCAAACAAAGCTCTTACAAACATAAACAAATTTGTGCCAAGTCCATAATATCCTAACTGCAAATAGTTAAATACTACCGTTTCTAGCTGCGACCCACAGAAAACGTAGCATTCCTTCATGAACTACAATGTTTCCTAGAAATTTCCTGCATTCTAGAATTCTACACGGAATCATATGACATTCAACACAGCCACATGAAGCACCATACACCGGAAGGCAGGCAGAAGATCCAAGCAAGGCTTGCAGGATTGAACCAAGAGAGCATGGTAACGGAACATGTGGGCCATGGCGAAATTAGCTGCGTATTGAATCCCTGCATTGTCCCTGATTTTTTAAATAACACGTTATTATTATTATTATATAAATATATCATCATTTAAAAATTACAAAAATAACCTATTATCATCGTTCCAAATGGCGACAACCCTATGTGGTAGTTTACATGTCTCTGTCGTCAAATAAATTGGTGGCAGAGACCATGTTATCAATTCACTTGGCGATAGAGATTTTATCGTCAACTGAATTGACGACAGAGAGCTGTCGTCAACTGAATTGGTGACATAGTAATTCTTTTTTCAATAATATATTTTCCTAATAAAAATGCATTAGTTATGAATAAATCTTTTTTTGCTCTAGTAGTTTTGAAATAATAGCTAGCAATTAAATAGAGAATTTGAGTAGTGCGTCTTATATTGCATTAATATTTTTTTGTCGAAACAAACCATTTCAAGCATAACATAGTACTTTATAATGAAGATGTGAATTACATAGCGAATAGGGTTTGGTTAGGTGCATATATTTGTCTCACTACTCCTACGATATAAATATAAACCCTCTTTTTTTTGTTGAACATGAATATTATATTGTTGTGGTTAAAAAGCTAAAAGGCTAAATAGGTCTATCTTCTATGGTTTTGGAATCATGGTAATGTTGTACCCGAGCTCTTGGTCTTTCAGAAAGTTTTATTTCGGAGACAATTTGTATTAGATCTTTCCCCATCCAATTAATTGCAGCATGATTAATATATCTGACATTATTTTTACTTGCAGTATTAGTCCAAATATCTGGAAAGAAGTTCTAGAAGCATTATATGGAATTTATGAAAAAGATCCTAGTATAGTAATTAAGTTTCTTTGGGTATGTTGTCCACAAAGAATAATTTAGACCCAATGATATTTTGCAAAACATTTAAATGTGTATTCCTGCAGATGCTTCAAGCAATGACACTCTTCAACTTAGAACATTGAAGTGTGAATTCCTAATGACCCTAATATTTTGATCTTTCAACTTCACCACTGAGTTCATTTCTAGTCACTTTAACAGAGTCACAAGGAGATTTTGCATGTTTGTGTGTGGAACTTGACATTGTCTATTTTAGACTTCGTCATACAAGCTTGGGATGGAAGTCTTTGTGAAGAAACTAGCCTATTGAACATGTCTTGTGGGGTTAGAAGTTAGAACTGTTCTGAATAAAAGGGAGGTTTTTCAGGCGTCTCTTCAGATAGCTGTGGAGTGTTCGTGGGGATTGGGGCAAAAATCTTCCCCATTAGAGATGACTCTTATTTGATATCCACAAGTGTAGAGGTTGGGGCTATCAGAGTTAACCACTTGCATGTTTAGACAATTATAACTGCATGTTTGTCTATAGGTTTATAAACAAATTCTCGGAATGAATGCATCAAGTGCTTCATGATATTTTTCAGATCAAAGCATCTTAATTCATGACATTAGCGTTGTGCCCGGCTCTTTTCAGTTGCTAGAATGTACAGTTAGTCCTTTGCAATAGAATTCGTACGTTTCTTGTTGTCCACTTGGTAAAGTTGCGTTTTACTAATATTAGTTTCTGATACTAAAACTAATCGATGTACTACAACTTACAACTACGAGAAATTAATAGTTCTACAATAATTCATCCTACACATACTACCCTAAATAATTACATATCTACAACCACACTATTTACACATCTACTCACTACCCAATATAACTACACATCTAATCATTTTATTTGCTAACCTATCATAATTTCAAAATAAAATCTACTGAGAAACCAAAAACTCATCTCTACGGTACGGAAATCACTGCTTCCCCGCTCTCTTCTCCCCCTCTTTCCCTCTCCTCTCCTCTTCTCCCCTCTCTCTGTTTTACCAAATTGTTATGAATTTCAACCGATTTTTTGGCTCTTAAATACACTGGCCTCAAATGGCTATGAAGGGTGTGGAGACCTTTATCATCTTTTCAATTAACCATTGGTTACTCCATCGTCAATTGAAATAACGACATATGTTGTGACACGGACGTGGTACACTGTCGTACATTCGTTTGATGGCAGAACTCCTGCCGCTATTTCAAGTGGCGATAAAAATGTTATTTTGTAAATTTTTTCAACGATGATATATTAATGTTATTTTAATAAAAAAATGTATTATTTAAAATAAAATCCCATTGTCCCTCACAGTCACTGCTCAGCAGCTCAGGCCTGTTTGCCTGCTCTGCTCCCTTTTCTTTTCATGCAGTGAACCTGTTGACCACACACCTCTGGGCCCCGGGCCCCACCACGCTGCCGGCATCGATCAGTATCAGCGAGGACTTATCGATCCGATGATCCAACCGTGTCGGGTGGTGAGGCGCCACCAACTGGCATGTGGGCCCCTTCCCCCAGCCCCCCTGCTCCGTTCCACTGGCCCCCAAAAATGGACGGCCCTGATCTCACCGGATCTTGTGCCTTGTTGAAGTATATATATCGTCATTTCTAGGCATGTGCTCCATATTTTGGCGCTTGCCATGGCTAGATCTAGCTTGATTTTCCCTAGTTTTTTAACATCCGAATAAAACTACCCACCTGTTTAAACAAATATTATGGTTGGCAGGAGTGGCTGATGATGCATGTTATCGATGAACCATGCAATCTTCTACTACTCTAGCCAGTGAGTAGCCTCAGACTAAACATGCTCCAAAACTCTCGAGGCACGGCCACACCGAACAAACCCCATGTGTCGAATTGCTGCCAAACAAGTAACAACTAAACAAGAATGCATGTGGCTTGCATCACCCACTCATGGCATGTTATGCTTCTTGCCCTCGACATTTTTGTCCCGTGTGATCCTCACCTAGTTACCTTCCCTCCATTTGCTCAAACTATCTTTTGTCATGGCGATGCAACGCGGACGTACGCTTGTGGCCGCGGAGGAACAGCACACGTGCGAGCCGAGCATACGCGCGAGCGAGCACGGCAGCTCGTGACGGGCGCACTGAACTGAACTGGGACTAGACTGGACTGGACTTGTGATGTATCAGGACAGGCACCTCAAGAACAGCAGCAACGATGGATGGATGCATCCATCGCTTTTACCTGGGACTGGCTCCAGAATGGCTAGCTGCTGCATGCACAAAGCACATTGAGATGGACTCACTGGAGAGTCACAGTGCCGCAGCAACGATAGGTCAGGTTAACATCAAGGTGGCCAGCACCGGCCAGGCCCCCACCGTAGCAAGGCGACCCCCACCGTGTCGCTGACGGGTGGACCGGCGACACCGGCGGCCAGTGCTGTGCAAGTGCCCGTGACACACGGGACGGCGAGGCCGGCGGTGTGCATCCAACAAAACAATCTGCCCCGGCCATGCCTCCCAATCCAGGCCAAACTGCCGTTCTGTGCTGTGACTGCCCACACCACACCAGGGACCGCGTGCTAGCTTGTCACCACTCACAAGCCGGGCTTGTTCTTCACTGCTTCTTCTGGCTCGGCACTGTATTCTCCTCATCAGTGGCACGAGAGTATACTGGCAAGTATCCTACATAGTAGTTACAGAGGTGTAATAAGCTGTTACGTTCAGAAAAATGGTACCACAGTTCAACTTCAAACATCAAAGTGAGGCCAAGATCCAGTTTCGGTAACGAATCAAACGATGCATATCTTTCTCCAAATGAATCTGTACTACAGATGTCATGTACCATTTGGATTTGGACGAGGTATTTTGTGAATCATTCCTCAGCCGTCCAAATTGTTAGCAATACAAAATAGGCTACAAATGTGATTTATGTTGGCATCTGTGACTCGCAAAGTGCCAAAGACAGGTCTGTGCTTTATTCCCCCCTCCAACATCTAAACATTTTAGTCTTAGCTTGGTTTCACACCTAAAACCGTTAAAGTACCACGAATCGATCGCAATCGAGGGTGGAATAGGTTTTAGGGCCTATTTGGGTGCGGGTGCGGCTTATGGCTTTTGGCTGAAATTTTTGAATTTTGGTACTGCTTACTTAGTCTGATTACGAGAGATAATACTCACTTGCGATTTTGGCTGGTACAGATATTAGACTTTTAACGTGTAGATCGTTTAACTTGTAGACCTCGTTTTGAGAAAATACTCCGTTTGAAAGTTAGATACTATAGTAAAAACCAAAAGTCGCCAGTTTCAGAGGAAAAGAACATACCCTTAATATGTAGGACTTGAAAGTTCAAAACCAGAGAGGGAGTCAGAAGCCACAAGACACAAAGGCCTCCAGATCTCATTCAGACAGGTTCAGATTTCATTTCAGAAGCCGAATAGGAAATGCAAGCGGTAGTGACAAGTGAGTATTAGTAGCACATTGTGGGCTCGAAGTACCCTCCCTTGGAAAGAGCTAAAGATACGCAACTTTTAAGGGCCAAAAGGAAAAGAAAAGGATGAAGCAAAGAGATGGATGTGTCATGGTGAAGCTGCCTTGGAGAGTGGGATTCGGTGCCAACTACAAGGTTGATGCATGGGGTCACACCATGCATCGGCCAGCCTTTGTATCCTCTTTTCTCTAAAATAGTGTTTCTGATGAGGAAAAGATACAGTAGGGCTGTTAAGCCCTCACTGCAGCTAGTGATAGCTAGCATTATCCCTATGTGCAACGCCTATATGAGTTGAGCTAGCAGAAAAGGAAAAGCAGTGAAGGAGATAAACCAGGAAAGATCGATAGTTTTTATCTGCTTTTGATCTAAAAGAAGGAAAGAATGAACAGAATAATGCATGTATCTACGTATTTTTCCTTCAGCAATCTCCTGCGTTCTCTATGATAACAGCCTAGCATCCAAGGTCCCTACTGTAAGAAGTAACTTCAGGACTGTTGAAGTTGAACAATGAGAATTGTTATTACCTCTCCACAAACAGGAAATCAAAAGGTGAAAAAGGGAAACTTGGAAAACAGGAAAATAAAATCTATAATTAAGATTGGGAGCTCATTTTTGCAATTCCCTTCACCAACCTCCTACTCTCTCTATGACAGCACTACTGCAAGAAGTTACTTATAGTTGGGCTAGCAGAAGTGGTGAAAAGGGCTGGTTCATTTGTGAGAAAGTTCAGGTTCAGTTTTACGAAACTTAAGCTAAGAGTAGCATAACATGGACATAAAAGGATAAAACAATTTCTTATTAGCCAATCTCCTGCTCCCTAAATGAAAGTCAAGTCATTGTAATAAGTTATTCAAAGTATTACACAAGACATCACGAATCAGTTCTTTGATCGTGATGGAATTGTGCTTTCAAGCAATATCATTCATCTGAAGTAATAGTCATGGCAGGGCATAAATACTGACAACATGGTTCAATGGTTGTCTGGCTGATATTTTAGGTCAAATGTGGATTCTGTTAAGGATAAGAATAGGAAATAGATAATGACTCTTATTTATTTCCTTATATGACTTGTATTCCTTCCATATACCCTTTTGTACTCTCCTATATATTAGGATAGTTAACTCTTTCCATAAGTTGTATTAGGTTTCCATAAGTTGTACCCGTCCTGTACATGGCTATATATATGAAAGGCAATCCCACGTCCCAGGCGGTGCGTGTGGTGATTCCCCAAATCCTTTCAATCCTTTCTACATGGTATCAGAGGCCCGGGCCGCCTAGGTCTCGTTTCTCCCCCACGGCCCCAAAACCGATCGGCCGCCGCGCCTAGGTTTCCTCTCGCCCCCACCCCACCGACCCCAATCAGATCGGCCGCTGCCTCCACTGCGCCGATTCCTCCTCCCCATCTGCGCCTCTACTTCCCTTCCTCTCGGTGCCCGATCCCGGCCCCACCCCCCCAACGAATCGGCCGCCGCCTCTGCGCGCCGCCGATTCCTCCTCCCTCCATCAAGAAATCCCGGCGCCAAAACCCTATCTCGCCAACAGAACTTCCCATGCCGACGGACCTCTCGACATCCGGGCGCCATGGCCTCCACCGCACGGGCACCACCTTCGTCGATCGATGATGCCGCCGCTTTGTCTTCATTGCACCCTACGCCACGATCGCCGTCAAGTCGCATGTCCCGGTGACTCTTGAGTTGAAGCGTCCCAACTTCAACCGCTGGTCCCCGTTCTTCCTCTCCCTGTGCGGCAAATTCGGGCTTCGATCACACGTCGATGGCACAGCCGCAAGCCGCCGCAGATCCCGGTGGGCGATTGCCGACTCGTGTCCACACCGGCTTCTCGGCTCCGTGGCGACGGCGTCCTCGGCCTCGCCCTCGCACTTTGAACAATCACCGCCACTGGGTCGCCATTGAAGCCCTCTTCCAGGCGAACAAGGCCTCCCGCGCAGTCTTCCTCGGCCACGAGTTCCACTCCATGACCCAAGGTGACCTCTCCATTGACGACTACTGCCAGAAGATGAAGGCCACCGCCGACGCGCTGCGTGATGTTGGACACGCCGTTCTCGACTCGCAGCTCGTCCTCAACCTCCTGCGCGGCCTCAATCCTCGCTTCTCCAGCACCGCCGACAACATCGCCGACTCCGATCCGCTACCTAGCTTCGCCACCACCCGCGAGAAGCTGGTCCTGAAGGAACTTCGTCTCGCCAACGAGAGCAAAATTGCCACCGAGACTGCGCTCCACGCCGGCTCCTCCCCTTGCGGGGCGGCGTGCCATGCCGCCGGCTACGGCCAGGGAACTAGTGGCAGCGGCAGCGGCTATGGCAACGGCAGCGGCTATGGCAACGGCAGCGGCTATGGCAGCGGCGGCCAGGGCCGGCTAGGAGATGGGCCGGGTGGGCCGGCTGGGGAGATGGGCCGAAACAGGCCGGTTTCAGTTATTATTTTTTATTTCTTTTAAGTCAGTCTTCCGTTGCGTCCATCCAGGTCTGTAGTTTTCTGATTTTTAGTTCGTTCAAGTCGTGCGAGTCCACAAATTTATTGTCAGTCATAGAAGTGTAGGATTTTTATTTTGCTTGGCAGCAGCCGCCGCTCTACTATCTGAGCCGCGTACAGATCGGAGAAGTCGTTATGATGCCGTCACTTCTCTAGCCGTCGCCCCGAGCTTTAAAGGCCGCCGCGCGTCCTCTATGCACTGCGCCGCCGCCTCTTGGGCTTCGATCTGCGCCGTTATGCATCTATCTATTCCTCTTCGGCTTGATTTGACAGTTTATTCCAAGACTGCACGTAACGACGACATCATCAAGACTCGGACTTCGGATTTATCTTGTTTTAGTGTCAACTCTTTTCCAAATGCAATGCTATTGCATACGCCTTGCATTTGAGGGGGTGTTAAGGATAAGAATAGGAAATAGATAAGGACTCTTATTTATTTCCTTATATGACTTGTATTCCTTCCATATACCCTCTTGTACTCTCCTATATATATGACCCTTTAGGTCTCATATCAATACACACAATATTCATAACAGATTCTAAGTTTACGCTGAAGATTTGCATAGACTGAAGTTATTTTCAGAAACCATTTGAGTCAAGATGCACAAGCAAAGATATGCCAAATAGATGTCCAAAACTCCTAGCTCAAGTTGGTGACAGTATTATCAATCCACCAGCCAAAATTGCTTGTGTAGCAGAAACAACGGAAGTATAAAGTTACGTAAACTACTTAGCAACAGATTTCTAAAAGAATCACTTACCTTGGTCAGTTGAACTGATATCTGCATTGCGAAATTCAATCCAAACTGTAGAGAAAACTGTAGTCTTTTTTTCCTCGGTTGACAAATATTAGATGTATGCTCTGCATAAACACTAACAATACCACATGCTGACTGAACTTGAATATACCTGAAAAACTTTGTTAAGGGAAGACAGGCAGAACCTTCATTAAATGCTACTAAATCATGCCAAGAAACAAGAATGTTGTTGCTATTAATTTCAAGGGCAAGAAACTCTCTTGACATATGCACAAAAGAACCAGGAACCAACGTGACAAAATCATCGATGTACAAGGGAATCAAAGTTATTGCTCTCAAAGACATCCTTGCTAACAGACTTCTGTGCCAGCAAAGCTTGTGCAACATGCTTTTCTCCAGAATATCATGCCCTCATCAAATATGAAAAATTTGTTTCTAATACTAAATTCGTTATGCCACTTGCCTATCACTAAATTGACATTATGATAATATATAGTATTAAATTTCTATAAAGCAGGAATATATCTCTAGAAATTGGCTAATGCGTCAATACCGAACCACATGTCTGCCGTAAGGCATCTGATCAATGAAAAAGAATATCAAAGGAGATGCTCTTTTATCTTCCAGAAGAAGGTTCTTTCAAGAAAATGTAATTTATAAAGAACCTTTGACACATACTTCACATGATGATAAAGCATGATATAATGTACCTGGAATGTTCATCATGTTGATAAGCCAGTTGTACAGAAAGAGGCTACATCTAGACTGTGATTAATGGTCATCCATGTTTGCTGCCGGATGGCATGCATTTCCTTCAGGAGCAGATCATGACCATTCCAACCCATAGACACAAAAAGTAAATGTAAAAAGGGTGTAAAAACAGGAGATCAATAGCAAAGATCACAGCAGTAGCTAAATGTAGCAAAAGAGAGAGAATCAATCACCCTATCTGACTAAATAGAGGTTGCAACTCGGTAAGCACAGGAAGCTGGACAGGATGTTCACGAATTGCAGAGTAGCCAAAAAAAAATGAACCAGTCAAACAAACAGTTTCTTGATCTCATGAAAGTTTTTTTAAAAAAACATGAAACTAGACTAAGGCTGTTACTTTTGACTCACTCAGATGAATGTGTCCAAGCAAGCACAGATCAACAAAATGTATATATATTATGGCAGTAAACTTACTCAGCAACTGCACTGTGATTCTGTTTCTAAAAAAATGGCCATGGCTCAAGGTAAGCATGCATTGTGGTCAGAAAAACAGGTGTAGCTAAGTATTGCAAAACTCATGTAGATTGGAACTACAAAAGATGAAACACTAAATTTTAAATATCAGCATATCAATTCCCGTCAGAAGTTTATATACCTCAAAATATACAGAAAATTATCTAATACTCAGACATGAAACTATGAGTATAGTTGCTTAAGTAGCTTATAATAGTTAATACCATACAGTCAAACTGGCCATGCCTTAAATTATTTAAGCATCTATAGTTAGGCATGTCATGTAACTTGCTCTGTACCTAGTCCTGTCCGATTAGATGCAAACACCAAGAGACCAAAGCATGAGCAGTTGTATTATTAAAAACTTCAGGTAGCTGATTTCAACACTTGTTTGCATATCTGGACACAAACACCTAATACATTAGAAGTTGCTCACCTGCTGTAACTACACAATTAAGCAGATCGATTTTAAAGAAGTTTCAGCAAGCTCCTCGATATTGATTTATGCATATTATGATCTATGTAATGAAACAATGCTAAACACCCAGTGGGCTCCAAGCCTAAAAAGAAAACTAGGGTGCCGAACTTGATTCTACACGGTAGTGATTGCAAAACTAATAGAAGAAAATGAGTTGACATTTGACGAGCTAACTATCGAAATGTGTGGCATAAGAAAAACAAGACTAACTAAATTGTATATGCTCATACAACAAGGCAAACCGATGCCTTTTCAAGTAAGCTTGTCCAATAAAGAATGTGTATTTGCACATGTCTCCCATATAACAAAGAATGGCCTTGTTAGTCTGATACTGAAATAGGGAAGCAAATCCACATTTGGCATGAAGATGATGATGGGATCATAGGGGCTATAGAAGATAGTGTACAGAGACTTATAGGCAGCAGTATGGGAGTGAAACAAATTACATTCACTTCAAGAGGGTTTTAACTATCAATTTGACATTGAGCTTCTTGAGATAAGTGTAGTGCTAACCAGTGACCACAACCAACAAACATGACTAGAGCTCCAGAAACGTACACCATGGAAAGTTCTGCTCCAACCTGCGTCAGTTTTAGGTGGCATCAAAATGCCGCAGAAGACATCTACAATTAAAAATATATATACAAATCATTTATTGGTATACAGACCTTGTCATCAATGGTGTCAAACTTGGTGAGCAGGATAGCACCAATCAATCTACCATCAGGAAAAGTGGACATGTCTGCTAATTTCCGAAATAGTTGCAAGCAGTCAGTAATGAAAAGCATACTTTCAAATGCATGCATATTCCTGAATAAGAATTGTATTGTAATAGCGCCCACATTTGAAATATGATTAGCAATTGACTGAAATTTGTTAATTGATCCACAGCATTGATTCCGACCAATGCCTGCCCAACAAATAAAACTAGATATGGGTTATTTATATTAATGAGTTTGGAGAGTGATCTCATGAGTGGTTCATTATCCTGACAATATAAATGATCCAGAAAGGAAAACTCAAAGAGTCTGCGAAGCAAGACTGAAAAAAGAGTTTCACAAGTTAGTAAAGAAATTAAAAGAATTGCATACGTCCAGCAGTTTCCACAAATACAACATCTGTGATGAATAAGTCCCTGTACTGTGGTCTTTGTGGGGTGGGCACATGGTTCTTGTACAGCAGCTTTAGACTAGCATCTTAGACTAGCTTTAGGACAGCTTTTGACTAGCATCTTAGACTAGCTTTAGGACAGCTTTTGACTAGCATCTAGGACTAGCATCTTAGCATATGTTTGGCTGGTTCTCAGCCTATAAATTTGTATCCCCAACCCCTCAGGTTGGTATGGCATTGTGCGAGAAATAAACCAAGAAAAATTGCCCCATATCCAAGTGTCATCCTCTCCATGAGAGTAAGGATCTTACTATCACCAAGAGCAAAAGTCCAGCGACTAACAACTGGTATCAGAGCTATACTATCCTGTAGCCTGAGCATCTCCTGCTCATCTCCTTCTCCGGCCTCAGCAGCCCAGCCAGTAGCGGCGGCGGCAGCCCATTGTCCCCGCTCACTCCTCTCCGGAGACAGGCGGCTCGTCGAGCGCCCTCTCCACGCAATGCCCCCAGAGCGCCCATGTCCGCAGGTAGTCTCGGCCTTCGGTCGCCTCGAGCACGCGGCGTCGTGACGGCCGAGCTCGCCGCGGCAGCAGAGCAGCAAGCAGCGGCGGCAGCGAGACAGCGGCGGCGGAAAAAAGCGTCAAGGTGGCGGCGGCGGGCGGCAGCGGCAGTGGAGGTGGAAGCGGCGGCGGCAGATGCAGCGCGTGCGGCAGCAGCGGAGGTCAAGGTTCAGGCAAAGAATAAAGCAGCTCCATCTCTGCCGATGACAATACCGACGCGGATCTTGAGCACGGAGAGGGAGGCGGCGCGGCGAAGGCGCGATGGCGGCCGCAAGCGCCCACGCAGCGGCGGCGGCCAGACAGCGCGGACGCGCGGTGGCGCTCTGGAGGCGCCCGAGCAGACACCACGACGCGCGTGCCCACGTCGCGCAGGCGGAGGAGGAGCAGCCGGCTCTGTTCATTGCTCATACGAGCATCGAACTACCTCCAGCGGCACCGGCCGCAGTGGCTCTCCTCCACCTTGACGAGCCAAAAGCACACGCCCTCCTCGGCTACGGCTCCGGCAACGACAAGACTGACGGGTGGTGCCTCGACACCGGCGCCACCCATCACATGACCGGTCGACGGGAGTTCTTCGCCGAGTTTGACTCTAGCGTCCGAGGCTCCGTCAAGTTTGGGGACGCCTCCGGCGTGGAAATCAAGGGCGTCGGCTCCGTCATCCTCACCACCGTGTCTGGGTGAGCACAGGCTGCTCACCGGCGTCTACTACATCCCCGATCTGCGGAACTCCATCATCAGCTTGGGACAGCTGGATGAGAACGGCTCGCGGGTCGAGATCGAGCACGGGGGGCTGCGGATTTGGGATCTTCGCCGCCGCCTTCTTGCCAAGGTAACCAGAGGCGAAAATCGACTCTACATTCTTCACGTGCAGGTGGCACAACCCCTCTGTCTCGCTGCTCGTCGGGACGACGAGGCGTGGCAGTGGCACGAGCGCTTTGGGCACCTTCACCCGAGGCCACAGGCGGCTCGGTGCCACGGAAATGGTGCGAGGCTGCCGTGCCTTGACCATGTGGGCGCGTTCGCGACGTCTGCGTGTGTTGACGGCGAGGCGACTCCCCTTTCCCCATGGGCGAAGTTTCGAGCCAAGGAGAGGCTCGAGCTCGTGCACGGGGACTTGTGTGGCCCGGTGACACCGGCCACACCGGGAGGACGACGCTACTTCCTGCTGCTCGTCGACGACCTCTCCCGCTACATGTGGGTGATGGTCCTCGGCAGCAAGGGAGAGGCTGCGGGCGCCATCGACGCACGCAGTCTGCGCGAGGCGGAGTGCGGCCGCAAGTCTGCGCGTCTTGCGCCAGAGACAACGGCGGCGAATTCACGGCGGTGAATTCGCGTCGTCTTCGCGCCGATGAGGGCATTCGGCGCCACTACTTTGCGCCGTCTGACCGCGGCGAGCGGCGTCGTCGAGCGGCGCAACCAGACGGTTGTGGGGATGGCTCGGGCCCTCCTCAAGCAGAGGGGATGCCGGCTGTCTTCTGGGGAGAGGCGGTGGTGACGGCCGTCTACATCCTCAACCGCTCGCCTACCAAGGCGCTCGACGGCAGGACGCCGTACGAGGCTTGGCATGGGCGCAAGCCGGCGGTCTCCCACTTGCGGGTCTTCGGCTCCCTCGCGTTCGCCAAGGAGCTTGGCCACATCGGTAAGCTCGACGACAGGAGCACTCCGGGAGTGTTCATCGGCTGGCGGAGGGCTCGAAGGCCTCACCGCATCCTCGACCTGTCACACAGTAGCGTCCGCATCTCACGTGGCGTTGTGTTCGGCGAAGGCGAGGCGGGCGTGGACAAGGCGGTGGACGACGGTTCGACTTCGACTCTCAGGGACTTTGTTGTCGACTACGTCCACTTCGAGAGAGCCGGGGGAGCTAGCAGCTCGTCTTCACCGAGCTCGTCCACCTCGACACCTTGCTAGCCACCAGCTCCGGCGAGTGCTCCACCACCTTCGGCACCGGCTACGCCCCACTCTTCACCACCGGCCACTCCACGCTCTCCCGCACCGGCTCACCACTCTCCTGCACCGGCGGCCACACCACCGGGATCGGCCCCAACAGCTTCGGTCCACGACGAGCAGCGCATGGTGGAGTTCGCTACTCCGCTGTCTCACGACGAGGACCGCGTCGACGCCTACCACGACGACGAGCCTCTGCGCTATCGTACCATGGACAACATCCTCGGCGAGCTGCCCGTCCCTGGACTGGCGCAGCACGACTTCGAGGCGGAGCTGCACTTGGCGTGCGACGACGGCGAGCCCCGCTCGCTGAGGCGGAGGGAGACGCGGCGTGGCGTGTCGCGATGAAGTAGGAGATGGACGCCGTCGAGCGGAACCGGACGTGGGAGCTGGCGGATCTTCCTGCCGGTCACCGCGCGATCACCCTTAAGTGGGTGTTCAGGCTGAAGCGGGATGAAGCCGGCGCCATCGTCAAGCACAAGGCTCGCTTGGTGGCACGAGGCTTCGTGCAGCAGGAGGGGGTCGACTTCGATGACGCCTTCGCACCCGTCGCGCGCATGGAGTCCGTTCGTCTTCTCCTCGCACTTGCAGCCCAGGAGGACTGGCGCGTCCATCACATGGACGTCAAGTCCGCCTTCCTCAACGGCGACTTGAAGGAGGAGGCCTACGTCCGTCAGCCGCCGGGATTCGTCATCCCCGGCAAGGAGGGCAGGTTCTCCGCTGCGCAAGGCCCTCACGGCTGCGGCGGGCACCACGAGCTGGAACGCTAAGTCGGACTCCACCCTCAAGCAAATGGGGTTCGGTGGCGCACACGAGGTCGCGGTCTGCAAGCGGGCAAAGGCGGCAACGCCCTGCTGGTGGGCGTCTACGTCGACGACCTGGTGATCACCGGCTCCAAGGAGGCCGAGGTCGAGGCGTTCAAGGCGGAGATGAAGACCGCCTTCCAGATGAGCGACTTGGGGCTCCTCTCCTTCTACACGGGATCGAGGTCCACCGGACAGCTCCGATCTCCTTCGCCGACCGCCACGCCAAGCGCACTGTCGAGCCGGGCGGCCTCACCGACCGCAACCTGCCCACACTCCTATGGAGGAGAGGTCAAGCCGAGCCGCAACAAGACGGCGGAGGAGGTGGACGCGACGCAGACACGGCGCGCATCGTGGGCGCCTTCGCTATCTCGTCCACACGCGTCCAGATTTGGCGTTCGCCGTCGGCTACGTCAGTCGGTTCATGCAGCGACCGACGACGAGCATCGGCGGCCGTGAAGAGGATCCTCCGCTACGTTGCGGGCACCTCCGACCACGGCTTGCACTACCCGAGGTGTCCGTGGCGCGCTTCATCGGCAGCAACGGCGACCACGCAGCGACATCGACACCAAGAAGAGCACAAGCGGGATTCTCTTCTTCCTCGACAAGTGCCTCGTTAGGCGGCGGTCGATCAAGCGGCGGTGGTGGACCCGTCCACCGTGAGGCCGAGTACATAGCGGCTTCCACCGCTCGACTCAAGCGCCTGCTCGCTCGACCGCTGGTGATCTCCTCGGCGAGACACCGGCGGTGGCGCTCAGGGTGGACAGCAAGTCCGCTCTGGCTCTGGCAAAGAACCCCGTTTTCCACGAACGAGCAAGCACATCCGGGTGAAGTACCACTTCATCCGAGGTCATTGGATGAAGGCGAGATCAAGGCGAGCTACATCAACACCACGGATCGACTTGGGACCGCTCACCAAGCCTCTTGGGAGGGTCAAATTCCTCGAGCTCGCTCTAGGATCGGGATGGTTCAATTTTCCCACAAGACGACGCACAAGACTTAGGGAGAGAATGATGAATAAGTCCCTGTACTGTGGTCTTTGTGGGGTGGGCACATGGTTCTTGTACAGCAGCTTTAGACTAGCATCTTAGACTAGCTTTAGGGCAGCTTTAGACTAGCATCTTAGACTAGCTTTAGGGCAGCTTTAGACTAGCATCTTAGACTAGCTTTAGGACAGCTTTTGACTAGCATCTTAGACTAGCTTTAGGACAGCTTTTGACTAGCATCTAGGACTAGCATCTTAGCATATGCTTGGTCGGTTCTCGACCAATAATTTGTATCCCCAACCCCTCAGGTTGGTATGGCATTGTGCGAGAAATAAACCAAGAAAAATTGCCCCATATCCAAGTGTCATCCTCTCCATGAGAGTAAGGATCTTGCTATCACCAAGAGCAAGAGTCCAGCGACTAACAATCTGATTTATATTGGTTTGCTTCTTGAATGTCTTCCTTCGCTACAACTGCAGGATCTTTTTCATACCCTTTCTCAAATATAGGGCATGTTTGGTATGGCTGCGGCTTATGGCTTTTGGCTGAAACTTTTGAATTTTAGCTGTTTGCGACAGAGATTACAGAGAGAGAGATACTCGTTTGTGATTTTGGTTGATACAGATGTTGAATTTTTAACGAGTACTACAATTAACTTATAGACCCCGTCTTGAGAAAATATTCCGTTTGAAAGTTATGTACTCTAGCAAAAGACAAAATCTGCTTTTAGAAGCCGTTAAAGAACAGGCCCATAGGTATCTGGAGACAATTTGTCCATGTAAACTTCTAGGCACAAACAGTACATTGCAAATACAACTTTAAAAACATAATCTGTCATAAGTGAAGCTAATGCTTAGGAATAGCATGATGCATTTTTGCCTAATAAAAGAGTAATTTATAATCTCTTACTATGACCTTATGAATAGTGATCTAACGATTTATACAATTTATTGAGCTTTTTTAATTCTATATATTTTTTTGAACTATTATTTTTATTCCAAAGTTTTCAGCCAAGCAGACCAACCGGTCTCACGGCCCATCAGCTAAGCGGTACATGCCACCGACATGGCACGAACACCTATGGGCCGTGCTTGGGCCGCCACCTCGACCCATAGGCCGGCACAGCACGGCCCGTTCATGCCAAAGGGCTAAACTGGCCATCCCTAAAGGCCCGTGCCGAAGCGGGGCCGTGCCATGCCGCCCATTTGGGCAGGTCTAGGGGCGCGCCCGGCCTTGAGATTGAGCTGTGGGAACCTCTCACCAAACTCTATCTTACCAGGTGCACCTCAGGTCGTAGATCCCAGGCGAACTCCCCACACATGGCAGCGAGGAGCGCGTCGACGTAGAGAAGGCGGAGCGCATGGGGGTAGACGGCGATGAAGGAGAGGCCACTGTGGAAGGCCCAGCGAAGCATGTGTGGGCCATGGGCGAGCCCCGCCGTCGGCGGCGCGCTCCTAGAGGAGGCAGGACCGGATCAGCGTGTCGACCGGTGTGCCCAGAAGCGCACGCGCCGAGCGACGACCACAAGACCAGGCCGTCGCGCGTGAAGCAACTCCTGCAGCACCGCTGCCGCAAACCCATCCGTTGTAGCACTGGGTGATGGCGCTTTGGGGTTCGGTCGGCTGTGGTGTGTTGGAACAAATCTTGATTTATGTTATTTGTGTTAAGTGTGTTTGAGGTGGTTGAAACTGCAGTTGAAGACATGGTCGAAACAACAGTCGTGACCATGGTCGAAGAGTCAGTCATAGCGACCGTAGTCGTAAGTTACTGTAGCAGTCGTAACGACCGGATTTTTGTAAGTGTACTGTAGCACTCGTTATGAGTACTGTAACAGTCACAAATATGTGAGTTGTCGTAGTGTCTGGACTTTCCCAGTGAGCGAGTCTTTTGGGTAGTACGCGATGTGCGCAAGACGTATAGTCGTGGCTGGTAGAACCGGATCGTAGAGTGTCTATTTATATCTTTGTAATCTGTCTATGTAGCATGCCACATACCGATATGAGACACTACTATGGAACGTTATCGCCAAAGTGGAAAAGTAATAAAAGCAATAATAGAAATCACTAGAAAATTTAAAAACTTAAAGGTACTTCATTTAGAGAATCAACGGAAGCTGAAATAAAGGTTTGAAACATGTGACCGGTCCACTTCTAACCAAATAAAGAACAAATAAAACAACAAATAGTGGTCAACCACGATGCTGCAGACTCGAGTGCTCCCACCCATGCATGATGCCATCACTCCACTGGCATTTTACCTGAGAATGAAAAAAGCAATCGTGAGATTTGAAAATCTCAACAAGTATCCAACAATGGTCACAACACGGTGAGTAAAGACAAGTACTGCAAGCACGATATGTAAAGGACAAGCCAAGCAAGCAAACAATTGATACAGGTTAAGTGCAATGAAATCATGTTATCGAAATACGGATTGGAGACAAACATTACAGGAATAGTGGCATTAAAGATAAATATTGTTTAGCAAATTATGCCAACAACATTGGCGATCACTTCCCACATACCCGGTTATACGAGAATAGTCAGACATGTCATTGTCCTCGATTGTATAATCACCGACAGGGTGTAATATCTTGAGTAACGAGAGTGTACGACCCCTCGTACGTTACCAGGTGGGTGAAAATCTCCTCTATATGTGGATGACCCCAGGCCGGTAGCCGTTATATTATTAACATGTTATATTGTGTGAATTTAAGGGAAACCAAAGAAAGCTAAGATAATATTAGGAGAAATGAAAGGATTTGCTAAGATTGGAAATGGAGAAACATAATTGCTGATATAAGGATGATATGGGATGATAATATGGTGATAAAATAACTGATACATCATAGACAGATTATATAATATGAATTTAAGGAAACTAAGATATAGCTATGATAAGGCTATGATAAGTGGAATAGGTTGTTGAGGCTGGAAACAAAAAGCTTAATTCCCGGTATAAGGCGATATGGAATGAATACAAGGTGGTAGAGATCTAGGAATTAACCTAGAATAAATACTATAACCTAGCTCATGCAAGGGTTGTCATTCATCCAAGCTTTATTATGTGTTAAGTGATTATTAGTCAGATTAACATGTATCATGCACATACAAATCCGTCATGGCCCACATACGACATCAAGCAATTGATGGATCATGGTAACAGGAACTAGAACCTAGCAGCCTTAATGTAAAAAGAGTGCTAATAGTTTTAAACCTAATTAAATATGTTTATATGTTCCCCCATTAATGGTTGAAGCATTACATCTAAATTACTAATTAAAAGCATAAATTCTAGAACATAATTAATTGAGCACTCTAATATACCTAAGGGCATGTGAAATAAGATAAACAATATTAAAAGTCTATAACCAAATAAGTATTGGTAATATGATAATAATCAGGCAAACATTGGTGATGTGATAATAACCAAGGCAGGTTTAGTGATATATCGGTAGCCAGGTAACTTTAGTGATATGATATTAGCCAGGTATCGTTGGTGACATGATATTAGCCTGGCATCGTTGGTGATATGATATTAGCCAGGTAAGCTTGAGTGGTATGGCAATTGTACTTCAACGATGAGTAATTTGGAAATATGTGATACGTGAAACGGAAAGGCCACGACCACGAGGCACCTGCCTTGAGCCCGCTTGGCGGACACGCTATTCGGAAGATCAAATGTGCGCAATTGCCGAACTGCTCCCTCAATAGCCATGTGTGAACCTACATGGTGGAATGGAAGTGTATCAAACAAGAGTAATGATAAAATTGTGGAAGAACATGAAGAGATCGTTCGGCCGAAAGGAATCGCGTTCGCTGAGATTTCGCCGTGCGAACCACCTCCGCACACCGGCCTACTCCGCCGACCCCCGGCCTTACCCAGCCTGTGCTGCCGCCTCTCGGCTTGAGCACGAGCCGATAAGCCCCCTCGGCGCGCCGCCTCAAGCGTGCCACTCCTCGGCCACACCTCCCAAGCACCGCTCCTCGACTGGCCTCGTCGCCTCTGGCCTACGCGCCACTGCCGACCACCGACACCCTCCAGCCAAGACGCCTCGGCCAATCGCCTGCTGGCCTGCTCTTGCGCCGTCGCACCGCTTGGCGCCGCACATTGTCTGCCGACGCGTGCGCCGGCCAGTGTTGCCCGCCACCGGCGCCTCCCATGGTCGGCCACGCCCTCGGCGGCTTCTGCGCCACCGCCCGACGCCGCCTCGACTGCCGCGCCGCCCGTGTGATGCCCATGCCGCTAGCCGCAACGCCGCGCCGCCTCGCACCGGTGCCGCCGACCGCCCCCCACTGGCCGCACCTCCGTGCCGGCCAGACGCCGCCCAACCAACTCGCGTCGCCTGAGAGGAAGAAGCACGAAATATATTCGTTTCCATCGGAGAGAGAGAGATGGTTTAGGTAGGAGAGAGAGATAAACGGGAGAGAGTTGATTAGATTAGAGATAGGAGAGATTATATATATATGGTGTTGCAGTCTGTTAATAGCGGTGAATAATAGAGAAAAGGAGAAGCGACACAAATCGAGTTCACGTCAGAAAAATACCCTATTGTTCTTCATCTTTCCCGTGTAGTGTGCATCAATGAGCGAAT
Organism: Bonia amplexicaulis; assembly: GCA_036346245.1. NCBI lineage: Eukaryota > Viridiplantae > Streptophyta > Magnoliopsida > Poales > Poaceae > Bonia > Bonia amplexicaulis. The sequence goes on from CM070764.1 coordinate 2,672,617, forward strand.
ATAGTGTGTGATTCCTGGATTCAGTTTTAACAGTTGGTATCAGAGCTTAGGTGTGAGGAGAAGCTGCCTGAGATGACTCCCTGGTCGGTGTGATGGCGTGCGCAGTGGCGCGCGTTATGCGAAGGTGCACAACGACAAAGGTCTGCACGGCCATAGAGAGGCCAGCGCGGTTTGCTAGAATCGCACATGGCGCGTACATGGTGCCGTAAACACGACGATGTCTAAAGTGGCAACGGCATCGTCGAAGTGTGTGTGTGTGGGGTATGTGTATATGGCACAGTAAGAATGTTGCGTGTGTCATTCAGTTATTTGTGCACGTAGGAGGTATGTTACATACGTGCACATAGTTGTGTCATTTGGTTGTTTGTGCATGTAGAAGATGTGTTACATACTTGTATATAGTTATGTCATCATTTTTCCTGTATAGTGTATTTTATGAGCAAACTTAATGTGTGATCACTGGATTGAGTTCGGTGAAGCGTACGATGAAAGGAAGAAAAGCTCGGGCGGGTGTGGTGCGAAGCGTGCGATGAAAACTGGTTTTCATCCGAGGTGGCGGGCGTTGGATGGTGAGTTGGGCCGAATGCTTGAAAAAGGAAATAAAATTGGATCACGGAGCAAAACAAAGTCCGGCCACTTTCTCAGAATACGCGCGTTCAGCTCGGATTTGGCCCATTAAACATCAAACTGGGCGTAGATTATGGAGCATTATACTCAGCCCCGTTGGAAAAGCCCAGAATCTGAACGGCCCATGATATGTTAGGCAATTCACAAGAAGCCCAAACCAAGCGTTTAAGCCAACTTGGTCTTCACTCCGTTCTTTTTTACTTAACATCTTTTATTTTTTACGGTATATAAGATACAACTTTAATCGTTATTTTTTTATATAAATTTTATATTAAGATATACTAATAAAATTATAATATTATAAAAGTATTTTTATGACAAATATAATGATATAACTTTTGTGTAGACAATATAGATAGCTTTGAGTATATTATCAGTCAAACGTTGAAAAGTTGATGGCATGAGTTCTAGGAAGTAAGTAAAAAAGAATGCAGGGAGTAGCAATTAGCAACAAGAATACAACAAAAGGCTAATCGGAGAAGAAAAATAGAATTACCCGTCTCCAAATTGAGCATGGGTCCTGCTGTGAAGATGTGAATCAATTAAAAATTATGACCAGAATTTTCTACCAAAGCTTCTACACATCAGAAGGTGCAAGAAATATGGAGCTGGTGCTTCAAAATGTCCCAGTGAAAGTTACACATGGCATGAATGAAATTCTCACAACCCCTTTCAGAGAAGAGAAAGTTAACAAGGCCCTGTTCCAAATGTTTCTGATTAAAGCACCGGGTCCAGATGGGTCCCCAACCCATTTCTTCCAGCGAAGTTGGGATCTATGTGGGGAAGAGCTGTGCTGACGACAGGTGGGCTATGTCAGGTTCCAACCCACCCTTCGACCTGCCCCGACCCCCCTCCCCTCAAGATCCGGGCGGTGGTGGCCGAGCTGCAGAGGCGCCCGGGCCGGCGAGAAGCTGGCACGTCCAGGCAGGCAAGAGTGGAAGGCGACTGGGGCACCGAGGAGGCGAGCAAGAGGGGAGCCGGGGAGGTAACCAGTGAGTGGCGAGCAAGATTCAAGTAGCCCTGCAACTGCAGAGAAGATGAAAGTTGATGTGGAAGATTCTTGAAGCAAGATTGAATTCCCCACTCCGGAGAAGACGGGATCTATAAGGAAAGGGATTGTTATCAGTTCACTGGCAAGAAATTTGCTTGCGGAGAGGTATAAGGACAGATTTGGTGATCAGCTGTTGGGAGATGAGGATGAAACAGACGGCAACGACGATGACGATAATGGCAGTATTTCGCCTGGTGGCAGCCAATCTTTGGTTTCAGGAAGCATTGATACGTTCAGCGCATTTCCAAAGGATAAATCAAATGAACTTCTTGAGAAGTGAGCCATTTTTCTTTTTCATCTCATGCATATCTTTGCTGCTTAGCTATGATTATACACCATGCTTTCTTGCTTTACAATGGCAGACACAAGAATTTGCTACATTTTTTCAATCGAATGGAGAGTTCTATAAGGTTGCTGCGCCTGCGGAATAAAATGACTACATTTAAGAACATTGCCACCCAGGTGGAAGTACTTACAAAGTGGTATTAAAGGAGCTCTTATACAGCCATGGTTGATTGCTCTGCTGCTTTAATTACGCGGGAATGGTACTTCTCTTCAGGTGTTTCCATGATCGCGCGAGGGAGTCCGGTTCGTGGATTTTGATGAAAAGGGAGTTTTTGTGCCGATTCTGCTGGTGGAATTCCCGTTAGGAAGAAACTAAAAGCCTATAATAACTTTTCAAATTAACGGTTAGATTTTATTTGTACTACTATTTTTTTGCTATTAGTATAATATATCGTAAAAAATCTCTAAAGATAACAAGAAATGTCTGTCTGGAAAAGCATTTATTCATTTATTGGAGTCTGATGGTGGGTTTTCTGCATTACAGCAAGTTCTTGTACACTCATTTGGCACAGATAAAGCATTTATTTCCAGAAGCAATCCTGATAAAGAAGATACTCGTACATGATGAGAAAAGCATATGCACGTATGCTGACATGGAAATTACACTTCTAATGGACGCTGTGGAATGCAGAAATCCTGACCAGTCTCCATCCATGGCAATTTGCGAGACTTTTCACTCAAAAACTAGTTTTTTTTTGGAATCTAGGGTATTTATAATAGTATAGACAATTGTTATCTATAATATTTTATATGTTATTTATAGATGGCATTAAAGATGACTCATATAATATGTTGTCTTTTTGTATGTTACTATAGACAGGTTTTTCATAACATAATGTATTTTATTTATCGTGTTACATTCGACTACTGCATAATAGATGGCACAATTCTCTATACTCCTCTTTTTTCTCAATATCATCTTATGTCCTATGTGACAAGATTTATAGACAGCTGATATCACATTATTATACATGGTATAAGGTGACTAATAATGTACTAAGTCTGCAGGGGATGAAAATCAAACAAGGGGCACATGTGGTATGCCATCTTCTATTTGCGCATGAAGAAAATCTAGTGAGAGATGTAACGCCCCTATTTTTGGGGAAACAGGAGCGTCGATAATCCGCAACTACCTAGGACTTTAGTTGCGGACCGAACGAGTATCATGCCTGCTTATGAACATTTAAGAAGAGTTAGTTTGATTAAAATAAGACCTAACGGTCAATTTTAATAATATACCGGGCGTACAAGCTACAAAGTACTTACATACAGAAGAACCGTAGAAAACACCACAAGAAAACCTGAGTGCGGTCGCAACCCTAACATGAAATCTTGATTCATCTTCTTTGCTTCTAGAATTTGTTGGGGGGAATTACGCAAGACTGAGTACCAACCACTGTACTTAGCAAGTCACAAGAGAAATCCTAACTTAGCTAATTGCATGGATCAATCAAATGATAGGGGTATACTTGGTTTAATAATTTGAGTGGATGCACTTTTATTTGCAAACATTTTCGGAACCCAAAACCAAAGACTACTCCTTAAGATTATGGGGGTTTTTCTTTTAAAGCTTGATTATCCAACTAATCAGATTAAAACACTTGTGAAAACTACTTATGCCTCGCTACTGGAATCACCCAATTGACACAGCCACATTAACCGGGAGCATGACGTATTTGAATACCATTTAATTTGACTCTGCAGAGTTGCTCAACTTTACCCACAAGTATTCTTAACTCTCATGACTGAGTTAAGGAACCGGGTCGTTTCACTGCTCAATCCCTTGCTTACACTCTACCCGATAGGTTGGGGACCCGCACAACCTCAGATATCCGCAGGCCTACACGGAACGCCAAACCTGAGTTGAGGGGACCTATCGTTGTTGTGTATGGGTTTCCGTCCCACATTCCAACTCCCAAAGTAGGGTTCCACTCGAGTTTGAGCAGCTACTAAACCAAGGTTGACAAGTCAACACCTGTGTTTGAGCGATCACTATGTCATTTGCTCGGCCCAAGGCAATGGGAAAGCTCAACGGCGGCGAACTGCCGGGAAGAAGACGGCGGCGATTTTCGGGCACCAGAGGCCGTCGGCGGCGCTCTGGGCAAATCAGTGATGTCTGGAGCATCTCTGGGGTGAGGGGAACTCGACGGTGGTGGTGCTTCGAGTTGGGGAGCTCTCTGGCGAGCTGGCCACGGCGGCCCCCTTTCGACTGACGGCGAGCTTCGCAGCCAGGGCAAGGGAGGGGCGCTCTTGGCCGGCGGAGTCCACCATCGCGTTCAGGGAGCAAAGGAGAGCAAGTCAGTGAAAGAAGTCAGACTTTAATCGAGAGGGGAAAGAAAGAGGCTCGGGAGTTCACTAGCGACGGAGGAGCTGATCGGCGGCGATGCAGGGGCTCGGAGCTCAATCGGCTACTTGGGAAGTGTCTTGGGAGCTTGGGGAATACGATGTCGGTCTTGGCTTGGCTCAAGAGGGCGCGGGCGGAGCGGGCGACGTGAGGGCAGAGCGGCGGTGCCCGAGGTGTTTAATGGCGCGGGGTTGGCGAGCCGCAGAGGTATGGGAAGTCTGCGGGTGGGCGGGAGTCGAGTCCGAGTGACGGACGGTGACGGTGACGTGAGGGAGTAAATGCGCGGCGGGGTGAGGGGGCAGTGGCGCGTGTACAGGCGGTGGCGCTTGGCGGAGGAGGGAGGAGGCGGGGCGACGGGTGGGGCCACGAATCGGCAGACGATATGTCAAGGCGACATGGCGCGATCGCAAGCCAACGGCGGCAGTGGCGAGGGCACGACGGCGAAACCGTGGGGGGTCGCGTCGCACGGAGGAGGGAGATAAGGGCGGAGACCGACGAGTGGGGCCAAGGGAGGGAACAGGGCGACGTGGTCAACGGCGACGCCATGGGGGTTGCGACCGGTCGGCGGCAGCGCGGAGGAGCCGGCGAGGCAAAATCATGGAGAGGTGCGCTGCACAAAAGTGTGCGAAGGGAAAACGGAAAAAAGGAGCAGGTGCAAAGGAGAGCGGGAAGACGGAAAAGCCGAAAAGGGAAGACGTAATCCGCCTGGAAATTTCTGAATTGGGAAAGTTTTCAAAAATTCATCTAAAAATTTAGAAAAATCATAGGAAATTTGAAACTTTTTAGGGGTGTTTCAAGAGAGAGCCTCAGCTAAGGTCCCTCCCATCTATGTTGATCCGGTGAGTCTAGCTGAGGCTTCATTTGCGGGCGACCGAAGAGGGGGCTGAGTCGGCGGTGCATGTATCCTTTTATATTATTGTGCAGGTTCTGGGCAGCTTGTTAACTTGGAGAAATCTTCGATTTACTTCAGTAAAGGCTTCAAGCAGGTAACTCGGGACATGATTAAGCAAACTGCTCCGTTCTAAACGGTTTTAGTTTTTTATTTATTTTATTTTTTGGTTTATTTAAGCTAGAAATTATTTAGAACACTTCAGCTTCTAATTTCAGTTTATTTTAGTTTTTTTTGTTTTTCGGCTTTTTTGCCTTTTCTTTTTCTCCTTATTCATTTGCATTGTCTGTGACGATATAACGGTTTTTTTATTTTTTTTTTCTCAGAAAAAACTAATAACCACTACAATGTAATTTCAGTTATAAGCTAAAAATCATAATCAAAAGCTTAAGTCATAAAACAGTTGGAACGGGACCTCCCAATTGCTGAATGAAAGGTTTCTTGGGCTCCCTACAGATGTTGGCAAGGCGAAGGAAGGCTATTCAAATATCTCAAAGACAAGAGTTTGGAAACGAGTGCAGGGATGGCTGAGCAATGGTTGTCGGCTGGTGGTAAAGAAATTCTCATCACATCAGTGGCGCAAGGGATTCCTAACTACTCCAGAATTTTTTATATGAATAATCTATGTTTTATTCGAAATTACATAAATATACATGTGATCATATTTTTTTACACAAATAGGCTCCAGTCGAATGGAATAAGCTCCTGTGACCTTAGGCAATTCATGTTTGAAGTTTCACGGCTTTTGAATTAGTCAATCAAAAGTTACGTGAATTTAGAATCTTATGGTCATGCTGAAAATCCCTGTTCCTTCTGACTTTAGTGTAGAAGCGGTAGTACCGCTAGTTCCGTAGCAGTAGTACCGCAGCTACTAGCTATCGGCCACTTTGGTTTTTGATCACTCACTGGTCGTTGATTACACAGGTCGAGTTTCAACTTGCTTCGAACACTCGGATTTATTACCACACTTAGGTTATCGACCACGTCGGTTTTAGACCACTCATTGATCTTCGATCATGTTAGTTTTTCGATCACTCCTTGGTTATCGACCATGTTGGTTTTCGATCACTTTGGTTGTCGACCACATTGGTTTGCGACCACGCTTTAGTCATCAACTACGTTGATTTTTGACCACTCACTAGTCTTCGACCATGTTGTCTTTCGCCCACTCTGGTCTTGTTTCGACTTACTTCGACTATACTGATTTTCGACCATTCACTAGTCATCGATCATACCCTCTGTTGCCTGTCTGGTCCTAAAAGATCAATGTTACACAACCAGTCAGACAGCTCATGCACACCGATCAGATTGCCTTTGTATGCCGGTCAGGCCTCTCACATTTGACAGCAAAAGCAGAGAGCAAATGATACAAAATTAAGCTTAAACTTCAACAACGAAGCAAAGTCAAATATTCATAACAAATATAGAGTGATCTTCACATCGTCTCGCAAAACTGAAGCTCATTTGATGGCAAAATATGTTTGGGAAGCTCATTTGATGGCAAAATATGTTTGTTCTCTACAGGTAGGAAGATATCTGTTCCTGCTCCAACCACCAGAGTTTATTGATGCACATGTACAATGATGTGGGTAATAAAGTTTTTGCCTTCCTCTAAAAAAGGAAAACGACGCCGAAGAGGCGGAAGACGAAATTGAGCACGAAGCAGAGTTGAAGACATGGTGAGGTGAGGAGCATGAAGAAGATCCAACAAGAACATTATTTCGTCGTGCATTATTGAGCACGATACATCAATGTCTGTTTCTGAAGCATGTATTTACAACTTCTACTCGATCGCTTCTCGTCTCCCGGCAAGACAGGCACAGGCTCTGATCTGATCGCTCACTCTCGTCCCAGCACTGCAGCCTTGAACCTCCTCACCAGCTCCTTCCTGCAACAAACCATTCGATCACATCGATTAAAACTCCAGAAAAATCAATCACAGCAGAGTGAAGTTGTTTGTAGACTGTAAAATTTTCGTACCGCAGCAGCTGCCTGTCGAAGGAGGAAGCGGAGAGCAATCCTCTGTTCTCCTCGGCCCTTCTGATGAGGTAGGGGATGATGTGCTCCACAGGCCCGTAGGGCAGGTACTTGCTGACCTGAAACCCGGCGTTGCGGAGGCCGAGGGACAGCCCGTCCGCCATCCCCATCAGCTGCGCGAACTGCAGGTTCCGGTCTCCCTTGCCGATCCCCAGCTCCTGCGCTCTCGCCGCCGCGAGTTGCCCTGCGCGAGATGACACACACATGGGTTTCAGCTCAATCACATTCTTCAGGCGTTGCAAGAAATTAAGCGTCTGAATTTTCTTTTTCTTCTCCTTACCTGACTCGACGTTGTGGGTAGCGAGCATGACGGAGGCTGACCCGCGGCGCACGCGTTCGAGCAGGAAGGCGGCGCAGCCGTTGTAGCAGTCGTGGGTGTCCTGGATGCTGCCGTGGATCGGCGACGGCACGCCGAGGGACGCCGCGAGGCGGGTCTCCCTGGCGAGGTACGCGCCGCGGACCACCTTGAGCGCGAGGCGCACGCGCTCCGCCTCCGCCGCTCGCACCATGGCCTCAAGCCGGTCGCGCGCGTCCCGGAGGTACGCCTGGATGGTGCCGTGCACGATGGGCCGCCCCTCGCCGTTGAACGCGAGCGCGCCCACGAACGTGAAGTAGTCAATGGCCGGCTGCACCGCCGCGTACTCGGCGTCCACCAGCAGCGGGATGTCGTACTCCGCGCACCGCTCGCCGATCACCAGCAGCCGCTCGTGCGCGAGCTGGAGCTCCCGTTCCTCCTCCGCCGTCAGCGGCGCCGGTGCCGACGCGGTGAGGTAGAGCGGGCTGGAGTCGGACAATGTCGGGAACGAGTGCGCCTTCCACGGCAGGTGCAGCGACGGGTGCTTCTGCTGCCACCGCAGCAGGTCGCTCGCCTTCTCCAGCAGCGCGATGGGACAAAGCGCCGTGATCTTGATGCACACGCTCGCCTGCACGCAACGCAAAGAATCACAAGTAAGCTCAAATATAGTAGCATTAATTCTGATAAAAATATAGGATGAATTCGAAACAGCTCACTGTTTGCGGTTTATGTACAATGCTATAGTAACTCGTTTTCAAACAGTGTCTTTTTGAGGTGGGTTTATAAGTCGATTGTAATATACATTGTATCGCTTCAGCTATACCGACCAAAATCACATATAATTCTTTTCCTCTTCGTAATCTCTTTTGCGAACAGGCAGAATTCAAAAAACCATAAGCTAAAAGTTATAAAGTATAGCCAAAAATGGATTGTAGTATGATTTAATTTTGAATTTTTATTTCTTATTTAGTTCTAGTACTGTAGTAATCACTGATCACAAATGTCTAAATAAAGACTTAACTTTTGATGGTACTCCATTTAGTAGGGTTTTAGCGTGAAGATTTGGAATGGAAACGTGCGGCGGAGAAGGTAAGGGCAAGCTCGACAGGCTATAAGTGGAAGAAGATGATAACAAGCATGTCGGAATCAGGTGGCTAGTTTTCAGGGCCCACGAGCAGTGACATCCGTGCGATTCACTGGCAGTTTACTACCAGAAGATTCCCAAGGAATCCGCGGGTCCACTCGCGCGCGAAGACACCCCCCAAGATTCCGATTCCGTCCCACGTGGCACCCTCCCGTCCCGTCGCCACGCACGCGATAGCGAGGAATGAAAAACGTGCAGGTGCATGCAGGGGTAAGCGACGGCGACTCACCGAGCCCGGGGGCAGCGACGCCGCGACGTCCACGGCAGCGAGGAAGCCGGAGGCGTTGCGATCGCAGGCGGCGCCGTCCTCGGCGTCCTCGATGCCGTAGTCCAGGATCCCGCCCATGCTGCCGCGCCAGAGGCGCCGCACCACGGCGGCGGCCTCATCGGCCGTCTCGCCGGCGCAGAAGTGCCGGTACGCCGTGGCCCTCGCCGCGGCCCGGCCCAGCGCGCTCCCCGCCACCGCCGGCGATCGCAGCGCCGCCGTGGCCGCGTCCACCAGCGGGCCCACCGACAGCGCCTGCAGCGCTACGAGCGTGCGTGCCAGCACCGCCAACGGCTCCCCGGCGAACAGCCTCTCGGTGTCCTCGAACTCCAGCGCCTGCTGCGCCTGCGCGGCCGGTACCGCATCCGCCGCCGCCTCGGCGCCGGCGGCCGTGACGGCCGCTTCCGGAAGCTTGGCGGCGGCGGCGGCGAAGGAGGACAGCGCGCGTTTCGTGATGCGGGAGGCGATGGCCATGGAAGGCCGGACGGGACGCAAGCTTGGCTTTGCTGCAAACTAATCAACGAGGAGGAAAAAACCAACCAGCTCTGCACCTTACAGAGAAGAAGAAAAAGCAAAGCTGTAAATTTGGAGGAGGAGGAGGTTGAGATGAATCCAAGAATGGAGGAAGCAGAGGCGGTGCGGTTTTTGGTTTCTTTATAGGAAGGCGGTATGGCAAATTCCAGACGAGAAAGGTAAACGAAGAGAGAGAGAGAGAGATAGACAGACAGACAGAGAGATGAGCGGGAAATTAATGGGGAGGAAGCCGCGAGATTCCCAGCGGATTCTGCTGAATCGGTCGGCGACTTTTGGCTCGGAATACATTTGACTGACTCGGATCCTGCGTGGAGAGATCAGCACTAATTCATTTCCTTCCTTGCACGCCTCCTATGACTCCCGTTTTCCTTTTCTTTCATTTCCATTTTTAAGAGAGCCTCTATTTTAAAATATACATAAATATCTTTACTATTATAAAAAAAAGTTGGTGGTTGGTCCGGCCTCTCCCACCCCTTTTCACAAAAGGTAATACGACACGTATCCCAAAAGACTGCACGAATCTTCCCACCTTCCCATCAAAATATCTTTCTTTCCATGAATTAGTGGTCAAGGTGGATTTTATCTAGATCGCATTGTAGAGTACATCCGTATTTTTCATCCAAGTCTTAATCTTGTACTAGCTGAATTTCCGTTGCTACGGATTTTAAAATTTTATCATACTATATATTCTGAAACTAACGGGTGGTAAAATTTTTTAGAACATGCATATCGTAGCAACGCACTGGCATTCAGCTAGTTCGAAATAAGAATTAAGTAAAAGAAATTCGCTATCCCCCTATCTTATTATTTCTGGATACTATCGTGCTAGTGCGCATGCTACCCCTTGGTGCCTCAATGAACAGCCCACACACAAAGGAAGGAAACATTAAATCTAAAAAAGTAGTAACGGAATTTAACTATTTATACCCTTTGTTACACGATTCACTACAGCAACTCAGCATGTCAAGATTTTTTCGTAGAATCTAAGTAGAGGCACAAAGTGAAAAAAAAATTTATAACAACTACATTTCTTTCTCTAGAAATAGCCTAGAGAAACTATCTTTAAAAATCACTATTTTAAAACTAAAAGATAGGAGCTGTCGGAAACAGTGATTTGACCACGCATCATCATCTGTCCAGCTGGACTGGATCGCGACTTGGACGGGCTTGAATTCAGATCATACGCGTACTACTGACAGCCACAGAGCTCTCTGTACCGCTCCAATGAAACGACGGCGTACAATCGCGCGCGAGGCTGTACCATCGCTCGATCGTGCCGGCCGGCATCCTTTCACCCTCGATATCCACGGTTGTCTGATCAGGTCGTGCTTGTGCGTGAAGATTTGGAAGCATCAACAGAAAAGCCAAACCGGATAAGAGGCTGGCTTGGCTAAGCTGTTCCTGCATCATCAGACGTCGATCGATCACCGACATGGCCATGAACGAATAATTAATTTCGGTCTCTAGATAGTTTTTAGTTTCTTGCTTCTAGATTTAATAAATCAAAAATCGTTTGGAATTTATTGGGTTTTTAAAACGGTTTTTTCTTTTTTATTTATATTATCTGTGAAGATATAATAGTGTCTTTTATTTTTTTTCTTATTTTTTAATTAAATATCTCAAAAAACTAACCTCGCTACAGTGCCATTTTAACTAAGGATCTATTTATTTTAGTTTTTGCTGATGACTTTTGGTTGTACCTGATGAATAGCAGTAACCGATAGAAGCCACTGATGAATAGTATTATGTAAGAAAGATGGTGCAACAAAAGACACTAAAACATTTGGATTACTATGCGTCTTACAGAATTGTAATATAATAAAATACAAAATATGTTACAATATGAGAAATCAAAAGGTAGTGACTGATAAATAGTAGTGTCTGATAGAAATTACTTATAAAAGTTAGAATATTTGTATTAACTTCTATAGAAACAGAAACTAATACGAATAGCCTAAAATTATGAGAAAAAAGCCGAATTAAACTGGCCGTAATCGCGAAACATGTGCGCTAAACCTGGCTAGCTGTATCCTATCCATCTTATCCATCCATGTGAGCGATCGAGCAATAATAAAGAAACAGCATCCTGTCATGGCGATCTTGCCAGCTCAGGCCAAGCCGCTCTGCCTGCATCATCAACCGTGGCCGCTTGCGTTGGCATGCACGCGATGCGACCTGCCGCGGCCTTGCTCATGCTGCTGCCGTTGGCTAATCCAGCCAACACTTGAAAAAAAAGGGCTTGTCTTGATCTTCCTTTGGTAGTTGAGCAGTAGCAGCAATGATGGTTGCTTCCCAGCGAGGGAGAAGAGATCGAGTCCAACTGCTCGAGCAGTTATCCTTCTCCATCGGGGGTTGAACCTGAACGGACGGACGGATGCCGTGGTCGACTCGATATTCAAGCAGTTATCCTTCCCCATCGGGCGTTGAGCTTTGACCGGACGGACGGATGCCGTGGTCGACTCGAGCGCTGCTCGTTTTTAGCATTTTCCAGAGGATTAAGGTCTGTTCACGTAGAGGCAAATATAAGCGTCCATTTTCTAAAATAGCTTCCTTAGTTCCTTTTCATCTCGTTCTCGAAATAAAATAGGAGTTTATAGATGCATCACGAACCTTAGGGTATATTCTTTTCCTCCGAAATCGACGGTTTTTGATTTTTGCTACAGTACCTAACTTTTAAACGGAGTATTTTCTCAAAACGGGGTCTACAGGTTAAACGATCTACACGTTAAAAGTCCAACATCTGTACCTGCCAAAATCGCAAGTAAATATCTGTCTCTTTTCGAAAATAAAATAGAAGATTATAGATACATCACAAATCTTACTTCTCTCGTTTCTATCTTTATGTCTCCTCACTTTTCTCGCAATTTATCCCCTTTTATAGATGCTTTTCGGATATTACTATTTATTTTCACACAAAAGATAACAGATATCCAGTAAGAATAGGCCCTAGCTCGTCGCTAGGCGCTATGCAGCTAACCCATGAGATGCGAATATGTGATGGTAAGGATTATTGGCTCGCTCGTTTGTGTTTCAGTTTTTGGCTTATAATTTTTAGCTTTTTTATTTTGTTTTTTCTGGTTTTGGAGGGTTTTTGTCTTTTCTTTTTCGTATTTTTTATATTGTCTGTAATAGGATAATTTGTTTTTTTGTTTTTTATTTTTAAAATTTAATTATATTAAAAAACTACTAACAATCACAATGTACAAAACCTTAAACAATAAAAAACCAAAAATCATAAATTTAAGCCTAAATAAACACCCATAAGCGGCTTTCAGCTCAGGATAGGTAGGATCGAGGCAAATCACACGTCAATTGTCACGTCGTCCCACACGTCGATCTCTACTAGTGCCGTGCATAACACGGAAAAGCGACCGCGCCGCGTAATAAGCCATGTGCCCATGTCGCCGCCGACCACCTGACCGGCGAGGCTTCATGGGCTGGGCATTCAGAGTGCCGGCCCGCCTCTCGTACTGGGCTTCACCGATCCACACACGGGTCAGGCCGTCGTGTGGCCCTGTTGTTTGGACGAGGAGACCAATAGTGATAGCTGAGCCTAGTGTGCCATAATGGACAAAGCATGGTTATTCCTGGGCTTACTTTCCTCTTGCTCCGTCTCCTCCGTCCATGCTCTCTTTTATTTTTGTTTCTAACATACTCAGAAACCTGTTCATTCTGATATTAGCCCTGTTTTTTTAGCTTTTAAGCGATTTTTGGCTTCTCTTAGCAATCACTATTTATTATATTAATAAGTTGTGGCCTAAAAGAACAGGCTGATAGCTAGCATATGAAAGAAAACAGAGCTAGTAATGAATAGCCTTTTTCTTTTCAGAATTGCTACAGTTCAAACATACTGGGCAAGAGATAAAAACCGGACGGCTTCTTATTCTCTCACTCTCTCCTCATTCTCTTGCTTCTCTCGCTCTGTTCCTCTATCGGCGGCGATACCCTGGCCCCATCCTCGATGTCGACGCCCCTCTTCAGCCATCCTCGGGCACGGCGCCGACAGATCCGACCGTTGTTGTCAAATTTATCTTCAACCGTCCTCGGGTGTGGTGTTGCCAGATCCAGCCTTCCCCCTTCCCCAGCAGCCTAGGAGGTCAAGTGCGCTGGGGGAAAAGCTGAGGATCTTGACAGCAGGTAGGGACTCGGCCGCCCCGACCCAGTCTGTCGGTACGCGTGTGAGGACGCGGGTGGCTTCTCCTCCCTGCATCGGATCCACACTGCACACGCACCCCCCCTGCCTGCCACCGCCGCACCATGGCCTCGTCGCCACCTGCCATAGAGGTAGGTGTTTGTTTGTGCAATATTTTGATTTTATATATATAACAATCCTCGTCGCCACCTGCCATGGAGGTAGGTGTTTGTTTGTGCAATATCTTGATTTCATATGTGCAACAATCAATAACAATAAGTGCAACATCGAGTTTTTTGTGGAAACATTTGTTGCATACGGTGGTTAAATTTGTTACATACATTATATACGAATGTTGCAGGGAAACACACCCATAGTTTTTTTTGTTGCATACATGACAAGAAATGTTGTATACATGGTCTAGAATTGTTGCGATCAAACGTACGGAGCTAACGTCTGGATCGGATGTCCGGATGCTAATAAATTCCTTTTCTTTTAGATGCAAGAGCGAGCAATAGCTTCAGCTCAGTGTGAAAGAAGGTGAGCAGTAGTAAATGGAGCTGCAGCCTCGCAGCAGGAAGCAAGGCAGAAGCATGACTCGCAGAGGATCGATATAAAATGGCCTGGTTCGGGTCAGGCCACACAGTAAGGCCAAACCTGGGTCAAGATGGTCCTACCTGTTCCTGTCAGCTGATACCCATCCCTAAATGCTTGTCTCTCGCCTGGAATCACCAGAAGCGGGTCACACTCACAGCAACGCTACAAACACAGCCGCACATTTTGCAGATCCGACCTCACCAAAGCCACAAAATTCCTGCTCCGGACTCCTGATGTTATGTTCTTGCATTGCATTGCAACCAAGAAATGTGCAAGCAGATGCAAAGTTGCAGCTCTGAAAAGTCTGAAGCTTAAACAAACGTACCTCGATGTCTCTGCAAAAGAAACATCTTTGTACTGGAACTTGACGAGTTGGAACATTTTTCTTCAGGGTCCAAATTGTTTGGACTTTGGACGACCCTAGCACCCAAATTGGAAGGAGAGAAAATTCAGTCAACCCCTAGAATGCTGCAAGACAACAAACATAAATGAAATAGGCAATGTTTGCAGAGTGTTAAATGCGAGCTCCTGTCCAGCTCCTACATGAACATAGTAAAACCCCCCACATAAATGTCAAAACCAACAAGGGCCTACTACTAGCAGCAGATGCACCAAAATTGGTACCAATGTAGAAATTGAAACAGACACCGCCAAATGGCGCGGTTTCATCATGGTATATTTTGCCAGTTCCAACGCTCGCCTTCAGTTCAAAACCTGTGGAGCAAAGCGCCGCATTATTCAGGTACAAGCAGAGCAGACGAAGTTACGTTTATTCTGCCAATGTTAGTATGATCTTCGAGCTGAATGAAAATGGAGAGAAGGCGCACTTATAATCCCCCCAAAAAAAGAGATGATGTTACATACAGAAGCAATGGCCACAATCTGGTTTATTTATGTTCTTGTCTCTTGGGACTGGTTTCTCCTACGAACTTTTTTTCTCTTTCCGATTGCCAAAACGATTATGGCCTTCCTACCTTGCTACTACAAAAGCTATAGACTACTGCTATAAAACTACAGGATACCTCCATCCTTATGAACAGGATAGATTTCATTTTTTATCTCACCAAAAGAAATGAACATGATCAAAGCCAAATCTTGACCAACAATGGTGTACTTGTACATGATGAGAAAAATTCTGGTTTTCTTATCTTTTTGTTCCCCCAGGGTTATCGATCCGTTAGTTATTCACTACCTACACTCTTCCCATGGGAGAAAAGGGAGGGTCGAGGACGATAGATGGAGGTGTTTTTTCATTCCTCTTCGGTTTCTTCTTCTCTTTCGTTGTTACCGATTCAATTAACTGCCTCACTTCCTCCTTGAGAAGCATCTTCAGTGAGCTGGAGTACAACTTGTGCTTGAACTTCTCTATACCAATGGCTGAAGAAGCTTCAGAACAGTGAAGCAAAGAAATGCAAACTGAAAATGCCTGCAGCGCTGATAACCGTGCATGGAAATCAACCGAGAAATGTCTTTTCCCATCTGCCTTCATCACAAGGGCGGGGAGAACTTCTTTGTTACCCTGCTTCAACAGTTGGAGCACACAAATCAAAGATTAGATTTAGTTGAATATAAATATCTAATGCAATTGTAAGCTAATGTAGTGTAAGTAAACTGGGTATGTCGCTGGTTCAAAAATGCTTTTAACAGAGGATCAAACAACAATGAACTTCAATTGTCATCTAGGGATAGTTCTCTTGATGTGTTTACTAAGTAATTGCCTATAACAACCGTTTGAGGAAAATTTAAGTAAATACTAATTCATTAGTAGGAAAGTTGAATATTTGGGCGAAGTAAATCATATTTTGACTAGATTTTAATTACTCCTGTGCTGCATAAAATGCACACAAGTGGTAATAAGTAAACACAAAAATTATGTCAACATAGAAACCATTAGATTTACCTGAACAAATAGCTCCATGGGATGCTTGCTTTCATTCATCACAGAATCAACCCAATAACTATCATATGCATTGTCAAGGACAACGATTGGGCAAGACATGTCCCATCCACCGCAATCACAGCCTCCACCGCTCTTCAGACGGTCAAGTAATGGTGATGGGCTGGTCTCATCATCCCTCGGTAACCCATGTGCCCCGCCTGCTGTAACCACTTTGATAGTACCAGGTGGTGAGCCAGCTTTCAATTCTTTGGACTGGGTTTTATGAAATGGCACTTGGATTACAACAGCTGCAACCTGCAAATGAGGATGAAGATCTTCTCGGGACCAAAGACAAGATGTCGATACATCTGAGCTATTCCGTGCAGTATTTTGCCGTTCCGTCAGATTATTTCTCTCTGGAGACTCCCCAGAGATTGAATTATGAACAACATTGCAGAATGTTGGCTGAATGTAATCTGCACATTGAATTCTTTCAATGGCAGAACTCCGTCTGGCATGAGCAATGTCATACAAAACAAACTCGCTGATGGCTGAGTTATTCAAAATACCATCCTTTTCAACTTCAGAGTACAGATAGGAAGACACGTGCATCTGGCCTACAATTGGAGGCAGGCACCCATGCCTATCCTTGGAAGTCCTTCCCACGGTGCTTGCTCGTTTGCCAATGCTATGGAAAGTGTAAATCCAATTCAGTTCGTTTCCAGCTTTCCAAGTGCTAGCATAAATAGATTCTTCCGGACCCTTGGTACAAAACTCAAAACCAAAAGCACCATTATTGGGATCCAGTTTAAGAACGGCATGAAGATGAGTTGGTGATGAAGTAACTGTCATAGGCTGGGTTCCCCCACTTATCTGGCAATTAGGTGTGAAAGTTTGCTCAGTCCTTGATATATCACTCAACAAAGATTTGTGCAATACACTATTTTTTCTTCCACCTGGAGGACTACTACATTTAGCATCTTCCTTTTCCGTGAAAGAGGGGCTCCTCAGAGACTTGGATTTCATGATAGGATTCAGAATTTTCTTGAATGGACTAGATCGAGCTTTTTTGTTGCAATCAACACCATGAACACTTTCTGATGGACAGGTAGCATCAAAAACACCCACCTTAGCTGACAAGGACTTGGGCAGATTACTTACCAAGTCTCTTTCACCACGGTTACTCCCATCAGGATAAACACCAATGGAATGTTGGCAATCTGATCTTGTACCTTCGCTAGAACTACCTTCTAGCAAATGAGGAGCCATATTTTTGCAGGCACTTTTGGTGGTGTCTTCCTCGAGAGATAATTCCAGGAAACTGTCTCTTACATCATCTTTCAACAAACTGCAGTCCATGCGTGGCCTCCCAAGCCTTGAATTTTCATCAGGAACCTCACGCAATGAAAGATCAAGAAACTCCCTGGCAGCTTGATGCATTTTACGACTTGTGTCCATAGAAGACCTCGTCTTGCATGAACGGCTCTTCTGCGGAAACAAGTAAGCTCCACTTGTGCTAGGCTGACAGGATGAGTCGACAATCTCAAAGGACAGAGATGCATCTCTATTTTCTGCAGAATCTATTTTCCTCCTTCCCTCTTGGAGTTTCCTAAGTCTGCTAACGTCGCTGGAGCTCTGGTACATAGAGCCACGCTTGTGCATGATGCTATCTTCAAGGTTTGCTTCTCGGTGTCTTGAAGGCAAACTTTTGCAGTGGAAATTTGGGATCCAGTCAAGGGGCAGTTCTCCCAACTTTCCATCCGGACATTTCAACTGGTGATATCTGCTCGGTTGTGCCTCCCTGCTAGGACTTTCTGTTTCCTCATTGATAGATTGCATTGTTTCCTTAGCTACTCTAGGCCGAGAACGATTCCCCATAGAGGAAACCTGCATATCAAACCAAAATACATAGTTAGCTATTTAGGTCCACAACACTATACAATTAATCATTCTTTTTCTTTGGGCAATGCAGCGCAAAGCATTGCAAATAAAAAGATACAACACGAGAGATTTTCTTTTGCAACTAAGCCAATCATGTCTGGTACGATACTGCAATGAAAAGAAAAGGGTGAAACATCATTCTAAGATCTGTTCATTTTTCTTTTGACTGAAAGATCTGCTCATATTGTTACAAGATAGATAGAAATGTCCACTCCCACATGGATATATAAGCAGTTTGTACAGGAATAGTAGTCCATTACCCCATGAGTTCTAATTGGGGTGGAGAACTGCTTATTGGGATGAAAAACCGGATACAAAGAAAGAAAGGTAGAAATGGTACTCTAGTCAGGACAGGAAAAGAACAGTGGCGTCACTCCTAATCCAAGAACAACCATGAAATGCAACTCTATGTGTAACAAATTCGATAGTAGACAATTTTTGACGAGCTTTAAACTCCAAATTCACCATGTATGCATCTATTCCAAATAACAAAGAGAATCCACACACTGACCATACTCAAGAGAACTGGCCAAAGATGCTGGAAATTGACAGCTTCAGTACCTACCTAAGTTTCAAAAGGAACATGACAATACATCTAGCTAAACAAAAATAAACCTAAACCTACTCTCTATTCACCCTACATTATCAAATGATAACAAATCTATTCTTTTCCTATAAATACAAAAACAAGCAGTCTCACCCTAAAAATGAGATTAATGCATTGACCAAATCCCACTTTTCTATGTAAAAATCCCAGAAAAAGATGAACACTTCCACATGTCAATCAAATGGAACCAAATCCCACCATCAAACAGGCCAAAGCACCCTCCTCCAGAAACTTCCAACATTCTCACATCTGCATCAAATGCGACCAATAAACCCCTACATTTTCCCGAAGAAACACATCGTTTTCACCAAGAAAACTCGCCCGCCATTCCTAAAATGCAACCTTTATCAAGTTCCACCGCCCAAATCTACAACCAGCCGCCTCAAACATGGCAAAGAATAACACTTTGAATCAACCAAGGCCACGCCCAGGAAGGAATCAAGAAATGCCATTACCTTGACCCACCGAAAACCAGATCAACACAGCAGAAGAGGTAGACTGGATTGCTCTCTCTCTCTCTCTCTCTCTCTCTCTCTCTCGCGTGTGTGGACACAAAAAGCATTAGGGAGCGAGTGGGTGCGCTCACTAGTCTTGAAATCTCTTTGCGCCTTTAGAAGGTATAGAAGTGAAATAACAAGAGGCAAAGGGACTGAAGTGTAAAATATCTGGGAGCGATTGAACCTATAGCAACTTGCTATTAGCAAAAGCGCAAACGGAGTTTGGCTTCGCATATCTCGAGCCCGAGGGGTGTCCTCCTCCAGGTGCTAATTAAAGCCACCAAATGATTAATTAGCTGAGTAATTACCAGGGGAGTGGTAGTATTTAATTGGCTATTTGGGGGAATGTGTCACGATTGGGGAGGAGACTAACTCCGCTCGTTTTGGCGATGATTTTTAGCTTCTGCTTTGAATTCACTATTTTCTAATTTCATTTTTTTGTTTTAGTTTTTTGGTATTTTGTCTTTTTATGTTTTATTATTTTCCGTGATAGGATAATATGTTTTTATTTTTAATTTTTTAAATTTTAATTATACCAAATAAATTATCTCTGATACAATAAAAAATAAACTAGCTGCAGTAAAAAAACTATAAATCATCATCAAATTGCTCGTCCTTAACTGTTCACTATTAAGTGGAGTTTTTTAATCTGTGTTGGACGAGATGGGCAGCATTGTACTGTTACTCCAGTAACGAGTACTTGTTCGGTCTTCAGTGTAATTGTTTCTGAACAGGGTGATGGGCTGGTTTTTTGAGTCTATGTTTTAGTTTTTTTATAGTAGCTAATTTTTAAATTAAGTGGTTTTTTAAGATGAGCTCTATAAGTTAATTATTGTAGATATTGTCCTAACTTTATCTATATCGGCTAAAATCGCATACGAGTATCTCTTTCTCCGTACTATCTCATAAACAGCCAGAATTTAAAAAATTTAAGTCAAAAGTCACAGTCCAAAAAAACCTACCCGATATGTTTACAACCCCATCTATTACAAAACTACGCTCCATCTGAGGGCAAGCTCTAAAAGAGCCAGGCCTCACGCTTTGTGAGCCGCCTAGATGGGCTAGCAAAGCCAACCCAGATAGTTCCTTGGCCTAGTCGGCTAATTGGGCTAGACCATATTATGCAAGCCCAACACTCTTCATAGTCCATCCTAATACTATTCACAACATAATCTATTACTGTGCAGCCCATTAGAATCAGCCCAAACCTATACTATTTACCAAACCCGATAACCCAACCCGTGAGGAATAATGCCAACCTATTAATATTTATCTGACCCGTTACTATTTACTTAAAACCCGTTAAGTCTATTTATACTCATTTTGACTATTTCGATCCCGTCTAACCCATTTTCAACTCCATTTGACCAATCCAACCACCGTTTAGACCCTAATTATCTAAACTTTCCAATGTTTAAAACTTTTCTGAATTTTTATATTTTACTTATTCCCAACTCGTTTTCTTTTGAGTCCAGACTTATTTGGTTTCTTTTCTTTGCGATAGCATCCGGATTTGTCGATCAGACCGCTGAAGGAACCAATTAAGACACAGAAGAAGTAGAGCCAATCGAAGACTTCGTGCAAGAAGGCAAGTTATATGTCATTGATCATGTTGATCTCATATTATTAAATTATTGTTACTTTCATTATTAATATTTGAGCACTTTTATTTACATAAATAATAGTTTAGAATGATTTGATGAATAGTTAGATCCTACCACCAAAAATACTTGTCATAATTGTGAAAGCCATATTCACCATGACAACTTTAGTAAATTAATCACCGTATAGAAAGCTAATAATAGATTAGACAACTGAAAAGTTTTAATTGAACTACTAAGAATATTTAGGCTTTATGCTGATAGATTTTGAAATAATACTAGGGTTAAGGCTACTTGATGGGAAACCACTAGATTATGCTAATAAAACTAGAGATAAGTAAGGAGGGCATATTTATTGAATGGTCCAACTTGAGCAATTGGACATGCCTTTTCAAAGACATTGGATGGTAAATTATGGAGATCCTTTCAAGAATCATGGTTTTATAAATTTGATTGGTTGAAATATAGTACGAAAGAGGATGTTGTATTTTGTTTCTATTGTTTCCTTTTGAGGAAGTCATCACAACCCAACACATTTGGTGAAGAAGTCAGCTTCAAACATTCATTCTTAATATTAGGAGAAATGAGGAATTTCATGGATATCACGGTATTTCAAATTCTACTCAAATGATGTTTGAAACAAAAAAGATATAACTTTCCTATTGGTATATCACTTCATAGAGTTGACATTGATCCTTCAGGTGGTAACAACAGCTGTTGAGAAAATATTTATGGTAATGAATATTATCAAAACATATTTATGCAACAATATAACCAATGAGTGGCTCAATGACTTGATGTTTGCTACACTAAGCGAGAGATACTTATAAACATTGATGATGATAGAATAATACGACGCTTCTAAGACAAAAAATCTCGCAGAATGAATTTACCTCGTGGTTCGAATTTGCCTCATAATTCACGCTAGTGCCTTCGTGGTGTGTTTCATTTATTTTGAATATTCATGATCACTTACAATTTACATCACTAATTTTGACATACGTATGACAGATCACTATTCATTGGAAGCATATTCATATGTTTTTTAATGAACTATTCATATGTTTTAGGGATTCACTTTTCATTATCGAGGTATCTTCATTGTATTTTCTCTCTTTTTGCTTTGCTTCTTTTTCTATTCATGTATGAATTTAAATTGCACAAGAATAAATGACTATATTTATCAATTTAGCTTAGTCTTTTAAGTTTACCCTTCATTTTATCCTGGCTTGACAAGAGTTTTACAAACAAGCGGTTCAGTCAGATCATTGACACCTCTGCGGCTCTGCCAGACTATCACAAGAAAACGTGAGGAATGAAAGCTCTACAAATGCATCATTTTATTATGATTCAATTAATTAATTCAAAAACATCGGGCCTGTTCTTTTCGGCTGCGGCTTATGGCTTTTAGCTGAAATTTTTTAATTTTGACTGTTTACGGTACAGATTACGAAGAGATAGATACTCACTTGTGATTTTGGCAGGTACAGATGTTGGGCTTTTAACATGTAGATCGTTTAACCTGTAGACCCCATCTTGAGAAAATACTCCGTTTAAAAGTTAGGTATTGTAGCAAAAGCTAAAAACCGCCGGCTTCGAAGGAGAAGAACAGGCCCATCATTCTATTAGTGTGGATTTGAAAACACATGCAGTGGCGGGATGGGCCGGACTGAAAAACCGGCCATCCTTGCAAAACCCATAAATATTTAGTTTGGGCGAAGCAAGCGGGCTCGATCCATCCTTACAGAAGCCGACGGCTTTTTAACCTCATCCGCCATTTTTTTCGCCCCTCAATTCCGATCTCGCGCGCTCGAGGAACCAAGGCGGAGAAGCAAAGAGGAGCTCAGGAGCGGCTGTTCATCTCATCTCCAACCGAAGGATTCGCTCCAATTGCAGGCTCTCCAGGTGAGTGGATCGATCCCCACGTCTCAAATGCGTCCGCTCTTCTCGCAGCAGCTGAATTGGTTAGGGATTTCGATTCGGCGCGGCGTTTGGGCCTAGCAGCCACGGTGCATCTGTGGGGATCGAGGGGCTGGTGATTAGCATGACGAGATTTCCTGGAAATTTTGGTTTCTAGTGCTCGATTTGCTGTTCATTTGCGTAAATTTTTTATCCTAGATTCGCAGGCCTCAAACATCTCGGGAAATTACGCAGCATCTGGTAGGAGCCACTGAATTTCTTCCTTGTTTTTTTGGATGGGCAGTTTAAACCCAATCTAAGATATTATAGAAGAAATTAAGGTCTTAGTGGTGCGGTGTAGGCGTAGATTAACTGCTCTTCAGCGAGCCGCACATGGTGATCTCATGATGGCTGAAATTTCAAATACCCAAGTGAACCGGGTGCTGCGTCCCGTGCTGAGTGGATGAGTACCAGCTAGTTCCAAGTTCCTGATACTTTTGGATTGGGAGGTTTTGACTATTGATGCCGGAACTGGGTGCATGATGGCACGCATTGGAGCTGATATAATCTGTGTACTCACTCACATCAGGAGTTGGATGTGTGTGTTTCACTAGTAGATAGTGTTGCTTTCAATGTTTTATCTGCAATTGATTTACGAGCGATGCTTATTTTTTCTTTTCTTTTTCAAGTAGCTCAAACCTAGGCCTGCAGATGATTCCCATAGCCTTGGCGATCGGATTAGGCATACTCATATTTCTAGGAGGTTTATTGATCTGTGGAAGCATAATTTGAGTAATGGAAATTGGTAACACATCCTTTTTGTTTTCATTAATTCCTTTCGTACTTTGAGTGACAGCAAATCCATGTAGTGCATATGTGCAAATGTGAGAAGTTTATCTGTCTACAATGAAAGAGAGTGTGCTATAAGCATACTGAAAATGTATTAGTATTTGATTTGCCATATATGATAACGTTTAAACATGTATTATTCTCGAGAAACTTTACACATGTACACACAAATACATACATATACATATACATTAAGCTTGATCTAGTCTTGCTGAAAAGTGTATGACTCACACATGCACACAATACGCACAATGGACAAGAGGAAAATTGCAAGGCCTTTCAGATTGCTGTGTACTTTAGCTGTCCAGAGGCATGGCTATGACAGACTGTCCAACTTCATCCAAAGAAATTGCACAACTCGGAGGTTTGCAGGATTGAAACATTAGCTGTCATGCATGAGAAAGTTTCCACTGCAGTTAGACACTTTGACTAGTAAATGTCCTCGAAAATTCACTATCCAATGATGCTCGCATAGGCCAAACATAGTAGCCCATGTTATTCTGCCGCATAAAAAGGGTTATTGTCATCATGAAAACTTCTACAGCTCTACCTAACGACTATACTCATCACAAAGCACCACTGACAAGGGATCTGATCAGAACTTCAAATCCACAAATCAAAGACAGTCTCATCTATTAATTCATCTAATACAAACTCCCATATTTCCACAACAATTCCTTCAGTTTTCGATCGAATGTCCATCCATGTCTGAACTTCCAAATCCCTTTTAATTATCTGATCTAATGTACTTGGAAAACTATATTGGAGATAACTGTCAACATACTTGTCAACTTCTGAGATGAGGTTTTCTCCTATTGGAACCGTCTGTATCTCGTGTTTGAGAAAAGATAACCAAGAAGAGAGTCTAAAATATCTCTCTTGGATCTCTGTTAGAGCTTCACAGATAAAATCAAACAGAAGCTTCAGATCATCTATTTGATCACCTTGATTCTGCAGTTCTTCGAACAAGCAAGGGCTGATTAATTCCTCCTCTAGATACCATACCTCTAGATTTTGCTCTGCACATAATTCTGAGAGCTCTAATACCAACTTTATATAATCAAACCTGACATTCTTGTCCTCCCAGAAGACCTTTATATCTGATTCATTCTCTGGGAAGTACAGGGTCCCACGAAAATCTTCATGCAGCTCACCTGTATGTCATAAAAAGTGAAGTCAAGAACTCACATTCTTATTTTCAGAACAGATATGTCAGAACAGATTATTTTTATCAGTAAAGGGAAAAAGGTTAAAGTATTTTGTATCAATCGGACTCACATTCTTTCATGTTTTCGCAGTCAGGACTGCTAACATCTTCATAGAATGAATCAAGAACAGATATAGGGCTGGGCTGTTCTTGCTTTTCATAGCTTTGCTCGGGAGAACCATGTGCAATTAATTTGGCTGATGCTGTTGGTTCAGGTGTTTCTGGATCTTGCTGCTCCAACTTTTCAACAATGCTCTCAGGGGAGTTCAGGAACATTTGAACAGGTTCTTTTCCTTGTTTTGTTTCTTCTAACATTTCCTATAAATGAAACATGAGACATTTGAAATAATAATCACAAACAAAAGATGGAACAATTCTATGCATTTATTTGAGCTTACTGGATGTGAGCTGTCGATGCAGAGTTCGGCTGGGATGCACTGTACATTGCAAATTATTTCAGAACTATCGAATTTGTCAACTCTTTCAATACACATGGCGTCTACCACATCAGTAACATCTCTTGTTCCTGCCCAAGATTCCAGAGTTATTTCTATTGAAAGAATAAAAAAGTACCACTCAGATCATCCTGATGATTTATGCGAATACTGAAATTACCTTCTTGTGCTTCTTCTTTCATGCAATATTCTTCCTGAACCACCACCTGATCATCAACTGCTGCACTAGTACAATATGAAGTGCTCTCTGAGTTGTCCCGTGATTGGCTTTTCTCTTGTGCAGATTCTTCTCTATCAACCATGGATACAAGGCAAACATCTATCTCTTCAGGTGAGAGGTCAAGGCGCCCTTTTTCCCTAGGGTTACTCCTAGGCGATGACACATTGCAATGAGGGAGAGAAAGCATTCCTTCCAAGGATTTTGCGACTTGGACTGTTGGATACTTGGCGTTTTGATTATTATCCTTTAGGATATCCGTTAAATGCTTCTTGGCTTCCTCGTAGAAGATAGGTGCACCTTTTGATGCTTCTATACGATCACTGATTTCACTCTGGTTGCTATTTTGTTGCTTTTGCGTACTGCTGGTTGAAGGCCTGAGGTCATTCTTAAAATGTGATGCAGATTTGTCTGCCAAGCTCCATTCGGTGTGATGTTTAGAATCCTTCTTAATTGCAATAACGGAACCTTTGAACCTACGTGGATCTCTTTGAAGGTCATCTGCAGGTACCGCATTTCTTTCTCTTCTACTTTCACCAGTCACAATTCTGAATCTCCTCCTGACTTCCTTAATTGAAAATTTTGTGCTTTCCCTTCCACTGTATTCCGGAGCTTGCGATGTACAAGGTTGCTGATGTAAAGGTCTTGCACCGGTAGTCACTGTCTGATCGATCTCTCTTCCTGGATTTGGCTTTAGAATAACTATTTTGCTAACAAGTTGAGATCTGTTGGTTCCTTCTTGCATCTGCTTTCTGTTTGATTTATCCTTTCTCCAGAAAAACATATGTTTGCTCTCTTTACCCAGTGCTTTTGTAAACATATGTTTGCTCTCTTTACCCTGTGCTTTTGTAGCCAACTCATGATGATTTGAGGATCTTGTTTCTCCAGGAAAATTACTTTGTCCAAGAATTTTATCCGGCTCCAACTTAGTCGTCAACCTACTGTTTTGGTGCTTTTGGATATTATCTAATATATGTGAATTTGGCTTCTGAAGCAGCTTCAGGAAAAGTTCCTTGTTTGAACTCAGTATCTCCAACGCATCCTTAAATTCTTTGGATTGAGCTGCCCTGCTGTTAGAAAGACTATTCTCATCTAGTAGATTTTCTCCCTTGCTCTCTTGAGATTGCTCATAATCAAAATTGCAATGAGGATTATTTAAATCATTAAGCTTCTTATGGATTATGGACTTCAGTGAAGGACACAATTCACTCTTATTCTTGCAATCACCATGTGGGCAGTCATTGTGGCACCTATAAATCTCACCTAGGAAATTTGCCAAGGCAGATTCGAGACCATATTCTTCAGCATGGCTCAAGCTCTTGGAATCCTCAGCATCCATTAATCCAGACAAATAAGATGTGGAGATGTCTGTGTGGTGATTTAAGGCCCCCATTGGTTTATTTGTATGCTTTGAACTTCCATCAAGAGAGATATCATATCCGAGGTCAGCTAATCTTTTTTGAACCTCATTGTTTGGAATTTTCTTCGAAAGATTTACTTTTCCCAATTTGACCTCTGTAAGTTTTTTGACGGTTTGTTTCTGCGAAGTGCATTCTTCTATGTTCTGAAAAACAGAAAAAAAAGTAAAATGGTATTGCTTTAGGAAAAATCGAGGCTTTTGAATGCATGCATGATACTGGAGACAATTATATATTGGGTTGTAAGTTGTAACAGCCGTGAGCCACTGGTGGCCTTCTGCTGTCAAATGCCAAGTTGATGGAATGCCAGTTTTTTTAGAAGTAAAACATGGTTCTTTGCTAGTTCTGAAAATTAAGCCCCTCAAGCATACAACTTAATGGATAAACTGGCCTAGATAAATGATTTAGCGTCAGTGTGTCACTGCCTTCACTGTTGACAACACAGATATTTTGCAGTCTTTGCAGTTAAAATAACAGTGTTAGTTAGACTATGGTAGTCAATAAAATATGACTAGTGGATTTGCTCCTCAAACTACTACTTGCTTAGTTCATATGACTTACATCATGTTCACCCATTTCGTCAAAATCCCTGGACTTCTTTGTTGAGTGCCCTCTGTCTGAAAAATTACAGGGTCCATCATCAGAATAATTTTCCAACATCATTACAAGTCAACAGAAAATTTATACTGTATATTGTTTTGCTGAACAATATTAACATTTTTACCATTGACTAATTCTAGATTGTACATCAGATGCAGTTGATCTTATTTTACTTTAGGAAATAGTGCAGAGGATGAAGAAACTCATTCTGCTGCAGGTTGCACTTCTAAACTGTAAATACAATTTCCTGAAATAACCCGGTAAAAATAACCAAACAAATACAAACAAATTGATAATATTAGCATCTGGTTTGGTTTTCGTAGAAAATGAAGTGATTTTATTGGATCAGGTGACAGCATTTGAAGTTCCAACGCAACTTGAAGACGAGCTCATAGCTTCGCCCATATGTTAAGATAACTACAGAATTTCATAGCAACTATTAGTGAAGAAAATTTACCTGTGATCTCCCGGAATTTATGCCTCCCGCTCACTTGCTTCGTATCCAACAAGAATTTGGGGTCACGGCGGAAATAAAGCATGCGAATGAGTCCCCACACACAGCCTACATTGTTCTCGTCTTGTCCAGTGGACCGTCTGTGACTTCGCTTTCCCATTTCAGATAATTTGTTCTTTCTGCAGTGGGAATAACCTTTCTTGTTTCTTCTATTGATTTTTCAGTTCGCCGGGCAGTTCACCACCAGTTGGATCACTGCACTTAGGTCAAGATTAGTGATCAGCCGGATTTCGATGGCAAAGGACGAATATTTCTCTGAAGTAGCCAAAACAGAAGAACTGGGCCTTTTCAGAAGCAGAACAAGGGAGATGCAAACAGCTGGCCATGAGAAACCTGCCATGCTCGGTACCAACGTTCTACTCTCGCTACCCTTGACAAATTTCTGTTGAACCAATCCAACAAATCAAAAGGAAACCATGGTAAAAAGAAACTCTGAATGCCTGACATAATAGTTTAGATAGAATTTCTGTTGAACCAATCCAATTAATCAGCTGCAATCACTATATTTGATAAAAACTTCCAGCTTTTTGCAAGCATGGGAACTCATCAAACTGGTAATGGATCAAAATAAAAATTCAAACATTCAAACAAACCATAGCTAACAGAAAACAGTGCAAAACCAACATACTTGCCCGTCAGCTAAGAGTAAATCTTCCAAGGACGATTCCTCTCCCTCGGGCGGCAAGTCACATACAAGAACAGCCATCGCCCATCAGAATTCCTCACAACATGTTCTTGGCCATGTGAATAGGTGTTGGGTCCTGCAACCCTGAGCTGTCCATCCTTTCGGCAAGGACGAAAGGAATCAGAAGCTTGTCTTGCACTGTTAGCTAGCCTAATCCAAGTCCTGGTCAGGATCAGCTTTGCTTTTCTCTTCTATTCTTCTCTCTTTGGTTTGCTTTGTGGAATGAGCGCACCAGGCTACGGCACTACAGCAGCCCACCACATGCCATTCGCAAGTAAAATGGAATTTCGGCAAGTGCGCCAGCCTTTTCCACTTGCAGAAAAGTGGTAAACAATGGCTGCAAGCAAGTTAGAAAAGTTGGACCTAACTGGGTTTTCTTTTTGGCTGCGACTTATGATTTTTAACTGAAATTTTTGAATTTTGGTTGTTTGCGACAGAGATTACGGAGCGAGAGATACTGACTTGCGATTTTGGTTGATACATATGTTAGGTTTTTAACGTGTATTACAATTAACTTGTAGATCCCGTCTTGAGAAAATACTTCATTTCAAAGTTAGGTACAGTAGCAAAAGATAAAAGCCACTTTTAGAAGCCGTAAAGAACAGACATCTGATTGATGATAGCTGTGTGTTAAGCCTTATGGTAATGGTAGAATGAATTCTATGGGACACACCGGTGAAAAAGATGGGTATAATGACTAATGAGATGGTTTTGAGATAATATTTAACATTTTAATTTCTACGGCCGTGCTAGAAAAAGCCAAAGGGAGCCTCTCGTGTCACCTATCAAATATTGAGATGGCGATCGGACGCAACTTCGCTAGGATATCCAATATCCAAAAAAATCTCATTTTGTTGTGTAATTTACCCTGTGGCCAATAATATCTCATCCTTTTTTAGGAATATAAGATAAAAATTTGGATCAAAAATAAAATTGCTTGATGCATTTCAAGGGTTCAAGCAGAGATAAACATTTTGTAGGATGTAATGTTATTCAACTTCAGGCAAGAGTTGCTGGTTTAGATGGGATCTATTGAGTGGGCCTAGCAATTTCCTACTTCTCATTTTACAGCTACCTGCCAGGGTTTCGCACCCACTGTTACAACAGGGGTGTTAGGTTAGGCTAGGGACTTGATTAGTCCATCCTAATACTACCAACACCTCCCTTGTGTTCTACGGAAGGCTGATGTGACGTGCTCGGAGACAGCGAGTGGCCTGACTGACGATCGTAGGAAAATTTTCGGCCTCACCATCCTCGGTTTGGGCCGATTTTTTTTCGACTGTTAGACAGTTTATATTTATACTGTCTACGATAACTAATTTTTAAATAATATATTTTTTAAAATAGGATCAATAGAAATATTATAGTAAAAAGTATACTGAGTTAAGCTGTATCACCTAAAATCACATACGATTATTTTTTTATACATACTACCTCTCACAAACGATCAGAATTTAAATATTTAAATCATAAGTTATAAGCCATCAGTCTAAGGGCATGTTCTTTTTGGCTAAAATTTATGACTTTTAGGCTGTTCGTACGAAAGATTACAGAGTAACATAAGCTTATGTACGATTTTTGTCGATATAAATAAAGTCAGTATAATATGTATTGCAATTAATTAGTAGACTCTATCTTAAAAATATATACTATTTAAAAATTAATTACTGTAGAAAAATCAAAAAATAGCTTTTAAAAGCTGTAAAGAACCGGTCCTAAAAAACTCACCTCTTGACTGGCCTTGCACTATCAAACCAAGCCAAATCTTGGCTGTCATTTAGTTGCACCTTTTAGGACCAAATCTGCCATCAGAATTCTCCTATGGAATCATAAGTTGCTTGCTTAATGTGATGCCGTATTCAATTCAATTCTGGTGTTCGATTAGGATACTAGGTTGGGTGGTACTGTACTGTACCTACAGGCTACAGGTACAGCTGCTTGATATATTCTCTATCTATAGGTATGCAAATTGGGACACTTCAGCAGTTAAGCCTCTTCAGGACAACTACTAGTATCAAATTGTTTTGGCCGTTCTTTAATCCCTGTGGTTCTTAGGAAGGGTGTGAGACCAAGTGAAAGTCATCTTATATTATGTGATAAGTATTTAATTTTATTTGTGCTTCATTAAAGTTTAAGTTTGATTTTGTATCATTTGCATTCTCTATTTTTGCTGTCAGCTGATCAACGGTCTGACCGATTGAGGGCGACGGTCCGACCGATGGTCCAATATGACCGATTGGTAGTTGGTGGTACGTTTATTTCACAGAGCTCTGTCTTGTTGCGCAAAGGTTTTGAGAGTAGTGTGACCGGCCGTTTGGTGGCGGTCCGACCGAAGGGTGTCGAGCAGTCTGACCAGCATGGTTTTCTCGGTCAGATCAGCCCCCTGTTACCAGAGTTTGACTGAGGTTGATTCGGGCAATTTGATCAACCGTTGGTTGGCGGTCAGACTGACCTATGCTAAATTATGTCTCGGTTGTGTTGTTGCTCTAGAAGCTTTTTGGGAGTCCTTGTAATGTGTTAGACATGGCGGGAGTCCATGCAAGTGTTGGTCATAGCGGGAGTCCATGCAAGTGTTAATTATGACTAGGAGTGTCATGTGGTGTTTGCTAACGAGAGTCAAGTATATGTCACTTGTGCTTGAGATAATTGCTTATACAGGGCGCTTAGTGATTATTAGCGGTCAATAGCAAGACCGAAGCTAGGGGAGGAGTTCGAGGCCATAGAGAGTCGTGTAAGTCTAGGTGAAACTATATCTCAAGCAGAGAAGCACGTGAGGAAGATAAGAATCATGATGAGGTGATCGCAAGTGTCGACGAAGGCTCGACCACGATGTGGTCAGAGTTGTCGATGAAGTTTTGACCTCGAGGGGTTGGATGACATCGCCGAAGATGCGCCCACGAGGTGGTCGGACGCAGGTCTCGCTCAGGGGCGGAATAATAGGTTGATGCTAGATGTTGTTTGCGCAGCAAACACCCTAGCGAGACACGTGAAGCGTGTGAGGCTCACCAGGGTTATCGCTAGTGGTGGAGACTTCTTGGTGGGGAGCCGGAGTACATCGGGGCCGAAGCCGCTATGCGATTATTTATACTCCGTAGAGTGCGTCGGGGCGTAAGGCCACTATGTGATTTTTTTATACTCCGTAGAGTACGCTGGGGCACAAGGCCACCGTGCACTTTGTTTTATACTTCGTAGAGTTGCCCGGGACGGCTAAGTTCCTGACACTTTATACTCTGCATAGTACGCCGGGGCACGAGGTCACCGTACGATTTGTTTTATACTCTGTAGAATTGTCCGGGACGGCTAAGTTTCCGGTGCTTTATACTCCGCAGAGTACGCCGGGCACGAGGTCACCGTGCGATTTGTTTTATACTCTATGGAGTTGCCTAGGACGGCTAAGTTTCCGGCGCTTTATACTCCATAGAGTACGTTGGGGCATAAGGCCACTGTGCGATTTGTTTTATACTCCGTAGAGTTGCTCGGGACGGCTAAGTTCCCAGTGCTTTATACTCCTTAGAGTACGCCGGGGCACGAGGCCATCGTGCGGTTTGTTTAATACTCCGTAAAGTATGCCGGGGCACGAGGGCACTATGCGATTTGAGCACACATCAGATCCAGCGCATCTCTCTCATGGCAGCGACTACGAGGTCGTCGGACGCTTCACGACTACGTCTATCATGATGCAGTCATGGGCGTCAACGACCTACTCGTGGTAACACTATAGGGTCGTCGGACGCCTCACGACTACGTCTATCATGATGCGGTCGTAGGCGTCGACGACCCACTTGTGGTCGTGCTACGGTCAACCCTCCCTCGCGTAGCTTCTTGCATGGTCCCATGAACGATGTCACATTGTCGTATGAGTACAACAAGGGGTACATGATACTCCTTTCTCCGTTGAGGGATATAGACTAAGAGCTCAGGAGCCAACCAACAGAGAGAGAGAGTGTGAGCTAGTGAGAAATGAGTGGTTCTGCCCCCTCACACCCCTCTTGGGATTTATATATATGAGTAGGAAGGATGAAAAATTTACGTCCTACCTTTTAATAATTACAAAAGGTAGAGGTCTATTGGACCCATACGATTGTGCCTCGTTTGGGGTTAGGCCATTCCCACAATAATATACATGAGTAACTTAAAATTATGAGTATTTTTTATATTTTATTATTAAAATATATCGTTCATAATATCGTCTGCTATCCGCTATGCAGACTTCAATCTGCTACTACCTTGTTATTCTTTATTTATTATTTTGCTGATAGTAAAGCATTGTACCGTGGACTTCAGTCCAATGATAATAGGTAACGTGAGGGGTTGCGACTTGAGAGCACCCTAGCTAGCCATTTGCTTGGCTGGAGCCCACCTATCTGGTTGCGTCAAATTCAAGCTTTTTGCTAAAAATCTAAGCGAAGTCTAAAACCACCAGACTTCACCTCAACTTTTGCTTCATGGCGTGCGTAGCGAAATAAGCCGCGTGGCCTGTGGCCTACCATGGGCCGGCACAAAGCGGCAGCATGATTCCGACGCGAGCAAGCACCGCTGCGATGGCGACCGTGGCCTGTCTGTACCATGGCGCGCAGCGCACTGCACACAGTCTCCTCGTCACGCGCCTGCCCCGAGGCCTCCGAACTCTGAGCCCCTCGACTGTAAGCGCTCACGAGTTGGCGTTGATCGGAGAGGTGCTGCTGATTGGACGGCATTGGGACGGTGCATCGATCGCAGGTTGGATGTATCAGCAATGCGTGGAACCGGACTTCATGCGGGGCATGCATGCCGGTTTGGTGATCCAATCCCCGGAGAAAATTGTTATGTAACTGATTTATAAGCGTGTACCATTTTGCCTCGAGAATTTATATTTTACTTTATCAGTTTTCTAAACTTATTTATGTTAGTGTTTGAATTCTAGATTTGGAAGTTGTGGTCATTAGATCACCGAGACAGCCAGAGAATTGTTCGGTATAGGCGGATTTTGTATGTATAAAAGACGCCGTTTGTATGTGTACATATATTGCTATGGTGTATTAAGATTGGATGATGCTTGTTCAAATGGAGGTTCTGATTTGGTGCTATTCACGCATCGTCTACAAGACATGACATGCTCATGCTCATATGCCTAAACGGAAACATGACATGCTCATATGCCTAAACGGAAATGATGCATCATGTGCATTTATACCGTGGAAATAGATGGCCTTTGTGATATCTATAGTCTACTTTTTTTGGACCTTCCATGGGAGTGGGAAAAGTAAGACCTGCTTTGGTAGGCACTTCATGGAAATGGAGATTGAGATCCCCGTATGAAAAAAAATAGGTTATTAAGGTACACATAAGAAAAAGGACGGGCAATAGAAGTCCTCGTATGAAAGCGGGTGGGATTGGGTGAGTATCGATAGGTGCTCACTCTGTTATACCAGTATAACTTAAAGAGGAATTTAGACATGTGCATGAACATTGCATTGCAACAATAAAAGAAAAGTGATGTTCATAAATACTTATTGTTGTGGTGATGTGAATAATATGATTGACATGGGATGGGTACTGCCTTATATCGAGCTTGCCATGTACATGTGTAGTTGCATTGTTTCTATGATAAAAAAATGTAATTGCACAATAGAAAGTTAATGATATTGAAAGGGTGAATGGATATGAACAGTTAAATAGAATAGATGTTAAGATGGAGATATGTGTGGGCGGATGTTTACTATTTTGCTATATATTTGCTGAGTTTTGGACTCACGTTTACTTTGTTGTTGTTCTTATGTAATTATTGAAGGCGATATACATATGCGGGAGTAGCACATTTATTTCATGTGTAAGCAGTAATTCACATATCACCGTTAGTTGACATATTCAGACTTTAATGGCATGCTTAAGTAGTTAGTGATTAAAAGTATGTCATTATTGAAAATTTAGTTGTGTGTGGTTCATGCATTTTCTTTATAGTTGGTGAATTTATATATTCGCTTTCATGCTTATTGTTAAGCATATGTTGCTTACCATGTCATTAAAATTTAATTAGAGAATAGTATTATAGAGTAGTGGCAGTATTCTAGACTTAGAGATTGGGCTGAGGTGTTCCGGTGATTTAGGGAGGAACCGAAAGAAAGGCGTAGCAAAGCCAGTTACATATCAGCCAAATTGGCCCACACTTGTACGCATCTTAAGGCCCAAACCGGACATCAGTGAATTACTTCTCTTTTCTTTTTCTGATGAATTGCTTCTTGCCTTTGATCCTCTCTAAAGTCTCCAACGACTGGAAATCTAACATCACATACTTGGTAAAAACTAAACATAAACATCTCTTTAGGGGCAGAGGGCCATGACCCCTTTTAGCCCTAGAGGCTCACATAATTTTACATAATCGTTATGACCTGTATTTCTTCTAAGCTGTTCTGCCAGCCCAAGCCGGGAAAGAACCTGTAAAACTACCATATTATGAAGCGTTTGCCCAAACCTGTTAACAAGACGCAAAAAACTTAACACAAATGTTTGAACTTTTATTTGAAAGAAAATGACTTTCCTAATTCTTTTATTCTCTATCTTAGCACATCTTCTATTCAAAGAACGAAAGGGTTCGAGGTCTCTTCGTACGATTAGATGGTAAGCGTCGACCTCTCCATGCTCGGAGTTGTCTACTGTGTGGGCGTAAACTAGATTCGGATGATTGTTGATCGGTTTTGAAGGCATCGAAGAGAGTAGTAGACAAGCGTCGGTAAGTCGAGAGATCACGAAGCAAACACGTTCAGTGAGCCGGTTCGTTCCACGTAGATGAGCCAACTCCAAGGGGGCATGGCCACCTCGCCTACAGTTTAGCTCATCTAACAGCCTACTCAATTTGACTGAAAAAAATATAATTTATGATTAAAATTACATTGTAATAGATCGAAATTACACCGTAACTGATAGTGTCTTATTTGGTATAACTAAATTTTAAAAAATAAAAATAGAAAAAAATATGTTAGCCCATCACGGATAATTCAAATGAATACGAAAAAACAAGAACCGGTAAAAAAACTTTAAAAAGTCAAAATACTAGAAAAATGTAAAATTTAAAAATAATAAAAAATGAGTCAGTCCTAATCATGCGCGCGCGAGGCTGCATAGGTGTGACGACTCGCGTAGCTTTCTTGAAAGTGCATCGTCCTCCTTACTTACACGTGGGACCGTTACTAGCTTCCAGCGTGGCCGATGCTCCCCTCGATGGAGATTGGACTACCCCCACAGCTCCCTGTCTTCTTTTCCTTTTTCTCTTTCGGTCCTTTTTTATTTTTCCTTTTGCTTTTAGTTACCTTTTATTATTTCCCGGTCTCTACTTTCCTGGCTGTCCGTTTCATAATCTAAAATCATACAAGAGAGTTGTACCCCCACGTGGACGAAATATTTGTAACAAAAGAATTTCACGTAACTTATTTACGTCCAAACGTCACAAATACTCGTCCAAACCATGAAAATTTCACATAAAATTTGCATGAAACAAATAATTATCTGTATCTCACGGCTTTGCAGGTATAATGTATAGGCCGTGTTTACATTAGTTTCTGCTTCTATTTTTTATTTAAAAAGCCAAATAATAATACGAACATTCAGTTCTACGAAGTAGATTCTTAACTCCTCTTGCTACCATCTTATTTGGAGATAAGAAATAGGGTCACGAGTGCATCACATAATCTACTCTTCTAGTTCCTGTTACACGCACATATCTCTTTATCACTTTTTCATTGCCCATCCCCTCCTAAAAATCACTTCTTTCAACCAATACTATTTATTTTCAACTAAAAATCATAAGACAAAACAAAAAACCATCAACAAAAACCAAATACAAATGCTCTGATAGACTAGCCATGCAGATATCATCGAGGTTAAGGCTCCCTTCTTTTCTACTTATAACTTATGAATTATGTTATAGTAAATAACTTTTAAACGGTACGTTTTTTAAGACAATGTTAATAAGAAAATTATAGTAACAAGTGTTCTAAATTTAGCCATACCGATCAATATGATATATAATTATTTTTCTTTATATAATGTGAAACTGTCTTTCACGAAGAGCTAAAATTTAAACAATAATCTACAGCCGTCCCCAGATGCCTCTCTGCCCCTGCTGACCCGATCACCTTCTGTCTTTTCCTGACCGCGACCGCGCCGCGCGAGGCGACATCCCACTCCGTGCGTGCCGTCCCCAATTGCCGATCTCCTACGCCGCCGCCCAGGTTGGTAGCCACCATCCTCGGGCGCCTCCCTCCCGATCCACCCACGCACTCAACCTACCGAACACAACCACAAAGTTGCTGTTTTTTTCCACCTTTTCCGTTCGTTTTTTTTGGTTTGATCCGTTCCGTTTGTGTTGGTGGCAAACTAGGGTTTTGCTCTCTCGCGCCGGTGGGCCTGGCGATGGACAACAGCGCCGTCGGCGAGAAGCGCCTGCCCGAGGCGGAGGATCGGGGAGGCCCCGGCGGAGTCACCGAGGAGGAGGAAGCGGGGGGTGTGCAGGTCGATGTGGAGCCGGCGCCCGATGCGGCGGCGGCGAAGGAGGGTGATGGTGGTGAGGTCTTGGAGGTCATAGAAGGGGACGGGGGCGAGGGGGATGTGCAGGTCGATGTGAAGCAGCCGACCGGCGCGGTGGCGGTGACTCAGGAGGGTGATGGTGATGAGGTTGTGGAGTTCGTAGAAGGGGACGAGGATGATAAGCATGGGGAAGAGTCTGTGAGATTGGAGTTGAACGGCGGGGTGGAAGGTGACGTTGTGGTGTCTGGTGTTAAGTCAGATGAGGCAGGGATGGATCGATCGGTGAGCGGCCATAACCAGGGAGCGCAAAACAGGGTAGTGCTGGAGAACGGGCAGCCTGTGGCTGTGGAGTCTCATGAGGAGGCTGATCCGGCTGAGGAGGTGGAGCAGCAGGAGCCGGTTGGATTGGATCAGAGCAATGAGTTTTTGGAGAATGGAGAGGTTTTGGTGACAGAGGAAGTTTTCCGTTCCGTTGCTGTTGAGGGTGAGGAGAATGAGGCTTGTTCGTGCACCGAGATTGGTGTCGAGGAAGGCAGTGTGGATGATGCGATTCAGGAGCGCTTGGAGGAGCAAGCCATGGCGGAAGTGATCAGGGAATATGTGACAGAAGCTGTTTTGGCTGATCATACCAAGGAGCAACCAGAGAAGGGCATGGAAGATGTTCCTGCCCATGATAGCAATGCTGAGCCTCCCGCACAATCTGGGAGTGAACCTGAACATTTCAGAGATGCTGTTTTGGCTGACCAGAGCAAAGAGCGGCCAGAAAAGAGCAGGGAAGAGATTGCTGCCCGTGATAGCAAGCCTGAGGTACCCACACAATCTGGAGGCAAGCCAGCTGTTGTGGTTGAGGAATTGGATGACTCAAGTTCCTCTGATAATGAGAATGAAGCTACCTCCGCTCCTCCTGCACGATCCTCTAGTGCTGCTGGTCATTCTAATGGTCCCTCTTTGCCGTCTCGTCCTGCTGGCCTTGAATCGTCAACTTCCTTGTTGCAACGTCCTGCTCAACCTGTTCAGCAGGTCCGTGCTAATGGTCCGGTCGCTGTGGACAGGGAGACTCGGCAGGATATTGAGTCTGCTGGGGATGATGGAGATGAGAATGATGAAATGCGTGAGAAGCTCCAGATGATCCGGGTCAAGTTTTTGCGTCTTGCTAACAGGTTTGGGCAAACTCCTCGTAATATGGTAGTTTCACAGGTTCTTTACCGGCTTGGGCTGGCAGAACAGCTTAGAAGAAATACAGGTCAGGGTGTTTCCAGCTTTGACCGAG
Organism: Bonia amplexicaulis; assembly: GCA_036346245.1. NCBI lineage: Eukaryota > Viridiplantae > Streptophyta > Magnoliopsida > Poales > Poaceae > Bonia > Bonia amplexicaulis. Next base: position 2,711,018 of record CM070764.1, read on the forward strand.
CACAAGAGATGGCAGAGCGTCTTGAAGCTGCTGGAAACAAGCCTCTTGATTTTTCTTGCACTATTTTGGTTCTTGGTAAAACTGGGGTTGGTAAGAGTGCTACCTTCAATTCGATATTTGATAATGTCAAGTTGGAAACAAATGCTTTTGATTCCAGCACCAGAAAGGTTCAAGTAGTAGTTGGTATGGTTGAGGGGATCAAGGTAAAAGTGATCGATACACCTGGCCTTTCATGCTCGTCTTCGGACCAATACTACAACCAGAAGGTTCTCAATTCCGTGAAGGGGCTTATCAGCAATAACCCTCCCGATATTGTTCTTTATTTTGACAGATTGGACATGCAGAGCAGGGACTATGGTGATGACCCTCTGCTGCAAACCATTACCAAAGTGTTTGGAGTGTCAGTCTGGTTCAATACCATAGTTGTGTTAACTCATGCTGCATCTGCACCACCTGACGGTCCAAATGGAATCCCTTTGAGCTATGAGATGTTCGTGACCCAGAGGTCTCATGTAGTCCAGCAAGCTATAAGGCAAGCTGCTGGTGATGTCCGTCTTATGAATCCAGTCTCCCTGGTGGAAAACCACTCAGCATGCAGGATGAATAGGACAGGCCAGAGGGTGTTGCCAAATGGACAAGTCTGGAAGCCACAGTTGCTATTGCTTTGTTTTGCTTCAAAGGTTTTAGCGGAGGCCAACATGCTTCTCAAGCTGCAGGATAATCCCGCTGGTAAACCTTCTCATATGAGGATTCTTCCACTTCCTTTCCTCCTCTCTTCACTTCTTCAGTCTCGAGCCCCACTGAAGTTACCAGAGGAGCAGTTTGGTGATGATGATGATCTTGAAGATGATTTGGTAGATGATTCTGATTTAGATGATGGGTCAGTCTATGATGACTTGCCTCCTTTTAAGCGCCTCACAAAATCTCAGCTTGCAAAGCTGAACCGTGCGCAGAGGAAGGCATATCTTGAGGAGCTAGATTACAGAGAAAAGCTATTCTACAAAAAACAGCTGATAGAGGAAAGGATGCGTCGTAAAATGATGATGAAAATAGCAGCAGAGGCTAGTGCTCGAGCAGATGGTTTCAATAACAGCAATCTAGAAGATGATGGCAATGCCCCAACGAATGTTGCGGTGCCTATGCCTGACATGGTATTACCCTCATCTTTTGATTCTGACTATCCTAGCCATCGCTATCGTTTTCTGGATACACCAAGTGAATGGCTTGTCAGGCCTGTGCTGGAAACCCAGGGCTGGGATCATGATGTTGGTTATGAAGGTCTGAATGTTGAAAGATTATTTGCAGCCAAAGGTAAAGTTCCTTTGTCCGTATCTGGTCAACTAACAAAAGACAAGAAGGATTGCTCCCTGCAAATGGAGGTTGCAAGTTCAGTTAAGCATGGCGAGGGGAAAACTACTTCAGTTGGACTTGATTTGCAGTCTGTTGGCAAGGATATGGCATACACTATTCGTGGTGAGTCAAGATTTAAGAACTTCAGGCGTAATAACACGGCCGCTGGGATATCTGCTACGCTCCTTGGAGATTCTGTATCAGCTGGTGTGAAGTTTGAAGACAAACTGATAGTGAACAAGCAGCTCAGGCTTCTAGTTAGTGGTGGTGCTATGAGTGGAAGGGGAGATGTGGCTTATGGAGGCCGTCTTGAAGCAACGTTGAGAGATAAAGACTACCCAATAGGGCGCATGCTTTCTACTCTTGCGTTATCTGTTGTAGATTGGCATGGGGATTTGGCAGTTGGCTGCAATATCCAGTCTCAGATCCCTGCTGGAAGAGCTAGCAATTTGATTGGTCATGTGAATCTAAGCAACAAGGGGACTGGCCAAGTTGGCATTCGCCTGAACAGCTCCGAGCATCTTCAGATCGCGCTTCTTGCCCTCGTGCCTATATTTCAGAACATCAGAAAGTTATTACACAGTCACTCTGAATCTACCTAGTGTTCATATATACCTGAAAAGACAGTGAGAACATCCTTAGGGTTAATGCAAGCATAAATTAGAACTGTCTATTTATTTTTCTCTTTCTTCGCCAATTTTGTAACAGCGATTTTTCCTAAGCTATTTTTTAGGAAGTTGTATTGCAGAATACATCAATGTTTTTCCATGAACTCCTTTTGATAAAGTTGGATTGCAGAATACATCCTTGTCAGATGTTCGGCATTATCCTTGCTCTTTTCGTGTCTGACAACCTGTTGCAATTGCCCTTTCTAGGAGTTTGAATAATAGTGCTCTTCCTCAGATCTGAATCGAGAAATCAACTGGCCTCCTAATTGCAGGTAATATTTTAGGTCCCTGTGTAGAATTAGCTTATACCACTGTATTTCTACTTCAGGTGAGTTAAGTTATACAGGTTGTACATGTACTGACAGTCGCATACATACAATACATTCATTGAAAGTGAAACTAGAGTTACAAGCCTGTCAGTGTCAGTGTGACGCCACAAGGCATTGGAGTGAGATAAACTAGTGATGGCATGCCTGAAGGCATGTCTACTGAGCTCAAGGACATAAATCAAGTGAACTTATTTTACACAATAAGAATTAACAAGTTAGATTAGCATGTTGGGCGTGCAAAGATCTACTATTTTTAATTCTGTTTTTTGTTTTTTTAGTTTTTTGGGCTTTTTTGTTTTTTCTTTTTTTCCGTATTCCTTCACATTGTCTGTGATTGACTACCATATTTTTTCTATTTTTATTTTTAATTTAATTACGTTAAATAAGTCACCATCAGTTACAGTAAATAATAAGCCAAATACAATGAAAAAAACTATAAGTCATCGTTAAACTAAACACTAAATAATAAATTAGATACAGTGAAAAAAGTCATAAGTCATCGTCAAACTAAACACCAAAAAAACAAAGCTGCTCTTTTTAAGGAGAGTCTACCAATAATTCATTTTTCAGAGGAAAAAAAGATCCATCGCCAACTCTTCACTATTCCTCAGATGAGTTGTCGCCCAGGTACGGAACTTATCCAACAGTTGATCTTATGCTCCTGTTCCTAATGTTTGGCCCAGATTATTAGCAGTTAAGATTCTTGATTTCTTGCGTTCCTTTGAAAGAATAATGAACTGTAGATATCTTATGGTAGCTCGCTGGATCCTCTTAAAAAAAATACCAGAACACTGAATTGGTAAACATAATTGAAATGGGTGCATATTGCTTTGAAACTCGATAGATTTTTGTTACTTTTGTAGTGTCATGGCCAAGCTGGCTCTTCTTCCTGGACCAGGAGTGTTGAAAGTTTTGGTTCTCCTTGTTGGCTTCGATGGTAAAGTAGAAGCTGGTTGTCCTGCCAATGTGTGAGGATTCTTCAAGACCTACGATTTTGTTTCAATGAAATGAAGCACCAGAAGTTACTAACTCACTATTGCTATTAGGCCACTTTCCAAGAGTGCTTGCTACTTCAGCAAGCACAAAATTTTTTAGGTGTCCAAAAAATGATGCTATATAACCATACTTGTACAACAACAAAGATTGAAAGTGTTGGGATCATGGATCATTACCAATAGACGTACAGTGCAGCGAAAGTAGGATTGAAGCAGCCGATTCAACGAAGAACGCGTCGGTGTAGCGGTAGTAGTCGAACTCCTCCGTCCAAACATCTTCTCCTCGTGATTGTCCTGATCAGCACCGCAATCACAGCAGCGCCTTTACCGAAGTCCACACGTCTAGGGATGGAGCACCGTGCATCGATGTGCTAGCACCAGCGTGCACGGCAGGGGATACGAGAGGTGGCGGCTAGGGTTTCGACGGGTGTGTTTTCGAGATACCCCCCTCAGCCTCCGCACCTCTCCTTATATAGCCTCCAATCGGATCCATATCCGATACCAGTAGAGATCAAATCCCACTCGAAAATTATCATCCGACCCCTTATCGTTCCAACCCATTAAATGTGTGACCCTGTAGGTTTATGTGTATTTGGCCATGGGCCGAAAACTCCTTTCCGGCCCATAAGTCAGTAGCAGTCCCTAGCAGGACATAATGACTCCTAAATACACATATCCTCCCAAATACACATAAAAGATTATATCGGACGAACCTATATAGTGCTTATGTACCGATCCCTTTGCCTCATGGTACCAGATCGAACTCAAGGCGAGAAACGTGTCATCCTATGATAGCTCGATCCTTCACTCGAACCTGTAGTGGATTACTCAGTTGTGATTGACTCATCAACCACATTTGGTATGACCATGCATTTTCTTAATCTAACCACATCGAGGGGTCCAGAGATATCTCTCCTATTATATAGGAGGGGCAAATTCCATCTTGATCGCTTATATTCCTCCGCATGTTTCATAGCAAACCCGAAAGCTACCTTTATTACCACCTAGTTACGGAGTAGTGTTTGGTAACCCCTAAGCAAACTATTACACATGTAGGAAGCAATGACGACCTCAGGTCTAAGAATTCTACATACACTATGTATGAGACCAAGTGATGACACTTAAGAATATAACAATTCTTATAGTATTTCATGATGGGTCAATCCAACATCATGTTCTATAACACGTGTCCACATTATTGATTTGATATCTCATATCCATGATTCGTAAAACATGATCATCAATCAATACATGTGCTGATCTATAAATCATAATCGTCCCACATAATGACATAAAATCAGGGATAATTTAGAATAACATCAAAACATGAATAAAGAGTTTCACGAGCAAGTCACATACTTGTTGATCAATGCGAAAGATATTTATTCAAGAGACAAAATAACAATTTATTCAAATGTTCATAAACATAGAAGTGATACAATCATCTTCATGATTGCCTCTAGGGCATATCACTAGCAGAAAGATCATTAGATCAACTAGCAGCGGAAGTGCTCTCAGATATAGGGTTACACAAAACTTAATATTGGTCGTCCGACTACTATGTTGGTACTCTTCAGAATTGGAACAACAATCAAAGCTAAGATTATGAGCTCTAAAATTGGTTTTACTGTGTTGTCACAGAAATGCGCATTCAAACATATTACTGTCGGTGCAAGAGAGAACCCACAAAATGACCTCAATTAACAGTCGTCTTATTAGCTTTTAGATTAGATGATCATCCATTTAACATATGATCACAGATTATCTAAACCAGCAAGAACTTCAGTTGAAGAATCAGAAAAGCTACAGGATACTGAAACTAGAGATCACAGTAAGCATAATAGCCAGCAGACCCGACAATAACCAACCAAAATGCTCAGAATCAAATGACATAACAAAGCACAAACAACAGAGCACAAATCTTGACTTGATAATTAGATCAATTTCAGTATATGACAAATTCCATCACAGAGCAATTAATTCTAAATCTCACAAGCATTGCATGTAATGTCTCCTAGTACTAGAGCAATTCACAGAATGTAACCAACTAGTATGGCTCACAAGACATGAAATGCGTAAAGGAGCAATTGAAAAACTCACAGTGCAGATAGCACTCAAAGCCACCACGAAGATCATACCCGAGGGTGTTGACCCAGTAAACACGAAGACAATATGTCTGTCCTGAATATGTTCTGCTGGGGATGTGCTCTTCGAATTCGACGGAGCTAACAGAAGTTCAGACCTAGAACCACTATGTTCAGTACTACTATCCCCACACGAAGACAATATGTCTGAATAGTCGATTTCATCTGAAAGCAATGATGATATGCTGAATGAGCTCGAGCTAGCCCCTGTAATGAATACGACTTCAGAACTTAGGATTACTCCACTCCAAATTTATATTCATATATAATGAACAATGTCACATGTCAAGTTCATCTGCCTTGACAAGATGCATTTATACGTGATGTGCGTGCGTGCGTGGGAGGCTAGCTGTCCGGCCGGCCGTGTTGCTCATGCATTAAGCTTCTCGCGTGCATGGTAAGGTGACATCTTTGGTGATCAATGTTCGGCATTTTTTTGCCACTCGCTACCTGTTGTGTCTTCTGGATTTTAAAGATTTTGCATCTCGTCGGAAAATCAATGTAGGCTTTAATGCGCAGAGCACCTTGCTTGCAAAATTAATGTAGAATTTGCATCTTGTTTTTGTAGTGCTACGTAGTACTTAATTTTCCAGTACACGCGAGCGAGGGAGTGAGGAGGGGAGAGAGAGAGAGAGAGAGCACCGTTTGTTTGCTTTGGCGAGAGAGAGCTAGACTTTGGCGGGTATATGTGGCCATCTCATCCGTGTGCCGGCCACAGGTGCTTCCGAACCATCCTGACTTCGGAGCCGGAAGCACGATCAATCTATTTTTTTTCTGGGTTACTCTGCACGTATGGTAATCCACGTGATGGTAGTTATATTCAACAATGGTATTTTTGGCGACTGATTCGAGTCATGATACAAAACCAAACCTTTGTTGTTTGTTTGAGTTTGCTTGAGCATTGCGCCCGTCATGGATTTACATAGCGTCACTACTACGGAAAAGTTTATCACAGACGATTCAAAATCATCATCATAGACAATTTCTGAACAGTCTGAATTTATGTATCTATAATAGTATGTGGTTATCACAGACAGCTCTTAAACCGTATGTGATAATTACAACACATACGGTTTTTCGAAAAAATCATCTGCGATATTTAAGTATCACAAACGGTTCTTTAATATAGCCACCTATGATATATCAAGTATCACATATGGCTAATACCAAAAACCGTCTGTGATATATCACAGACAGTTCTCGGATATAGCCGTGTGTGATCTTAGATATCACATACGACTAATACTAAAAAACATCTGTGATAGCTATTTAAATACCTATATTATTTCCTATTTTTCGACTAACCTCAGAAAATGCTAGCCATATCCTCTGAAAACAAGCAAACAAATCACCTATATAGCACACGATAATCATTACACAGATCTCACCTAAACGATGTACATTTGAATGAATTATTTTATTAAGCACAATTGAATAATTACAGTTGTATCAAATATTTCAACATCTAATCATCGCCGGGGTAGAACTCTTCAGTCTTTTTATGACCTTCGCTATTAAGAATTGGGAGAGCTTTCCTCGAATTTCGACGAGTTTGTCAAGATCGATTGTACTTTTGTTGGATTCCACGTGTTGTCGCTAGGAGTAATATTAAGTCATTATATATATATATACACACACACACGCATATATATATACATACATATATACACACATACATGCTTATACATATATACATACATACATACATATGTACATACATACATACATATATATATATATACATACATACATACATACATACATACATACATACATATACATACATATATATACATACATACATACATACATACATACATACATACATACATACATATATATATATATGTATGTATGTATGTATGTATATATATAAGAAAAATACCTTTTACACCCGGGTGTAGTTACACCCACCCCTACTATACCACCTAAACAAACTTGAAATACACATTTATCACTTTAGGTATATTTGTATACTAATTATAAGATACTCTAATGTGAACCACACGAAAAACTTGTAAAGGAGTTCATAGTTTTAGCGTATTTTGTAAATACCCTTATATATATATATATATATATATATATATATATATATATATATATATATATATATATATATATATATATAGGAAAAATACTTTCTACACCCGGGTGTAGTTACTCCCACCCCTAATATACCACATAAACGAACTTAAAATACTCCTTTATCATTTTAGGTATACTTGTATACTAATTATAAGATACTCTAATGTGAACCACATGAAAAAATTACAAGGGAAACCATAGATTTTAGTATATTTTGTAAATACCTTCATATACACACATAAAAAGGAGTATGTCTAAAAAAATATACATACCACCTCCGAACAATTATTCATACCACCTAGATGGTCTTAAATACTCGTATACTACACGTACATACCTTCCGTTATGCGAGATACTCCCTACATTATGAGATACGACATAGGGAGTAACTACACCGGTGTAGAAAAGAGGCTTCATATATATATATATATATATATATATATATATATATATATATATATATATATATATATATATAGGATGAATTGGGACACCAGGGTGCCCGGACACCTAGTCTCCCTACCGTTAGATTGCTTTTAGATGCGTGCAAGTGCAATGATATATAATATCAGGATGGAAAGCCTTAATTATGAATGGAAAGCCTCAATCATGGATGGAAAGTCTCAATTATGGATGGAAAGTTTTAATCAAGGAGTCTGGGCACCATGGTGCCCCTGTTATTTATACTATATATATATATATATATATATATATATATATATATATATAACCGTCGTGATGTTTTACATTATCACAAATGATTCGTATTAATAACCGTCTGTGAAAATATTACAGATGGTTATTCGTATGAACCGTCTGTCATAGTTGCATATCACAGACGGTACACGATCACACTTGTAAAACCGTCTGTGATAATTATAGCATATACGATTCTCTATGAACCGTCTGTGATGTAGTTGTCTAGTATAACCTCTTTTGTATTAGTGCGTTTACTTACATGTGCGCGAACTGCATCATGCCTGATTAATATTATTGTTACGAACAAAATGTGATATGGAATATGACTTCCAAGCATACATGCATCATTGAATTTCAGTCGCATGCTAATCTATCAGTGACACTTGGAATAAATCATAAGCCCAAACATAATAAGGTGAGCCTGGATTAGAAACATTATTAGAAACTTCCATGCATCCGGTCAAGTACAGAATTACATGCTCAGAGAGCGATCTGCCGGCGACTAGGCATCACTATGGTCGGAGCGATCTCTCTTTGCACCTCTGGTGCATACAAGCATGTACAAGTCTTTAATTTCGTTTGACTGATAAATTAAAAAGTAGAAGAAATAAAATAAAAGTGAGGTATTAATTGCAAGTTTAGAACTGGATGCTTGACTCATAGAATATGTCCGGCTCCCAGTTGGCCGGGATGACGTCGTTGGCGACGAGCTTCTTGCCGGACTCGCTGGTGAGGCGGATGGATAGAGGGCCCTCGAGCGGCTTGGCGGTGTCCATTCTCCAGATGGCTCCCCACGACTCCTTCATCGGCCTCCACTCCAGTGACCCCTTCTCCTTGAGGTCCATCTGCACGATGTTGCCGTCGTCCGCCACAAACTTCACCAGCACCGCCAGGTAGTGAGGGTTGGAGCCCTTCTCCACGTGGAACACGATCTTCTGGCCTCCCGCGAACTTGCACCTTACCCTCCTGAACTGCATGTCAATGATGCCGGCGTGGCGGAGCTCGCTCTCCTTGCCGGGCTTGGCCATGGCGCCAAACGCCTTGCCAGCCAGGTCGAAGTGGTACGGGGAGATGTGATCATAGTTCATGTTCGTGATGAACATCACCACCGGCTCCTCGGAGCACGCCTCCGGCTTCTCACACTTTATCTGTAACATTATTCAATTCCATATCGAGCCAAACATTAGTTTGAATTACAAATCACACACAATAGAAATTCCATGCATCAATTATGCAACACACATATATATATATAGGCGTATAGCATATATACCTCGTAGCAAGAGCCGCATCCCTTGCCGTCCTTGAAGATGGGTTCGTTGCCACAGGACGTCATGCCGCTGAAGGGAGGCAGGTGCACATCCTTGATCCCGCATGCACCACCTGCATATCATCAAAAAATCCCATACGGTACACATTGCATGACAGCATGAGCTAGCCATTGATATGTACATGAATCTACGTAGATCGTGATATGCAAGTGTCTCTGAAACTAGTGTATATATATACATATGTACGCACCGTTGTCGTCGGGGCCGGCGCCGGTGGGCTTGCCGTACCAGGTGCCTTTGGCGGTGAGCCACTTGCCGTCGTAGTTGGTCGTGATGTTAGGGCCGGGAGGCACATCGGGGGCGCACAAGCCGCCGGTGACGAGCACTGCGAGGACGGCGACGGCGACGGCGACGCTGTTGGAGAGGGATCCCATCGTACTTGTTAATTTTATTAATTGAACTCTCCGTGTGTTTGTTATGTGTCGTGGCAAACAACGGTGTGGGCATGGGGTATTTATAGGGGCCGGGCGAGGGAGTGCCGCCGCGCGCGTTTCTTTCAGATTTTTTTTTTTCATTTTGGGTGGTTTGGACTTTGGACGGTTTGCTCATGCATGCATTTGTACGTGTTGTGCATGCGTGCGTGGGAGGCTAGCTGTCCGTAATTAAGGTGACATCTTTAGTGATTAATATGACATCTTTAGTGATTAATATTCGGCATTTTTTTGCCACGCGCTGTTATAAATGTTTTCTGGATTTTAAAGATTTTGCATTTCGTCGGAAAATCAATGTAGGCTTTAATTCGCACAGCTCCTTGTTTTCAAGACCAATGTAGATCTTGCATCTTGTTTTTGTAGTGCGTATTTTTCCAGTCCACGCGAGGGTAAAAAGGTATATATTCACATTTCCTAGCTCTGAGAGAGAGAGAGAGAGAGGGAGAGGGCACCGTTTGTTTGTTTTGGTGAGAGATAGAGCTAGCACCGTCTGCATTAATTTTTTGGCTGCCCACAATTTAGCTAAAGATTCGCAAGAAATACATATGACATGACTATAAAGCTATAGACTTGTCAAATTTTGCAATCATCCAAACAAGAGCCAAATTATTGAGGCTAACCAAATTTTGGCATGGTTATTTTGGCACAAACCAAACACACCTTGTCTTCCGCACATCACAACATGTATATGTCAAATGCCTGCCTCGCCACTCCTGCTCTTGCATACTTGACAAGTCAGTCAGGAGCATGCGGGCATGCGGTGCACCCAGGAAGACTTGGGCGGGTATATGTGGTGTCATCTCATCCATCTATCATCTACGGCAATCCCCAGCCGGCCAAAGGTGCTTCCAATCCTTTCTGACTTCGGCACCGGAATGTTGATCAATCAATACGGTCTATTCTTTTTGGCTGAAGCTTATGACTTTTGGTTGCGGTTTGTAACTTTTGGACTGTTCGTGTGAGAGACTATAGAGTAACAGAAACTCACGTGCGATTTTTACCGATATAAATAAAATCAGTACACTATGTACTATAATTAATTTAGTAGATTTTATCTTAAAAAGACATTCTGTTTAAAAGCTGTTTACTGTAAAAAACAAAAAACTAAAATCAAAAGCTGAAAAAGAACCGAACATCTCTTCCAAAGCGCGCGCGCGTAGGATCTCCAGACCAGAAAGCAATCCACCGGTCTTAGTTCTAGTCCTCACGTCTGCACGGACAGAAAAAACTAACTCGACATTTCCTTGGTGCAAATGTGGGTGGGTGGGGGTAAACTGGCGTAGCGTTTTCGACTTGCGACGCCGCGCGCGCGCGCGCTATGCCGTCAGTACGTGTCGTGCAGTATAATGTTGGCTCGATCGACGGTGGAGGTGGGCGGGGCACGGACGGCGGCTACACGCATGGCTTCCCGCCCACTCCACCGCGCGTACGGAAGGCTGCTCCGCTGCGGGAAATGGACTCAGAACCACCGAGCCGCCGAAACATTATCCGTCCGTGCTGCCTGCCTTTGCCTTCCGGCCCACTCCACTCTACCAAAGGCCCCAACTTTTTAGATTTTCTTAGCCTTTAAATTTGGCTTCTTCGAAAATGGAAACAAGCAGATGACTTCTTAAGTCGTATCTCTAAACGATTTTTCAAATTAAAATCGTATGTGTCATCTATATCGATAGCTCTACCGTCCACTGTTATATTGAAAAACATAGATAAAAAAGTTATCACTTCACGTGACGGCGCAACGGTGCCACCACCTGCCGTTGCCTTCCGGCCCACTCCACCGCAGCAGAAGCCACCCGTGCCGGGCTCGCCATGCGGGAAACCCGACTCAAACCGAGCCGCCGAGACTTGCGGGCTTCTTTCTGTCTAACCCGCTCACCGCGCCGAGCGAAAGCCCGAGCAGGTGTGCCCACCGCCACTGGGCCAACCCGCCTCCTCGACAACGACCGCTAGTCTGCGCCTGTAGGCTTTGTCCGCACCGCACGGGACTTGGCGAGTTCGCGGGCCGCGGGTTTTGCAGCCTTCTATACCCTCCTGGGCCTGATGGTCCGAACTCCCTCTCGCGATTCTCGTGCCGGCTAGGCCTCGCCGCTCGCCGGAGCTGAGCACCACTGACTTCGGCCATGGCTCCCCCACGCGCTCGCTCACACCAGCACACCGCCAAGGCACTGGCTAATCCGGTGGTCTCTGCGGCGCCGGGGACGATGGATCCTCCCGCCTCGCCCCCGTCGCGCGCTGTCCTTCCAATTCGCCGCACACTCCTCCGCCGCGCTATCGCTTTCCTCTGCCTCCGTCCATCGTGTCTACCCGGCACCGGCAGACAACTCGGGGCTTTGGCCTGGCATACTGTGCTGTAAAACCCACTTCTGTACCACGTTGTCATTTCTGGCCGCGCGTATCCAGTAATCGGATAGGTATAACACGCTGCCTCAAGAATTTAGGTTTAGTAAGATACTACAGTACTTCCGGATTGTTAATTTCACCATGATTACAAGCATGAAACCACTTTAGCATGGTTACTTACTTTCACCGTGCATGTATGTATTTTCCATTTACTTTGTATAAAATGTTGTAGATAGCTGGAAGGATGTGAATGTGTGACACTTTTATTTCGCGTATTGTAACTGGCAAGGTGAATTTTCTGGATTTTCTTTATTGATTGATGTGTCTTGTGTAACGGATGAAATGCCTGCTTGTTTACTGTCAATTTTATTTTCCCATATCATATTCATATGCTTTACCTTCCAATATTTCTGAACCGCCAATGGTTTCTTTAGGGAAAGCAGGAGAATTGCATTTCATTACTATGGAACTTGCGGGATATATAGGCAAATAATATTCCCTCCCAAAAAAAAAATAGTGAACCTTTTCCAATACTATATATGTACAATATTTCAGCTGTCCATTTTCTTGGAAGTAACTGAAATCTGAAGGGGGCTTTCAAAAGACTGGATAATCTTCTGTGTAGGGAGAAGTGGCTACGTGGACAGAGCTCCTCTATGTAAATGAAGAAAGTGACTGATGCCATAACTGTTTTTTTTGTTGAAATTAAGGGCAGAGAATTTGTGGTGAGCAATGGACAAAGAACTTGGCAAAGTAAGAACATTACTTTGTCCTATATCACAGGCAGTATTGCCGTGTGCTACTGGCATGAGAGCCTAGCCGGCGAGTTGATTGTTGACTCCTTCCAATAATCCCTTCAGTCAGCTGATTACCTTGTCCTACTAGAATCTTCTTTTCTAATGCTACCACAACCTGTTCTCTATTTCAGCTGTCCGAGGAAAAAATTGGTAGATACCATATGAAAGAACAATATCTCTTTCATCCTTCAAGGCCTTAGCAGCTGCATGTATGATGCTCAGACAGAGAAATCTGTTTAAAGACAAGGTGTTTGTTGCACTCCCTGAGGAACCCAGGGATGGCAAGTCCATTCTGTCTTGGGTTATCGATCACACATCTGATAACACGGAGATCATCATCATCCACATAGTAACTGTACCAAACTTTGGTTAGTTATTTGCAGTGAATTTTTCTGAAGTTAATAGCCTCTTGTCAGTTTTCAATAAAGGAAAAGATAGATCTACTGCCCTGTTTTGTTATCATAATCTTCCGTTGCTGGTTTGCTGTGATATTTGCAGTGAATTTCAGTTTTCTCTAATTATTATTTCTTGTTGCCACTTTGTTTTGACTGCACTTTCCATAGCAAAGTGTTGTCATCTTATTTGATCCTTTTGTTATTCTGAAGAAAGCAGAAAGCAAAATTTGGACCAGTACCTGGATCAATGTTCAAGAAAAAAGGTGCAAGATATTTCCATCATATTTGTTTTTTTTTGGTTCCATAAAAACCTATATGGAAAGAAATGTTACAGAGTCCAAGGACTTATGGACAGAATATATATGAGTAAATAAAATACAGAAGCAGAAGAGAAATGTCAAGTTAGAGTGAAAATGGATACTCTTTTGTTTGATATGTCCAACTACTGAATCAGATGAGATGCAGGTTTGGATGAAAATATTATAACTTAATAATGGTTTATTGAACAGTATTCCTGTACACAAATCAAAGTCACCTCAGGTATACTTTTCATCCAAACCATTACACCAACATTAAATTTGAATCATTTTCTATAGAAAAAAAGATCCACACTTTTTTGATGCAAAGTTGATAACGCCCCTTCCATAAATTGAATGGTATGGGAAGTGTTCAATTTTTTTTGTGGAAACAAGTATTGCGAGATAATGTTTCCAATCTGTTATGGTGGGGACATGAGTTATTGGGGCATATTTAGATTTTGGAATTTCTTCACTATACCGACATTCGTAAATAACTCATTGTATTGATATAAATTTCAGTCAAACTTTTTTTAATTGTGTCATGTGCTTTTCAGGTTTAAATTGACTGAATAACAAACCTACACATTAACAGTTGTATGTGATAGATACCAAATCCACTATGTTCAGTAGTGAGTAAAATTTCTAATTCTTCCTTGATCAGGTTAAAGCTGAGAAACGGGTGTTCCTGTTTACCAAGATTGACGAAGGCCTGCTTCATCTGATAAAAATATACGGGGTCACCAAACTTGTTATGGGTGCAGCATCAGACAAGCACTACAGAAGGTCTCTTTCTCTTCTCTCTCTATCTTTTCTAAGATTTATGGTACATGTTCAGGTTATTTGTCCTTATTGATCTCCAGGAAAATATGATTCTTTGTATTGTACAGAAAAATGAAAGCACCACAATCTCAGACAGCAATAAGCGTTATGCAAAAGGCTCATTCACACTGCAATATATGGTTTGTTTGCAATGGAAAGCTAATATTTGTCAGGTAGGACTCGAACCACCAATTCTCTTGTGTTGATCTTAAGATCGACGAGTTTGGTGTCATGTCACAAAGCAAATAAAGTGAACTTAGAATTCTACATAATCTGCAAGCTTGCAATAGTCGTTATGTAAAACACCTGTAAATTTACAGATTTTTGTATTTTTTTATTGTATAGGTTATCACATGATTGATACTTCCAATTTTGAATGAGAAAGTTTTCTATTCCATTTGACAATTGACATTATCTCATTTGTTTGAAACATCCTACCCCACAATCTGAGTGTTTATTGTAAAATATATGACTGCAATATCAACTGAGTAAGCTCTGCAATGATGCACACTGTACAATCTCAAAGATGACAAGTTTTCCATAATCAAATTCCACAAGCATATCGCAGGAATAACTATGGCAAACTGTACAGGTTTAGCCTTACAAACTATGCGATTATCTGATAAAAAAAATACGCATGCATTTCTTTATGTATTGTTCATGTTTTTAGTAATATTCAAATTATGGCCGAGTTGGTACTTAATCTTATAGCTGATTAATAGGTCTTTGCTCACAATTATCTGCATTTTATCACTGATAACCTATGTTAGTTTTTCCATAGGCGAATGGTCATCATAAGATTATCAAAGCTTAAGTAATGCTTTATTTTCAGTAGTTTGCATTTTTTTCTTCTATTAAATTGATGGAGTTTGTTCAGGGAGGCAAATTATTGTCTACTAACAAAGTCAAAATCAACACGGCTACCTTGTGCTGTAGACGATTCCAACATGGATCTTCAATGTTTGCTACAACCTAATATAGAGGTAAAGAGCCATTTCTGGCATAGTCAAAACATGTTACTTTGCAATATGGAATATTCATTGCATAGCATATTAGCATCGTAATTCCTAAATAAAAATAAAGAAAAGATTTTATTTGCATAGCATATTAGCATCTTCCACCGGTTATTAGTTGTTCATCACACAGGAAGATCGCTGCCTAAGTGCTGATGAACTTCAGAGATACCAAGAGGTCTCAGAAAAAATTGCCAAGTAGAAGGATGATGCTTTCGAACGTATTAGCAAACTTCGAGAAGTACAAGACAAGGTTGTCTTGGCTCACCAGAAGGAAGTACTTCTGTTGTTAAAACCGTTTAGTTGCTATTAGATCTGTCGAGCATAACATGCCATTTAGATAAAGAAAAGTACAAGTAAGCATAGTACAAGTCCTGAAGTTTTACAAAGTTTTCTGTGCACAATCGCTAATTCCATCACAGGCTAAGAGATGGGAACATATGTATATTAAAGAAATGGAGCTAAGGAAAGAAGTAGAGGCAAAACTCTCACAAGAAAAGGAAGATACAGAAGCTCTGAAGCAAGCAACGATAATGCTTCAAAATGAGCTCGACTGGTTCACACACCAATGGAATGAGAATGTCAATAGAAATAGATTGCAAGAGGTAAACCAGCAGAAGCGCTGTCTGGAACACCGCATCTCAGAGTCAGACTCAGTTGCCAGTTATCTGGAAGAGAGCATGAGAGCTACTGAATCTCTTGTCCAGTCACTGAAGTTGGAGAACAATAAAGTGAAGCGAGAGCGAGATGATGCGGTTAAAGAGGCAAGGGACATGCGTATAGAGAGAGAGCTCATAGCACCATGTTCCAATGGAGCAATGAGCTCCGAGTTCTCCTTGATGGAGTTGGAACAGGCGACTCAGAATTTCAGCAGATCACTTAACATTGGCCGAGGTGGATTTGGATCTGTCTATAAAGGTTTTCTTCGCAACACTGCAGTAGCCATAAAGATGCTCAATTCTGAAAGCTTGCATGGCCAATCACAGTTCCAGCAAGAGGTAACTGCAAATTCCTTGTGCTCATTTGTAACTTGTAAGAATACATACAACATTGCACTGGCACAATAGGAAGTAAGAGTAAAGCCAAACGAGTTCGATCGTTCCAATATGTTTTTGCAGGTTGCTATACTCAGTAGAGTGAGGCATCCAAACCTAGTCACCCTTATTGGAGCCTGCTCCGAAGCTTCAGCGCTTGTTTACGAGTTCTTGCCAAATGGAAGCCTGGAAGACCGACTCAACTGTGTTGACAACACGCTGCCACTCACTTGGCAGGTCCGCATCCAAATCATCACAGAGATTTGCTCTGCACTGATCTTCCTTCACAAGCACAGACCTCACCCCGTGGTGCATGGGGATCTCAAGCCAGGCAATATCCTCCTTGATGCAAACTTGCTGAGCAAGCTCAGTGACTTTGGGATCTCCCGTCTTCTGCTCGAGTCTAGCGTCACCGGCGGCGACGCCCACTTCACCTCCCAGCCTATGGGGACACCAGCATACATGGACCCAGAGTTTTTCGCCACAGGGGAGCTGACACCACAGTCTGACAATTACTCCTTCGGCGTCACCATCCTGCGGCTCTTGACCGGGAGGGCGCCTCTATGCCTCAGAAGAGTAGTGCAGGAAGCATTGGACAACAATGACCTGCAGTCAGTGTTGGATCACTCGGCAGGTGACTGGCCACTTGTGCACTCTGAGCAGCTTGCACGCATTGGACTGCGGTGCACAGAGCTCAGCAGGCAGAAGCGCCCTGATCTTGAGCGCGATGTGTGGAGGGCTGTTGAACCTATGAGAATGGAAGCTCCTTCGCCATTGTCCCTATCTTTTCGATCCGTCTTCAGTGAAAGTAGTAGGGCCATTGCCACGCCGTCCTACTTCCTTTGCCCAATCTCTCAGGTACTACAAGTTATGAATATATAAGGTGATGCTGTTCTTTTAGTGTCAACTGTAGTCATTGTTGAAATATAAGTGAATTATCTATCTTTCTTCATTAGTTTAAGTTTTTGGGTAAATTGGTTGGTACATACAACTTAATATGGTATCAGAGCTAAGAGGTCTCGAGTTCAAGACCTGGCTGACGCAATTAAAAAAAATTAATTGCAGTCCACTTCTATTCCACGTATTAGATCTAAGAGAGTCTACACGTGAGAAGTGTTGAAGTATAAGTGAATTGTCTATCTTCCCTCATCAATTTAAGTTTTTGGGTGAACTGGTTGGTGCATGCAACTCAATAGTCATGCTCCGGGCATTGCTTGTTGTCTCAACTCTCAAGTAGCTAACCTTTTTTGCCGTTGCCTAATATTCAGGTGGTCATGAGAGATCCTCAGATGGCAGCGGATGGATTCACTTATGAAGCTGATGCTATCAGAGATTGGCTGGATAGCGGGCGCGACACTTCTCCGATGACGAACCAAACGCTCGCTAACCATGATACGATCCCCAATCAAGCACTGCGTTCAGCCATCCAAGAATATCTCCAGCAGAGCAAGTCCTTTGCATATCGGTAGCAGCAGCAGTAGTGTCAGTTTCATGTGTGGTTTGACTGTAGTAGTTCATTTTGTGTGCGTGCTAAGCCTAAGTGTAGGTAAGGGATTCAGTTCTAGATACAGCATGTCAGCTGCGAACTCAAGGTAGTGCCGCATAGTTGCGAACTCAGGTAGTGCCTCATAAATGTTCCTTTGATGTTTGGAAGTATTTTCTTTGAGACCTTCTCTTTGCTGCACTCCACAAAAGCAGTGACTATTACAGGCCATTTCTAACATAATCACATTTCACCCGAGCAATGACCGTTACGGGCCACTCTTAACCTAGCTACAATTTCATAGGAATCTACACCGAAACTAAGCAAATTAGGTAGCCAATTCAATCTCATATTAGACTTATGGTTGCACAATTGGATGTAGAAATGAGCATACCGGATTCGGTTCTTAACCGACTCAGGCGAGACAAACCAACAAACTAGATCTCGTGCAATCTCTATACCGGTTTCATACCAACCACTCGCCTGAGTCTCCACCATTTTATAAAACATCTTTCTGTTTCCAGCGATAACCTCTGTTACAACTACCATTATCGTATCTCAAGTTTTAGTGGCGATGCTTGTGTTGTATTCAATCTTACCACTAAAGCATTTTTAAGTATAACCATAATCTAGTAAGGTTTAGTCAAGGACGGAGTTATTACTATTATAAGCATCCTAGGGTGACATGGGAAAGATGTTTAATAACCAAGTAAGGTGGAATAATAGGTATCAATTGTATGGTGTAGCTAGGCAATCAATATTTGACATAGCATTTAAGTAAACAACAATAGCAAGCATATACTTATATTTAAAGGCAAAACATTTGCATTTAAAAACTAAGTTCAATATGATCAATTATAATGACTTGTGTCTTTACCTAAGGTCATCGATCACTTCTCTATAGGCTTCAATTAAAGTAGTTGGTGTGCAAGCCTGGTCCAATACTATTCCAAACCTGAGCCCAAAATTGTTAAGACCCGAGCCCATTGTTGTTCCTGAACCCAACCCGTTGTTAGTAGTGTAGACTCATTATTATTCATCCAAAATCCGTTAGGCAAACTTATACTCATTTTGACTGTTTTGAGCTTATCTAGCCCATTTTAACTCTGTTCAGCCAAACCAAGCATCACTTAAATCCTATCCGGTCAAACCCATTTTCTTTTATGTCTTTTTTGGTTATTTTATTGTATTTTATTCCCAGTTTGTATTCTGCAACGCATGAATTTATTTGTATTCGTTCTTCTGCGCTGGTATCCAGATTCAACAAGTTGGCCAACAGAGAAGCTACAAGAGCAATTAAAGTAGTTGGTGTTAAACTTGAAGCCTATAGATAAGTGATTGATGACCTTGGGTAAAGAGATAAGTCATTATAATTGATTATGTTGAACCTAGTTTTCAAATGCAAATATTTTGCTTTCAAATACAAATGTGTGCTTGTTATTGTTGTTTGGTTAAATACTATGTCAAATGTTGAATGCCTAACTACATCATACAATTGATATATATTATTTTCTCTTCTTTGATTATTGATAACATCTTTCCCATGCCACCCTAGGATGCTTATAATAATAATGACTCCACCCTTGGCTAAACTAAACCTTACTAAATTATAGTTGCGCTTAGAAATGCTTTAGTGGAAAGATTAAATACAACAAAAAGATTGCCACTCAAACTTGAGATATAATAATGGTAGTGGTAACAGGGTTACCGTTGGAAATAGGAAGATGTTTTATAAAATGGTGGAGACTCAGACGAGTGATTGGCATGAGATTGATGAAGGGATTGCACGAGATCTGGTTTGTTGATTTGTCTTGCCTAAATCGATTAAGGACCGAATCTAGTGCGCTTATTTTTACACCCAATCGTGTAACCACAAGTCTAGTATGCGGTAGACTTGGCCAACTAATTTGTTTAGTTTTGGCGCAGACTCTTATGCAATTTGTAGCTAGGTTGGGAGTGGCCCATAACGGTCACTGCCCGGGGGGAATTTGGTTATGTTGGGAGTGGCCCGTAATAGTCACTACCCATTTGGAGTGCAACAAAGAGAAGTGCGAGAGACTCCCTAACAACGAGGGGCCCTAGCATTGAGGGGTTACACCTCCGGAGTAGGGGAAAGCACCAAAACTAAGCATCATAAAAGTCTTGTTATAATTTTCTCAATCGCACACATACGGAAGCGTGTAATGACTGATAGTATGTGTCAACCATATCTTGTGGGTAAAGTTGTATAAGCTCTGCAGAGTGTTATAATCTATTCGAATAGCCATGCTCCCATCACGCACAAAGTGTAGAAATACCACAATCGAGTGGTTTTCACAAATTGGTTACTGGTTAATGATGATTATGGACATATATGTTGGTATAGAAATGGAGATGGAATGGTGTTTGTGGATTGTGCATGGTAAATAAATATGAAGAGAGTTTGCTCTCACAAATTTAATTGAAATTGGACATTCTGGTTTTAGTAAAAAATGGTTAACTCTTAGGTTTGAAAACTAGCTATAGTATGATATTTGGTAAATTGGCTTCACCTTAAAGAAACATAATACCATCTCTTGGTTAAGCCTTACATATAGATATTTGCTTCTACTAATGTATTCTGCTATAGAGATTTGCTGAGTACCTAGTGTACTCAATTTTGCTTATTTTCATTAGCGCAGACACCATAAGAAGAAAGGATGCATCAGCTTTTGTGATTGGGTTATGATCATGCTCAAGCGTTCATGTGTGATATCTTTGGATTTTCTGAATGTAAGTTATTTTTTCGACTTGGACGTCCGTAAAGCTGTTGTAGTCTGAACGTTAGATCATATTTTAATCAAGCTAATCCTTTTTAAATTCTTATGAGTAGACATGCTATTCTTTGTATCCGCAATCGAACTTCTAGTCTGTTGCGGGAAACCTTTTGACCATGTTTTAAAAAATGGGGTTGTTAGTTGTTACACCTTTGATCTTTGGAACTGAGCATTGGATGGACAAGTTTCCCCTCTAGCGATCCATTTGGATAGCTTAGTTTCTTTGTGATCTATATATTAGGATCACGCTATAGTCCGTTTACGGTTTGAATAATGATTTTATCATAATTCGTAAAATGGGTTGATCTATCGTGGAGCCATTTCATGATGTTGTTACTAGTCTTATTCATATTTTGAGTCTTGGATTTCATTATTTTTGTAGTAGAATCTTATTCGTTCTTTTTTTTTTTTTTGAGTTGCGGACGTAGGGAATGGCAGCATGAACTACTCTCTCTCTTTTCTCTTTTGCATGTTTCGTTTCCTTGCCTAACCTATCATTGACGAGCTAACTAAACATGTCTTCTTGGTCACTAACTTTGTCAGGACTTTGATGAGGCTAGGCAAGGATAAGTATTAAACACATACTTCATTACTCAAACCAAACAAAACGATTATATTTGAAATTAAAAATAAAATAATTGTATTTGTAGATAAAATTTTTATTCATGGAATCAACACAGACATGAAACCAAATGAACCAGGTCAAATTTGGTTTACATCTATGGTACACCTTGGAGTTGGGTCGTGTTGTGCCGACATGGTAGGGGCCCATGCTAGCCTAGTCTAGCCTAGTTTCCAAATCAGAAGAAAACATATGGGGGAAGATTCTAATTGTAATTTTTATAAAGTTTGAGGCTAGAATGCAAAATAGCCAAAACCCTAGTTGGATAAAATCCCCTACCGCCGCCTGTAGAGACTGAGCCTGGCACCTTCTTCTGCTGTTGCCTCCTCTTTGCTCTTCTCCCTCCTCTCTAACCACGTCGTTGACGAGGCCAGGTCAGCTCGCCCGTGGACACCCTGACTCCTCCTCGCTGCCTTCCTACAACCTATGTTGTCGCGCCCCCTATTGCCAACTCATCTACATGCCCTCTTCCTCTCTCTCAGGTCTGAGCGGCGGGGCGACTATGAAGCCCACCACGACGACGGCAACCGCGAGCGCCCTTCCCCTCTCCCTCTCACACAGATCTGAGCAACAACGATTGCGAGGGGGACAACAGCGACGACCAACCCACCACGATGATGGTTGTCCCCTTCTCTCTCAGATCTGAGCATAGGGGTGCAAACGGAGCGGATAATTTCCGTCCGTCCGACCGACCGAAGGCTTGCGGAACGAATACGGAAGGGGTAGATGGGTATCCGGCACTATCCATGTCCAACTCCAACTCCGAGAAAAAAAAATGGAATAGGATACATGATAAGTGATATCCGTCCGTATATATATCTGTATGTCAAGTGATATGAGGAAGTTTGTTGTGACTTCACCTAGAAATAAGATAACATATAGACAAATTGTCACATCTAAACAGGCGGGCCACGAGAGTACCGAGTGTTCTTCCTTCAACATCTCAGTAATTAATCTCTCTATGTTCACTCTGATTGTACCATATTGTCCAATGTCCTATGCAAAGAAGCGGATAATTTCCGTCTGACTGACCGTCCGAAAGATTATGGAACTAATACAAAATGGAGAAATGGATATCTGACATTATCTGTGTACGACTCCGACTCCGAGGAAAAAATATGGAATATGATACAAGATAAGCGATATCCATCCGTATCCGCTCCGATTGCATCCCTATCTAAGCAGACCTAAGTGCGGGGGAGAAGGGGGATAGGGGGATTTGAGGCTGCGAGTCGACGATGGGCCACGACAGTTGTCTTCCTCCCTTCTCCTTGACGGCCACATCAACATTGGTGAGGTGCGCCGGGCTACATCAAAAATTTTGGACCGTGTTAGACCAAGCATGACCCATTGGAGTATACGGTGTTGTGCCGCCAAAGTACTCAATTCTTAGGCCCGGCCCGTCTGATAGTTCGTGTCGTGCTGGCCCGACCTGTCACCGAGGCCCGGCCGGCACGGCTCGGCCCAACTCCCTGGACTAATCTAAGTGTCTGCATTTTTGCTGGTGGGTCTATCTGTCAGTGGGTTAAGAAGTGGCTCAGGCGTCTAGAGGATGACAAGTGGGCACCACCTGTAGGGTTGGCCAATTTCTGCTCCTTCCCAGTTTCCAGTGCTAAGATGCAAATGCTCCCTGGCGCTTCGTTCCCCTTTCCCCACACTACCTTCCACTTCCACTACGCCGCCGCCGCCGTCTCCGGCCGTGCCACCACGCCGGCGATATGCCGGAAACCGTACTCCACTCCATCGCTCTCACTTTATCTCTCCCCTCACCTCCTCTCTTACTGACCCTTTGGTCTCTCACTCGCAGGCGGTGGAGGCCAAGCTCCGCAAGCAACTGGAGCAAACCCTCGCCGCCGACCCCGCCAGCCCGCTCCACCACTACAACCTCGTGATACTCTCTCCATCGTTGCATGAATCCTCTCCGTAGTTGCGCTCTCGCTTCTCCATTGCGCCTAATCGCGCGTTGGTTCTGTGCGTGCAGGGCGTCTTCCTATGGGACTGCGCGGAAGCGGAAGAGGCGGCGAAGCAGGAGGGCGAGGAGGAGGCGAGGCGTCTCCGCGCGGCGGCCGCCGAGCACTTCCTCGCGGCTGCCAAGCTGAACCCGAACGACGGCGTCCCCTTCCGCTTCCTCGGCCACCACTATACGCGCGCCGGCGATGCGCAGCGCGCGGCCAAGTGCTATCAGCGGTCGGTGGTGCTGAACCCCGACGATGCTGAGGCTGGGGTGGGTGGGAATGCATATACGCATGTGCCTTAGAAGGTGTTGGTTGGTTTGCTCGTGGTGGTGTTTTGATGTGGTTTGTTGTATCTGGGGTCTGGTGCAGGAGGCGCTTTGCGACTTGCTAGATGTGGAGGGGAAGGAGAGCTTGGAGCTTGCTGTGTGCAAGGAGGCAGTCGGCAAGTCACCACGCGCATTTTGGGCCTTCCGGAGGTTCGGCTACTTACAGGTATACTTGGCTGGCAGTTGCTCGGATACACTATTGATTGACGTAATCATGGCAATAGTATGCATCATTAGCTGTGGATCTGCCTAGCGGGGAAGTTAACGAATCTTAAGGCTTCATTTCGATGGAATAAATACATGTGGATTGGGTCGGAATCCCACCATTTCAAACCCATACAAAAGAAACCTAAAGGTACTAAAGGGGAATTTGTGTTTACAATAGTAATTAGGATTGACAGTGGTTACCAAAAACTTCGAAAAGAGTTGAAATCCAACACAATCTAGGCCCATCCCAAACTTAATTCCCTACATGTATGCTTTTGGATTGATAGCATTCTCATCCCTTTCTTGTGCTGTTCATCTAATTTATCCAGCGGCAGTTCGCCCACACCTCATCCACCATGGTATTCACCACCCCGCACCTCCTTTACCCTCATCTGAGCGGATAGGATTGGCTCAATTCTGTTCTTGTCCTTTCGAATTAGCAGAGGGAGGACACATGGAGGGCTGCAGGACAACAGGAGTCAGTTGATTAGTTGCCATTGTTGTACCGTTATCAAGTTAAAATCTGGATAGTACAGTTCCTGGAGCTTTTTCAAAAAGCTGCATGATATTAAAGTCTATAGATAGAAGAGATTAATTTGCAGGTCTTACAAATCACATGATCAAATTATTGGGATTTGATTGTGCCATTGTAGACATAGTTTTGACTTTAGGGATCAGATTGGGAACTGGGAATGGTCAATAATCAAATATAGAGTTTTTATTTTTCGATTAATATTTCTAGAAAGCAAGGATTAGATGGTGTAGATTTGTTAGCGCCATATATTATCTGATAGTATCAAAGGGTGTTGCCGCAGAACTACATTAGTGTTGTTAAGGGAAATATGCTAATCCTATTCTATCTCTAATACATATTTCCCTGTAATATCCCTTAACAAGTGTGACCCACAACAATGATCTTGTTGCAGTGGTTCCTTAGGTATGCCGGTGTAGGTTTAATTAGGGTGGGTTGTCCACTACCCGCTGTTACGACAACCAGCCTGGCCATCAAACTGCTCAAGGTCTCGGGTCACTGAGTCACCTGTTGGACTTGTGATCACTGCTTGAACTGCTGTTTTGATTTAAAAGGCCACTGCCCACTGTACCCTGGTATGTATGTACCTTTAAAGTACAAGAAACCTTTTTATGATACGGATTTCATCTCAAGTATAGGGAGGAATAATTAAATACATACTGTAGATGAGCATAGTTCATCAGCAATAGGTCATTTAGGAGTATATTGGTAGGTACTTAGTTACTTATAGTTGAAAAGGTAATGCACAACTCTACAAGTAATGACTCGTTGATCGTTGATCCTAAGTACTTCTTGCTGTGTGTTATATATTCCTTCACTCATATTATATCGATAACAATCTAAGAGTAAGGAATAACAAATAGAAGTAGATTGGAGAAATTAGAGATGCTCCATACATTGGAAGATTACAAATGGATGGAAATACGAGAATAAGTAGAATTCCTTGTTTATGTTTGGTCTCAAATATTTCTAAGCAGCAATTGGACCTAGATTTGCACGACAATTGGATCTGCACAACCGAAATGGAGGCTGGGTAAAGGCTGTAGAGTCAAGATGTTTGATTAGAGACCAGGGCAGAGGTCAGAGATGGTGCCTGCCAACTGTGCAATACTTGGACTAATACTACAACTACAAAATTCCAATTTCTTTTGCCTGACTTGGAAATCTACCAGGACCCACTGGTAAGGCCGGTTGCCGGCAGTAACTGGCCAATATAATTTTCCCTGGTACTGACAGAGAGAAGGCTGAAGAGTCATTTGTGCCTCTAAGTGGACACCAGTGACATGTGAGCAGCGGATCTGTGGTTACCAATGTAGCTCGAGCCTAAGCTAGGTAGAGGCGTAGAGCTAACAATGGGATCCTGGCTTCTCTTGTTCTCACCTCCCACAAGGTATAATTGCACTGCGCTGCTGCATGAAGAGAACAAAACATGTGCCTAAGCAGTAGGCTGGGCAGTAAAACACAGCATCTGGGATGCGCTTTATCATAAAATCATTAGATATTCTGGTGCCTTTTGAAGTCTGCTTCACATGCATCACCCGCTCGGTTTTAACTAACCAGTTCAGACGGTTTTCCCCAGGTCAATTGCCAGTTTGCCATTCTGGTCCTGTGGGTGTGCCTTGCCTGTTAGATGTCTTAAGTCCCGTTTTGCGGTCCAATTGCATGGCCGGTCCAGGTTTCGTTACACTGGTCCAGCCTTGCAATGTCTAGAGTCTGTAAAAAATTGCAATGTCTCTTGACTTGCTTTAAAAATCGTAAAGTTTCTTTTTCTTGGAGCAAGGAACTACTAGAGTCTGTGCTTTGTTTACATTTTAAACTGACAGGGCTAAGATTTTGGAAAATCTATTAATATTTTTCTTTTGAATATCTTTTCTGTGTGCACTAAATTGCATACCAAGATATATCCATAATAATTATTGACATGATATGAAAAATTTAGGTTCATCAAAGGAAATGGTCAGAAGCTACGCAAAGCCTTCAGCACGCAATACGAGGTTACCCAACATGTGCAGATTTATGGGAGGTGGGTGTTTCCTTTCCCTTTTTTCCTTGTCAAAGTTGATGAAATCCAAGTCATACATTCTGTGCTTACAATGTAATTGATTTTACATTCCATATGGCGTTAGGCACTTGGTCTGGTATACCACCGTTTGGGAATGTTTACCGCAGCAGTAAAGGTGTGCTTTTTTCGTTTTTAGCATTATTAATAAAATTGCAGTCTGCTGTATTGATTCTTCTGAATATTCCTAATTCAGTTTTCGTTGGCAGTCATATGGGCGAGCTATTGAACTGGATAGTTCCAGGGTCTTTGCGTTGATAGAAAGTGGAAACATCCAGCTAATGCTTGGCTATTTCAGAAAGGTAGGAAGTTTTTCAGCAAACGAACCTATTGTTGTGTTGGATACACATGATTTTATCAGCAAATGCCAATTTAATAACACATCAATGCAAACTCTATGCTGGCCCTTTACTGCTGCTACTGGTAATAATTTCTATGATATTGTACTTCTTGCGAAAATACACAATACCAGGGAGTTGAACAGTTTCGTTCTGCCTTGGAGATGGCTCCTCGTAATCACTCTGCATACTTTGGGCTTGCTTCTGCATTACTTGCTTGGGCAAGGCATTCTGTAGCTACTGGGGCCTTCAGCTGGGCAGCTAGTCTTTTGAAGGTATTTTGAAATGATACCTGGTTACATTTTAATAGTATTTCATGCCATGTAGTGTCTTAGTGTAGTTTCATGTAGGAAGCATCAGAAGCTGCCAAAGTTTGTACTTCCTTGACTGGAAACCTTTCCTGTGTTTGGAAATTGCATGGAGACACTCAGGTACCTTTTTTAACCATTGATTAATGTTTAAATTTACTTGGCAACTTATAATTTGAAATATTCTATTCTTCCATATATCTCGCCTTTATGTCAGCTTGCACTTGCAAGATGCTTGCCGTGGGAGGATGGGAAGATCAAAAAGGGCATGGATGAGCTAATTTTCAAAGCTTCTGTCATTGAGTGGAGAAATACATGTCTGTTGGCTGCAAGTGGTGCAAAGCTCTCATATCAACGGGCTTTGCATCTCACTCCCTGGGAAGCTAATATTCACAATGATACTGCTATTTGTCTTGATCTCATTTATACAATGGAGGAGAATAACTCTCTAGACCCAATAGTTTGGTAAACTTCTTTGTTCATCAGACATGAACTACCCTTTAGAGTTTAGAAGCTTTCTGATAACATTGTATGTTTTCTGTACAACAGGGAGCTGCCAGAGAAAATGTCGCTGGGTGGTTTGATACTGGAACCAGTTAATAAGGATTTCTGGGTTACATTGGGTTCGGTGTCAAATAATCAGGCTTTAAAGCAGCATTCTTTTATCAGGGCACTGCATCTGGATACGTCTCTCTCTGAAGCTTGGGCATACCTTGGAAAGGTACTGCTATTAATGCAACAGCTGATTGACTCTCCTACTAGCAGATCGGTAACTAATAGTTTGGCCTTCAGATTTACAGACAATCTGGTGATAAGCAATTGGCAAGACAAGCATTTGATCGAGCTCGAAGCATTAATCCTTCATTGGCCTTGCCATGGGCAGGAATGTCGGCTGAAAATTATGACCAATCTGGGTATTCCCCTCGATATCTTTCATTAAAAGTTTTCCTATTCTGCCATACATAATTTTACTTAAGCTGATTTTACTCTTTGGCATGATTTTAAAGGGGTGGTCCAGTAAATGAGTCTTTTGAAAGCTGCTTGAGAGCTGTGCAAATACTACCTGTAAGTACAATTTTCTAACATGCATGTTGTTGTCAGTGTAACTTTAGTACTTTGGTTAGTTTTTTTCCCTCAAATTAATTTTGATGTCATTCTCATCACATTTTTGCATTAGCTGCCAGAGTTCCAGATTGGCCTTGGAACAATCGCTGCTCGTTCTGGTGATCTTCTGTCGCCTCAGGTATGTTTTCAAAATTTTCTGGTGCCCTTGAAAGTTCCAAAATAAATATTGTGCCACTTCATGCTCAAAATGAAGTGATGTTTTTTGGCAGCAGTCCATTCAACTTGGTGGCAGTTGTTACATGGTTTCATCCTTACATTCTATAGCATTATTGAATTGTTGACACTAAGTTAGTGCTGCATATTGATTAACTAGGAAGTTTTGCATGGAAATATATTTTAATATTTATGCCTACATAATCTGCTACTTTAGTGTTGCTTGGGTTTAGGTATTTAGAGAACCAGGCTATGTTTATGTTATTGACACTTATTCCTTGCTTTCTTCTCTTCCTTGAACACATCAATCTCTTTACACGTAGTGCTATTATGTAGGTATTGATGGCTGTAAGACAGGCTGTACAGCGAGCACCTCATTACCCAGAGTCACACAATATAAATGGCTTGGTTTCTGAAGTGCGATCAGATTTTCAATCTGCAATCACATCGTACCAGCAAGCGAGATTTGCTTTAGACATGATGTGCAATTCCAAGTTAGACAATAGATATCGTATTGCTGATGTTTCAGTGAATCTTGCCCGGTCACTATGTAAGGTAAGTACTAGCATATGGTTTGATGTAAGTCAAAAAGTATTTCAGACCAAGAAGCTAAAAAGGTGTTGTTTACTGTGACATCTGTATATGTAATAAGCTTGCTGTTCCTTTTGCGGTACTTGATGAATGTTGGTTAGGCGGTTATCCTTTTTGTGGCCCATAAAAACTTCCCCTTTCTTTAATCAATTGCATTGACTGCAGGCTGGTCTTGCAACAGATGCAGTGCGGGAGTGCGAAGAGTTGAAAACACAAGGTATTGTTTAATTTTCACTTTGACCAATGGAAGGATTCTATTTACTATTTTTCACCTGAATTGGCCAAACATGCATGTTAAGTTGATTCTTTCAAGTTGTTTTCTACATGCTATACAACATACAAGCTAACGAGTCACCTCAAATTTCTAGGATTGCTGAGCATTGATGGATTGCAGATATATGCTCTTGCATTGTGGAAACTTGGACGGCATGATGAAGCTCTTTCTGTATCAAGAAACTTGGCTGAAAAATTATCTAGTATGGAGGAGAGTGCAACTGCGGCATTGGGATTCATATGCACATTGACCTACAGCATCTCTGGGAAGGATTCTGCAGCTTCGGTCATTCATAAACTCCCTGGTCAAGTCAGTTATAGCGCACAGTTGAAATTTATTATCTCTGCATTAGATGCTTTGCAGCCAAACAAGCGTTTTCAGTTACCTCAGTTGAGTATGCCTCCTAGACTTACATCCTATGAAGTGATGAGTGAAATCCACTCAAATATTGCTCTTGGAAAGGCTGTAAGTATCCTGAAACTTTGGCATTCTATGGGAAAAATATTTTTTTTGGGTATATGCTAGGTGTACTAATATAGATTAAATTTTCCTTTTAGATTGGTGGGGAATTAAACAAGTCTTTCAGGGTTGATGGTGGTTTGTCTTACCTGAAAAAGGTTCTGCACATGTATCCCAACTGCAGTTTAGTAAGGTAACGATCTTGCCTGGAACAATAATATCTTGTGTTCAGAAAGGTTCTAACTTTGGGACTTAAATCAATATATTGCTCATTATATTCCCTTTGTCGCGTGCTGCAGAAACCAACTTGGATCTCTGCTGCTGTCCAATGGAGATTGGGCAGCTTCTCACAAAGCAGTGAGGGTTACTTCATTGTCCCATGGCCACACATCCAGTAGGGGCCTAAGATCTCCGCATCAAATTCAAGCATGTGCAACAGTTTCTTGCTATGCCACCTGCACTTCTTATCCAAAGTTCTCTTTCCCAACATGTGAAGACCAGTACCTAAGTGGATACAATGCAATATGCAACCTGCAAAGGTATTTCTTCTCCTACTTTACTAAATTGACAATACCACAATATATTTGTCTTCGGTAGGCAAACTACGTGTGGAACTTTCTTTGAAGGTGGGTTCATCAGGAACCATGGAACCAAGATGCACGCTACCTGCTTGTACTTGCCATTTTCCAAAAAGCACGTGAAGAGAAGTACCCCGAACATATGTGTATCACTTTGAAGAGGCTGACTTTACAAGTTCTGTCCAACAGTAGCAATTCACAAGAGCATGAGGGGTTCCAGTATGAGAAGTACTCGCTACGTCTTTTGTCTTCAGAAGTCAGTCTGCAATCCGATGACTATGAAAACTGTATTGCTCAAGCTACAGAAGCTCTAAGAGTTAATCCTCCAAGCGCGGATGCTTTCTTTGCACACTTACAACTTTGTCGGGCCTATGCGACGCAAGGGGATCTTTTGAACTCCAGGAAGGAGTACATGAAATGCTTGCAAAACCATACAAATACTGAAATTGGCTGGGTGATGCTCAGGCAACTTGGATCTCTCTGTTCATTGGAGGATGCCTCTAATGAAATAGAGATAAATCTCCGAGAATGCATTGAAAAGAAGGGTAGCAACCCTTCGAAATGGGCATCTCTTTTTAATCTAGCATGTGCTCAGTATTCTATATGGGATGAGGACTTTGCACGTGCTGAAAAAGCTCTTGCACAGGCATGTGCTGAAGGGGATCCTGATAGCTGCATCTTATTCCTCAATGGTTAGCCAGTTCCTTATATTTTCTGCATCTCATTTAGCTCTTTTTTGTTGTTTCTTGTATGAAATTGTACTGTGTAGTTGATTGTGCTATGCCCTCCAGTAAACTTCATGATTACACTATCTTGCAATTTACTTAAGAAACTTAGTCCTAGTCTTATTCCATCTTAAGAAATTGCTTTATCGAGTGATTTGTTTACCACATATGTTACTGGTAGTGAGCATTTACAGTTGGCACTGCTGTTTACCTTGTCATTGTCAAAAATATCACACCAGCTGGTATAGGTAGCAAAAAAGGTGGTAGGTTATGCTTCACATCTATAGACTATAAATGACTTAAGTAGAGTGCTAAATTGTTACTTTTCTTAGTAAGTTATTTGGGAGGTATAATTTATCCAGTCCAATGTGATTTGAAGATCACTGCCTCCAAATGTTGTGCTTTCGTTTGTCTGAGTGGTCGAGACTACACTGGTATAGAATAAATCCGGAATAATTAGCAGATGTTTTTGTTTTTATTTATTTTGGACTATGTACTGAATAAAACATCACCCCAACAGGCGCGATCTGTATGGAAATTGCCCGGAGGTATGTGGCTCCTCAATTTATATCCCGTGCAGCTTCCAGCCTCAGAAAGGCGCAGCAGAGATCACGCGCTTCTTTACCTATTGTGTCACTCCTACTGGCCCAAGCAGAAGGCAGTCTTGGCTCCAAAGCCAAGTGGGAGAAAAACCTTCGCCTAGAATGGTTCTCATGGCCACCAGGTCTGAAACTGAAACAGTGCATCACGTAAAGAATGTTGTTCAGTTTCATTTATTTTAATTTTGTCCCTTTTCATTATGCAGAATTGCGGCCTGCTGAGATTTATTTCCAAATGCATCTGCTGGCGAGGCAGTCGACTGCAGCAGCTTCTCAACAGAACCAGCTGGTGGAGACGATGCAGAGCCCGGAGAGATGGCTTCTTAGGGCAATACATCTGAACCCATCGTGCTCCAGGTACTGGAAGGCTTTGCTGCAGCCTGTGTTCGTGTAACCCTTTGGCCCGTAGTATGATCCTTGCAAGTTCGAAGCTCTCGTTTTGTAGCTGAGACATAGCGACTCCGGTAACACAGATGTAGCGTAGATTGGCTGGCTTAGCTGTGAACTAATTTGTGACGAGGTGCTTGCTCTCGCGACATGCTTGTGTGATTGCCAGATGTGTAAATGCATGTCGTGTTGATAGTTTCCAGGAGGTATTTTCTTGTAGCCGATAGCCTGCAGGAGTATTGTATAAACTATTTCTCCCTTACCCAGTAGACCCTCCCCAGGAGTGGTCGGGAGACTGATTATAAACCGATTGGTGACCTGTGGACTTTTGCCAACATATCCCATTCCTTGCAACCTGGACTTTTGATGAATTTCTACAGGCGGAGATGCGAAGCCAGGGCCTGATTGGTCCCAGCTCAGCAGGCTACAAGAGACCCTGAATATCAATAAGTCGTTTTAAAAAATTATTTTAATAAGGTATTTTAAAAAACGATAGAGATTTAAACTATAAGTTAAAAAAAAACTATGCCATTAGCAAGCTCATCTACTTGCACTATTGTCTAGAAACAAGAGCGTGCAATGTGGCGGACCGAGCGCAACACCGCCACGTCGGGAACACGTAGCCTCCACCCATTGTCCTTTCTTTCTTTTGCGAGGACTATTCATTTCTGTTGTCCGGTGGTCATTGGCCTTGTTGGTTTCCGCCGTTAGGGTCTTAAGGTATCTTAAAATCGACCTTATATATTACAAAAGTGATCTTAAACAGATTATAAGTAAAAAAAACTTAAGATCAGTTCTCAAACCAAAGACCTGATTACAAGTATTAAAATATAATTTTTCTTTATATGCCGAGTGGGACTATTTTAAGGCCTCTTGGATTATATACATTAAAGCATCAACCTTAAGGTTTAGATATGATTCATCTTAAGACCTTTTGGGTTATATACAATGTAGATCTCCTAGCAGTAGTTTGGTCGCAACGCGCGACAAGTGTATGTGTGTCCGAGGAATCGATGGTACGCCCACGTCACGGCGTTGCAGCGATAGCCGAGCTGCGCTGGTCTGCGCTGGCTCGTAAAATAATCCCAAGAGATACCGCCCAGCACACGCGGCGAGCCAAGGAGCAGAGGAGCGCGCCACGCGTGCCTCGCGCTGGTGCCTCTCGGCGATCGCCTTAAGCCTTCCTCCGCTGCCTCCCTGCGCTCCAGACGCTTCGCTCGCTCACCACCGCTTGGTCCGCTTCAAGTTTCCGAACCGGCGCCGCGAAACGCAAGAAATCACGCGCTCCGGCTCGCGCGAGCGGCCATGTCCGGCGGCGTCGGCCCGACGTGCGGGGCGGCATCACGCTGCCGTCCTCGGGCCTGCCGCCCCCGCCGCTGCACCCGACGCCGACCTCGCCCACCCCGCGCCCGCACCACCACTACTATCTCTTCTCCATCAAGCAGCTCAACACGCTGGGCGCGGCGGCCGTGCTCGCATTCTCCACCACCGTGCCGCTCTCCGACATCGCCTTCGCTGTCCTCGTGCTCCCCTACCTCCTCCTCCTCTCCGCCCTCGCCTTCCCGCAGAGGCCCGGCAAGCCCAACCCCGCCGCGCCCATCTTCCTCGGCCCCGCGCGCCTCCTCCTCGTGGCGCACACCACGGTGGGCTTCCTCGTCGGGGCCGCGCTTCCGGCGCTCTACATCCTCGACGGCCTCCGCGCGGGGGACACCGCTGGGGTTGCCGCCGCGTCCCCGCACGCGTTCCTCCTCGCGGCGCAGGTCTTCACCGAGGGCGTCGCAGCCGCGTGGCCTTGGCGGTTCTCGCTGCCCGTCAGGGCCGCCGTGCCGGTGATGTACAGCGCACGCAGGATGTTCGCGGCGGGCGAGTGGCTGCGGCAGGAGATGGAGAAGCGCGACGAGGGCGGCGGCGCGGCTCCCGTGGCGCGGCGGCGGGTGGTGGCCGGCAGGGTGCTCGCGGTGGCGAACCTGGCGTTCTGGGGGGTCAACCTGTTCGCCTTCCTATTGCCGTTCTACCTGCCCAGGGCGCTCAAGAGGTACTACTGCCGCAGCGACCACGACGACGCCGATGATGAAGGGAAGAAGGATTCGTAGGGAGATGTTTGTGAATGCCCCGTGTGCTGTGTTGTGTGTGTTGCATCTCACTAGCGTTTGTGCTATTGATGGCTGCTTGTGCAGGTTTGGTCTTGGGAGTGTTATAAAACGCCGCAGCAAATAGATGATTAAATGAACGGAAGACACTAATTTAACACGAAAAAAATTCAATTGAGGAAAAACATAGACAAAAGAAAAGATGAGATTTATTATATGAGGGATATATTACAAGCATGGAGAAGATCAGTGCATCTAAACTATACGGGGTATATATACGGTGGGTTCTTTTAGTCTAAGGCTTATAGCTTATAGCTATGATTTTTAAATTTTGATATATTCGTGAGAAACAGTACGTAAAGGAAAATAGTCGTATACGATTTTATTCGGTACAGATGAACTCGGTATAGCTTGTACTATAATTTACCTCTACGATCCTGTCTTGAAAAAGCGAATGGGAATGCCAATAGCATAGTCTGTAGTGCGAGGTGCATGACCGAGGCAACCATCTCACACGAACATGCCCCACTATTGCGACGATTCGCCAAAGCGTTGCTAGGGACTGAGCCATCGAAGTGGGGACACCAGGGGTGGCCCACGTGCAGCAACCTCAAGTAGGCCTTCTGCAAATACAAGCCCTGGAGGTAGGCCAACGCCGCATCATCAACGTAATATCGGGGGGCTTACTAGAATTTTCATCTGCACGGCAGCACAAAGCCTACGTTCGTCGGCTGCATCATGTGGCGGCGTACCCGCCTGGGCGCCGCCGACGTGGGTGCAACACGACATCACCTTCACCACTGCCGACGCAGGTGGTGTCGATTTTCCTCACCAGGACCCCCTGGTGATCCAGCTGCCATCGCAAGCTGCGACGCCAAGCGCGTCTTGGTCGATGGAGGGAGATCGGCCGACATCTTATTCGCGGCAGCTTTCGACCAAATGGGAATTCCCCGGAGTATATTAGGTCCCTCGGGAATCCCGCTTCAGAGCTTCGGAGGTCAACCGTTGAAAGCCCTGGGCCAAATATAACTGCAAGTATCTTTTGGGCAAGGCGACAATGCGAGAAGCGATGATGTCATCTTCGATGTTATCGACCTTCCATACCCGTACAACACCATCTTGGGACGCCCGACCCTCAATGCCTTCGGAGCGGTCCTACACCATAGTTTCCTCTGCATGAAGCTCCCAGGACCGCACGACATCCTCACCGTGTTTGGGGACCAAGATCTTGCCCGTCAAATAGAGCTTGGCGCCCGAGGCCCCCATCGGAAGGTACATATGCTAACCAACAACCTTGTCGCAGCTACACCCTCCGCCCCGAGGTGGACACCCAAGCCTAGGCCGGATGACAGAGTCAAGAAAGTCCCCTTGCTTAACGTCGACCAACAGGTGTCCATCGGCGGGGGCCTTCCTCCAGAGGTCGAGCAGGACCTACTCCGAGTGCTTCGAGACGACGCGGACATCTTCGCGTGGTCGCCAACCGACATTAAGGGGGTAGACCATGCCATTATCGAACACACCCTCGCGGCCCGCCTTGATGTCAAGCCGGTCAAGCAAAAGCTCTGACGCATGTCCCTCGAGCGCCAGCAGGCGGCGAAAGCAGAGGTAGCAAAGTTGCTCCAGTACGGGGTCATCCGCGAAGTTCAGCACCCGGACTGGCTCGTGAATCCAGTCTTTGTGAAGAAGGCCAATGGTGCATGGCACATGTGCATCGACTTCATCGCCCTCAACAAGGCACGTCCAAAAGACAACTATCCGTTGCTTCGGTGCGCGAAAACTCAATTAGCTCGGAGGGGAGGCTGATGGGGATCGGGGACACGCCGTGACACACTCAATTTGAGGGAAGACCTGCCGTGGTGGCCGGAACTGTGAGGGGAACCGGCGGACATTACTTGAGCTCGGCCGAACCCACGGAAGAAGAAAGGGGGAGGTAATGAGGTGCAGGCAGTAATGGGGAAGCCCAGGGTACTTATAAGCCAGAGAGGGGATGTTGTGGAGGCACTATTACCGGAATTGGGGGAACAATGGCCGGGACAGGATGGCGGCGCCGGTAGTCGATGCGAGCGGCGCATGGCCAGGCGACGTGTGCGCGTAGGGCGCGGCGTGCGGCTGTCAGGGAATGACACAGGAGAAGGGATGGCGAGGGCAGGGCGCAGAAGTGAGGGTGACGGGAGCAGACGCGGTGGCATGCGGTGCTTAAGCGCGGTGATGGCGACGCGGAGGCGACGGGGTGATGCGATGATGATAGAACAAGGGAGGAGAGGGTGCGCTCGGAGAAAGACGGCGACGTGACGGGGGCGTACGGTGCAGGAGCGTGACGCGCGCATAGGGCGCGGTGGGGCCGGTTGGTCGGGGTGACGCGAGCAGAGAGAAGACGGGGAAGAGCAAGGAGGGAGAAGAAGAAAATGGAAAAGGAAGGAAAGAGAAGGAGGCGGGAGAGGAAGAGGGCAGAGGGAGAAAAAGAGAGGAGATGAGAGAAAAAGAAAAAAATGAGGGAGGGCCCGCATGTAAGAGAGAGGGAAAAGGGAAAGAGAAGAAAAAGAGAAAATGAAAGACTTAAAATTTTAAATTTTGAATTTTTAATTTAAACTTTAATTTACATTGGGATTTATTGATTTTGAGTTTTGCATGATTTTCAAAATTTGAATTCTCAGTTTAATTATTTAGATGCGAGTTTTTAACATTCCTTTAGCCATTTCTTTTCTTTACCTAGTTAAATTGAATTTCAAAATTTTATTTCCTTTATCTAATATTTAAATTTAAATTTGTGTGTAGATCCTCAGATTTTCCATTTCTTTTTATTAACACCATTATTGTTTTTACTTGGGTATTATTTCTTAATATATTTACATGCCACAAAACTCAAAAGATTTTCAATAAATATTTAGAATAAATTTGAATGTCAGCAAATTGCAAAAAAAATTTAAAAAAATTTCGTATTTATGAATATCTGAATTTGAGGAAGTTACAGCTTGGTACATAATTTTCTGATATGGTTGTTCCTCGTTCTTTGTTCCTTCGCATTATGATACGAGATCACTCAGCGCCTCAGCGGTAGCTGGCAAACCGTAGCCTGTTATCTGGGGCTTTGGATTTTGGATTATGCTTGTGTGGAAAGTTAATAAATTGATAAACTATTTCTAAAATATTATTCTGATAAACTGCTTTAAAATGATAATGAAAAATCATCATATATATTTATTTAAAAAAGTTATAAAATTATAAGCAGAAAAGAAGAGCCTTATTCGTTTTTGGTTTTTTGCCATTGAAATATACTACTTCCGTTTCTATTTACTTGGTATTTTTGACCAAGTTTTTCTCCCATAAATACTTGGCACTTTGCTATTTTTAATGTAAATTTTTACTCGTGTGCTTGCATAGATAGCAAAAAAATACATAGATTTACTATTTTTTTACGAGTACTGTTCATCGAAGTAGTTAGTTCTTCAGAATTTTCATTATAATATGAATAAAAATAGTTATCTAAATGTATATGTCCGACCAAAAACACCAACAAATTCAAAATGGAGGGAGTAACGACTTTTTTTTGCCAGTGGGTTCAGACCTCACCTGTCAGTTTGAGAACCTAGTGGCCATGCGGGATCGGCTCAGGTGCAGGAGAAATTTTGTTATATCATGTGTAAGTACTGGAGCAATACTGTAGCATGTACGAAAAAAAATATTGATAGTACAGAAAAATTTTTTCTTACACCTGTTGCTACCGTACAAAACAGTAAAACATATTTTTTATTAGTTGCTA
Organism: Bonia amplexicaulis; assembly: GCA_036346245.1. Lineage (NCBI taxonomy): Eukaryota > Viridiplantae > Streptophyta > Magnoliopsida > Poales > Poaceae > Bonia > Bonia amplexicaulis. Next base: position 2,749,110 of record CM070764.1, read on the forward strand.
CAGTATGCAGCCTCGGTTGGCTCGTGACACAAACCACTTTGTGCCACTGTAGTACAATAAAATTTCTCCAGGTGCAGGGCCCTGTACATAGCCATTTGCAGGGGCCATCAGATCGTGACACATGTCCAAAAGAAATCCAAAAATGCTTAAAAAATTAAAAAAATATCAAAAATATTGTAAAAAGTATTTTTGTAAGTAATGAAAAAAATATTTGTATTAAAAATTATTTTTTAGGTACTTAAAAATACTTTTTAATACAAAACTTTTTTAAGTACTTACAAAAATACTTTTTAAGTGTCCAAAAATACTTTTAAAAAATACTTACAATTTTTCAAGTATTTTTTTGATTTCTTTTGGATACGTGTTGTGATCTGACGGTCCTGCACATAGCTATGTGCAGGGACGCTGCATCTGAGCCGATCCCTGGCCATGCGGCCAAAAGGCCGGCTACGCTCACACTCACACCTACAAAGCCTAACAATAAAGGAAAGTCAGAGCAACAACGCCCAACAAAAGTTGAACTAGGTGGCAGGTGCTACAGTCGCTCCGTAGGCAATTTCCTGCGGAACGAGGTGAACAACGTGGTCCGAAGCGTTTTCAGACGTTCTATTCCTGTCTTCCCGTACGTTCCAAACCACATAAATGATGATCGCATTTAGCTCTTTCCTAAATTCCTTCGGCGTCTTGTCAACCATTGGTTCCCACCAGGTAGCAATGTCAAGGTCATCAGCAAGGTTAACTGGCCTCAACTCATTCCAACTTCCAAGCGGTCCGGCTCGCCATACTTTCGCGGACCCTCTTGGCGTACACACAAGATATAGGTCCTCTACGTTTCGGGTTGAGTTTCTGGACTCGAACTTATTTTTTACTATTTATATATTTTATTTTTTTCTAATTTTTTTATTTTTTAACTTTTTTTCTAGTTCTTTTTTCGTATTCGTTTGCGTTGTCTATGATGAGCTAACATATTTTTTAATTTTTATTTTTTAAATTTAATTACGCTAAATAAGTCATCTTCAGCTACAGTGTAATTTCAGCTCACTATAGGGCAATTTCAGCCATAAACCACTATTTTTCAGCCCAACCGAGCGGGGCCTATACGAAAGGAAGAGTTATTTTCAGCTTATAGGCCATGGATAGATTCTTTTAGATTGTAGTTTATAGTTTAAAATTTTGAATTATGGCTATTTACGAGAGGTAATATGTAGAGAAAAATATTTGCAAAAGATTTTGATCGGTACAGCTGAACTTGGTATGCTTTATAGTCTTCCTGCTGACTCCGTCTTGAAAAAAAATACTATTTAAAAACTAGTTATTGTAGTATAAGTCATAAACCACATGCCATAAATAAAAAGAAGGCATCCTATGACTTATGGTTTCCTTCGAATAAATAAACGGAATAGTTTTTTCATCGTTATTTCGAAGCCGTTTATCGGAATAGTCTTTTCTAAACGGTTTATCGGTATTCGTTCTGTTTGTATAAACGCTCATACTAGGGGCCTGTTCTTTTTGGCTGTGGTTTATGGCTTTTTGCTGAAATTTTTGAATTTTAACTGTTTGCAACAGAGATTGTGGAGAAAGAGATACCCGCTTGCGATTTTGATTGATACAAATGTTACGCTTTTAACGTGTACTACAATTAACTTGTAAATCCCGTCTTGAGAAAATACTCTATTTAAAAGTTAAATACTATAACAAAAGTCAAAAACCGTTTTTAAAAGCTGTAAAAAACAGACCTTAGAATTAAAAATTACCAAACTCAATCATAAACCATCAGTTACAGCTAAAAAAACAGGGCTAAAGATGTGTCGCCGTAATCACACAACAAACAGCGCATTACGAGGCCATCCTTTCCTCGCTGGATTATCTGCCGTGTTGAATTTGTTTTGCACTGGCGGCCGCGCAAACAATCTTCATTTATTTTCCACACATTCGCTTTCCAAGTAATTAAGCCAGTCTTGGCTTCTTGATCACACAACACACAGCGCATTACAAGGCTATCCTTTTCTCGTTGGTCGTATACAATAATGTAATGTGATGTTAATTATCCATAAATTTTATTATTTAGAATATGAGATAGTGTAGAGAAAAGAGAAAGAGCATAGAGAATTGGACTATTTTTATACAGTAGTCGACTGTAATATGGTAAATAAAATATATTATATCATAAAGAAGCTGTTTATAGAGACATGCAAAAAGATAACCTATTATATGAGCTGTTTTTAGTATCGTATATAGATAATATTATAGATAACACTAATCTATACTATTATACATGCGCTGCCCTATTGATTTTGTTTTGCACTAGCGGCCTTGCAAAGAATCTGCGTTTATTTTAATTCCATCGTCGCTTTCCAAATTTATTAGGCCACCATGATTTTTTTCTCCTGGGGTCGTTGCAAACGTTGTCGACTTCTTACCAGTAATTGCTTCTTTCGTAAGGTTTGATTCGAAGCGAGAGCTAATTATCTAGAACATGCAACAGTGTAGCCTTGTTCCTTCAAATGAGCATAGTTAAAAAGGCTACCGGACCTCTCTTCAGATCCTACGGTGGCCAACTTGCTAATCACCCTGGACCTCTCTTCACAGGTTCGTTCATTTGATTTTGCTCTTCAGATCGATCCATGTGGTGGTTCTACCGCAAGGGCCCCTCGGGCTTCTCCGGTGCCTCCACGGCCGAGGAGGTCACCGCCGGCGTCGACGGGCGGGGCTTGGTCGCCGTCATCACTGGTAGGTACCACCATGCTGCTTGAACGCATCGGAGCTGCTTCTTTTTCCGATCAATATTGAGATGCGGTAGTAACGACTAACGAATCAGCTTTGATTCCTGAGCTATCCTAGTAATGGAATCTTAGCCGACCAATAATTGGCGACATCGACACGCCGACTTCTGCGCTGACTGTTGAGCTGTCGACGCGCGCAGGTGCATCGAGCGGCATCGGGCTGGAGACGGCGCGCGTCCTGGCGCTGCGCGGCGTGCGCGTCGTGATGGCCGTTCGCAACGTCTCCGCCGGCTTCAAGGCTAGGGAGGCGATCCAGGCCGAGATCCCCGGCGCAAGAGTCGATGTGCTGGAGCTGGACCTCAGCTCCATGGATTCAGTTCGGAGATTTGCATCGGAGTTTGACTCTCTGAACCTACCCCTCAACATACTCATGTAATGTGCTGCATATTGGTTGGCTTCATGTAGTACTGTATATTGCTTGACTTCTTGCACTTTACAGTAATAACGCTGGAGTGATGACAAGAGAATACACACGTTCCTGTGATGGCATAGAATTGCATTTTGCGACTAATCACGTTGGTAAGTTCTTCAGCACTGCATCCTAAATTGTGCAAAAACAAATAGCCGTATCTATGGCATCTCTTGCTTGCCTATTGAATAATGTAGCTTTATTCAGGTTTATTCTTGTGAGTTATGAGAATAATTCTCACAGTGCATGTTCACCTGAAGGACAGGTCATTTCCTTCTAACAAATCTCTTACTGGAGAGCATGAAGAGTGCATGTAGGGACAGCGGTGTTGAAGGAAGGATCATCAATGTGTCATCTGCAGGTCATATCATGACCTATCCTGAAGGGATACGTTTCGACAAAATGCAGGATCCGTCAGGGTAATCTGTTCAGTTAAATCCTAGCTCACAATTGAGGCATACTCTTGTGCCAATAATAGGTTTGCTGTGTTCTGACCTTAGCAGATTCAACGGCTATATTGCTTATGGTCAGTCCAAGCTTGCAAACATTTTGCATACAAATGAGCTGTCCCGAATTCTGAAGGTATGTCAGTTCTTTGCCACTCAACGGGAGTGGTTCCAAAACAATGTATGAACTGAAGAACAACGGAAAAATAACTGTTTTCATGGACAGGAAGAAGGGGTGAACATTTCAGCTAATGCAGTTCATCCTGGAGTAATTGTGACCAGCCTTTTCAGGAACAGGTCTATTGTCAATGGTAATTAATTCTATTCTGAAATCTTCCAAACAATTTTGTGATCTGAAAAAAGAAATTTTGTTCCAACCATGTCGATACCCGCTAGCATGGAGAACATGTTCATGCAGCTCTGGTTGTAACAATTTTTTAACTGTTCTTGAGTGTTGCTACTCTTTACAGCCCTAATGAACTCCATTGGAAGAATCCTAAGTAGAAGTGTAGAACAGGTAAACTCTCACCTATTATTTTTTTCTCTCGCCTTGTTGATGAACACATGCACTGATCCTAACTTCGTATATATTTGTTAAGGGTGCTGCAACGACATGCTATGTGGCGATTCATCCTCAAGTCAAGGGGGTAACTGGGGAATACTTTGGCAATTGCAATATAGCCACCCCGAGCAGGCAGGCTTCAGATGCAGAGTTGGCCAAGAAGTTATGGCAATTCAGCTTGAAGATAGTGTCCTGTTGATGCCATTTTAGAAATTGATGTCATTGTAAGACTGTTCAGCCAGTCTCACCGATAAGTCACTTTTGTCGGTGCATGTTTTTACTGTTATGAATATTGTGTGTATATTAAATAAGCCTAATGGACAATATATATAGAGAGAGTACAAGAGAATATTACAGTGAAATATGTCATATGCGGATAAGAAAAGCGAGGCATATAAAGAAATAAATAATACAATTCCTATTCTATCTCTAATACCCTTAACACCTCTCCCCAAATGCAAGGCGTATGCAATAGCATTGCATTTGAAAAATGGTCTGAATCTTGATAATGTCGTCGTTGCGTGCAGCTTTTCTATAAACTATCAAATCAAGCCGAAGAGGAATATATAGAAGCATGGCGGCGCAAATCGAAACCCAAGACGGCGGCGGCGCAGTTCACAAGGCGCAGAAGACACGTGGCGGCTTTAGAAGCATAGAGTGACGTCTAGAGAAACAGCGGCATCATAATGACTTCTACGATCTGCACGCGGCTTAGAGAGTAGAGCGGCGACTGCTGCCATGCAAAAGAAAATTCCTACACTTCTATGACTAACAATAAATTTGTGGACTCGCACGGTTTGGATGAACTGAAAGAGAATCTACGGCCTTCAATGGACGCAACGAAAGACTCAAAAGAAAAATAACTGAAGACTAACTCAAAAGAACACAGATATTCCACGGCCTTCGGATCGCACGGCTTTACATATACCCGCACTCACTTAGTCACTCCCTCCCACCCTCCAGTCTCTCTCCCTCACTCAGAGAGAAGGGAGCGGCGGGCTCCAGCGGGAGGTGGCGACTGGATCTAGGAGAGGCGGCCAGAGAAGAAGCGACACCGGTTGCCAGCGGTGGTCGGATGAAGTCGACGGCGGCTCCCTCGGTGTAGCAATGAAGAAGGCGCGGTCGGATCCGATGCGGCGGCGGTCGAATCCGGGGCAATGCCAAGGAGGCGCGGCCAGATCCAGGTGGCGGCGGTTGGATCCGGAGTGGAGGTATCTGGTGGCAGCGACGACTACCGGGAGGAGGCGTCGGCGCGAGCTTCGGGCTGCCGGAGGCGCAGATGGCCCAGCGCGGCGTGGTGGTAGCGGAGAGGCGACATCGGCGGGCGCGGCCGTCCGAGCTTCGGCGGCGGCGAAGACGACCGGATCCGAACTTGGCGGCATCAGAGGCGGCCAGATCTGGGCGCAGGAGACGGTGGATCCGACCGCCTTCAGGTGGGACAATGAGGATCCGCGCGATGGAGACCAAGAAGAGGCGAGCGGCGGCAACGGTCCAAGTGATGGTCGGCCATGGTTGCTCACTGGGATCCAGCGCGCGAGATCCGACGGCGGTCCAGCGACGACTGGCGAGATCCGGTGGCGGCGGCCGAAACGTGGTCATCAAGGCGCGGGGGGTCGGCGACAGAGGCGCGGTGGCCAAAGACGAGGAGGCGGTGGTCGTGTGACCTAACAAGGTGGCCGCCCGGAGCGGAGATCGATTCTCCCGGGAGCAGCAACAGCAGAAGTAGATCAAGATTATGGTTTTAATCTAAGCTCTGATACCATGTTATGAATATTGTATGTATATTGAAGAAACTCAATGGGCAATATATATATATAGGAAAAATACATTCTACACCCAGGTGTAGTTACACCCACCTCTAATATACCACCTAAATAAACTTGAAATACTCCTTTATCACTTTAGGTACATTTGTATACTAATTATAAGATACTCCAATGTGAACCACACGAAAAACTTGTAAAGGAGTTCATAGTTTTTAGCGTATTTTGTAAATACCCTTATATACGCATATAAAAGGAGTATATCCAAAAATGTACATACCACTTCGAAAAATTGTTCATACCACCTAGATGGTCTTAAATACTTGTATACTACACGTACATACCCTCTGTTACGCGAGATACTCCCTACATTGTGAGATACGATATAGGGTGTAACTACACCCGGGTGTAGAAAAGATGCTTCATATATATATATATATATATATATATATATATATATATATATATATATATATATATATATATATATATATATATATACATATACATATACATATACATATACATATACATATACATATACATATACATATACATATACATATACATATACATATACATATACATATACATATACATATACATATACATATACATACATATACATATACATATACATATACATACATATACATATACATATACATCTATATATATATATACATATATATATATATATATATATACATATATATATATATATATATATATAGAGAGAGAGAGAGTACAAGAGGATATTACAGGGGAATATGCCATATGCGGATAAGAAAAGCGAGGCATAAAAAAATAATACAATTTCTATTCTATCTCTAATACCCTTGATATTTACAAGCGTGTAGTATTGTGTATTGTACTGTAGTTCAGTGATGAATATACGGTGAACGGAAACTACACGACCTAGTGTTATAGAAAAGAATAAGTTGAACACATGTTGGAACGTAGAATTTTCATTTCTAGGAAATAGTGCAATTCCTCCTAAGTTTCTGCCGAAACCAACCTTCATTTCCAAACAGATCTTGAATGTCACCAATGTTATGGGTGTTCATATTGGGAGGGCGCCATAGGGGTGGGACGAGTAATACGTTTGTGATCTCTGTCTTATCCTTAGAGCGAGATAAGAGCAAGAGAAGTGAGAAATCTGCTTCAGAAAATCAAGTATTTATACTAAGTTTTGGTTTCTCTAAATAAAAGTCAGAAACAAAAGTCAATAAGTATTTTTTAGAGAATGACAGTTTTGTTTAGATGATCTTGCGGAAAGTGCCATGGGCTACCTGATCTGCGTGTTGTGGCCCGTGTAAGGTGATGGCGCCACGGCCCATCACAAGCGCGGCCATTACGATTGCGTCGATCTCTCTCTCTCTCTCTTTTTTTTAGAATATGATTGTCAATCTTGGAGCCCTTTACATGATGAGATCCTCCACTAGTAGAAGTTAATTTATTTAATACAAAAGCAATCGCGCAAATCAGGCATGAACTAATTAACTGGAGGCTAGCTGCTCAACATGCAGTGCTATGGAAGCCTCAAATGGTTCTTCTATAGTGCTATAGTTAGCATGTCCGGTGATGCAAGTGAAGTGAGCATCACCAGCTAAAAATGGGAAATTTGTTGTCGCGACGCCATTGCACGACAGATAGCACCATCCTTAAAATACCATGTCGTGTAATTGAAAAATGTGTTGTTGGAAGGCCATTGGACGAGGGCGACATTGCATCATGCATCATCGTCATCGCAGTACAAGAGGGGGGAGAAAAAGAAGTGAGAAATAAAATAAACCTGTACGTTACTTTTCTTTTTTAGTAGGTTAGTTTTCCATCAAAATATATTGTAACTCTTGCTTTTTTTTACCCTTTTTCCTTAAAGTAGCACCTGTAACAGGGCATGTGCTCACAGATATTTTCTTTCAATCTTTCTTTTTTTAAGGAAGATATTTTTCTTTTCTTTTTTGGAGGAAAGATATTTTGTTTGTTGAGACCATGGGTAAGTTTTATGTACTCTGTTTACTGAAAGGAACCCTTACGCTAGCCGGGGAAATTTCTATCGTTGAAATTCCACCGGTAACAGGCAGTTATCGGCTTTATCGACGAGGCCCGGTAAAATTTTACACCGGGAAAAAAATTTGGATTCACCAAAATTCATCTAAAACATTCAAAAAAATTTAAATTTTCAAATTTTTACTCAAAATTCTCAACCAAAAAATTCCGAAATTTTCTGTTACCGGTCGTATCTGCCCCCCGATAAAATTTTTGAACCGATGCTAATTAAGCAGCTTTGCTTTGTTAGTGGGCGCAAGTTTAGATAATTTTCAGAAAGTTGACAAGTTAGTTACAACCAACAACTGGACAAAAATATCGACAAAGGGGTTAAAGGATGCAAGATTTTTTCCACTGGCCGTATATACTTGTCGTTTTAGTACACATTCTCTAAGATGTTCTACTACTATCTAAAGCTTATACGTCCTGTTTGTTGTAGAATCAACCCGAATTTAACTATCATGGCTGCAGTTAGACGGGCTTGTTCAGAACATAGGAATTTCACATTAATCAATACAATTCTTGTAGAATTTCTACCTGAATCCTCAGTCCCAAACAGCGCCAGATCAATTTAATTCTTTATGTCATCTCATTCCATACCCATGGTTAAACTAAAGTACGACAAGGTTAAAATATCTAAGTCGTTACCTTATTATTCATCCCCATATATAACAGTGAAGTATACTATAGTCTGACAAGTACATTGAAGCTAGCACAACGACGACTCGATTTGACACCGACGAGGTTGAATCGATGATGACTAAGTAGGCATACATACATGTAGCCATGTAGTGATGTAGATGAGCTTGACAAGGAAAGATCATCTCTTGTATATATATATATATATATCGTTTCAACTGGAGTGGCATTGATCAATTATTACCGTTAAAACTTTGATCCAGGAGAAAACGTACATATCGCAAATAAATGAAGAGAACATAGGAAAATTTCTGAATTTCTCTATTTTTTATTTGCTTCTTCCTTTTTCTTTCTTTTCTCCTTACAAAACTGGTTACAAGTCTCCTTAATATATATAGATTAATACTCTCCTACTAGCATACGTATTCGAACTTAACTACGACATACTAAACTCATACTTGACACAGAACGGTGACACATCTTCTCAATGTTCCTATTTCTTTCCAACTTACTTGAGTTTAAACGGCGACACATCTTCTTAATGTCCCTGACTTAACTCATCATCAGAGTACTGTTGATTCATCGTCGCTGAGCGCTTCAGCAAGAAACGCTTTCTTCATTGCTGCAGAAACGTGTTCTGTTATTTGACCGACAGATGCGCCACACGGGCGAGCTGCTGAAATGTGATGACGCGCGGAGCGGATGCCTCAGGAGCCGAGACGATTATTTCAGCGACTCGGTTCTCGCCTAGGCTCTGATACCACTTGTTAAAACTTTGATTCAGGAGAAAACGCACACATCGCAAATAAACGGAGAAAACACATGAGAATTTCTGAATTTCTCTATTCTCTTATTTACTCTCCATTTTTCTTGCTTTTCTCCTTACAAAACTGGCTACAAGACTTCTCAATATATAGGCTAATACTCTTCTACTAGCATACGTATTCGGACTTCAAGTTAGACATAACTTTAACTTGAGTTATACATGGAGATAGATTTTACTATATCTTAAACTCTAAGTCAAGATTATTTTTAACAATTACACGTAAGACCGGCTGTAATACGGACGCATGATTACGTACGGCTGTCAAAGTCCACCATTTGATCTTTCAGTCCGACTAGGACACCACCCAGCTAGCCATGGCTGCATCGATCGAGTTGGATAAGTTTTTCTTATCTGAGTGGGGTGACTGCTTGGATATTCTTGTATTGGGATTTTTTTTTGGTTACTTTGGCTTAATAGAGATTGTCTATTTGTGTAACCTAACATAACGTAACATTACGAAAAATGAGTACTATGCCCTTTTCCCTTGCTTTTTCCTTAGCTTCAATATATAGTGAGTACTTTTGTACTCTAAAGAATAGTGGTGAGTGCTTTTGCTTTTCAATACCATATGTAATATGTATATATATGTACATGGAAGGTGTATAGTATATGCGAAGCTAGGGAGTGGAACCAAAAGAGGGGACCAATGCAATATAATGCAACACGCCGGAGCTAGCCCTATTTTATGCAACGAAGTGGCCTGCAGGAGGTGGAGCTGCTACGACGTTGGTGTGACCAGCTGATTTCAATCTCCACTAGGTGGACACACATCGCATGCATATCTTTTTTCTCCTTGAAAATAGATGTATACGAGTGATTTATTATATTTTGGATAGCCTGCCACACTCGCACTCAAACCTGTACGTATATGTACAATGTTTTTGAAACCAATATATGTACAATGTAGTAACTCAGGAAACAAGAGCAAGCATGTGAGAGCACAAAAGCCAACTTTATTCAGACTTGAAGCTACGAGATAGTTCATGCTTGGTCGTCACTCGGTAGAGATCACGACCACAAATCCTTAACTGGATCTCTACTTCAAGAAGATCATTCCAGAGGATCTTGTTCTGCTTAGCACATTTACATGCATGTTTCTAATTCCTTAGCATCCTCTCCTCTGATCGATCACCTTGTACACCATTGCTCTAGCTGTATGATAACAATTATCCCCGAGCATGGCAAGATGTACATCAATATAATGTCTCGTGGATTGAGAAACATATTCTAATCGATCGTTCGTACACTTGAGGCATGCATGAGCATGCACGGGTTTATAAATACTTTTCTTTTCGAATTATCTCATGGATTGCTCGCCATGGTTAATTAATTGACGCGCGCCTCTAGATGTTGATCTTGCCGATGAGCGGTATTCCGATGGCGGTGACGACGAGCGTGGAGGGGACGCCGAAGACGACGTGGCTCCAGAAGGTGAGGTCGTAGGCGTTGCGCGGCGCGCGGCGCGCCTGCTCGCACACGATGAGGTTCGCCGCCGATCCCAGCAGCGACAGGTTGCCCGCCACCGTGCTCACCCACGCCAGCAGCAGCCACGACCGGGTCACCGCCGACGCCGAGATCGCCGCCGCCGCCGCCGCCACCTCGTCTCCCATAAGCAGCACTGCACTCACGCGTAAATACATACATAGGTTAAATATAAGCGCTACACTTTCAATTCCAAACCGTCTTGTCACACGACAGCAAACGCGATTTATCTTGTCAAAGGAAACACTTTAATGCTTAATGCGTCGCGGCACACCCAAACAAAACAGGGTATTTTCCTTGTCTCCTACCTAGCTACTTTCTTGTTCGCTAGTTAATGAAAGAAGAGAAAAGAGAACCTTCTCTGAGTACCATACAAGTGTATCGGACAGTTCTTAATATGAGTGTCTAGAGTGTTTTATATAATTTATCTATATCTATATATATATCCTAGAATAAATTCTAGCAAAATTTTATCCTTTTGGTGACGCTTTCAACCGCAGAAAACCCCTGTCCCATCAAACATCAATTTCGGGCATGTTTATATTGGCTTCTGATTCTAGAAGCAGAAACCAATATGAACGCCCCAACTTCTATAAGTTACTTCTATCATCGTTACTATTAATCAACTACTACCTTTTACTTTCATATATCTCGTAACATATTTTGTATTTTACTATATCATAATTTCGTAAGTCGTATGGTTGTTCGAATGTTGTAGTGTCTTTCGTTGCACCGTCTTTCTTACATAATGCACAATTGTTCATCTGTCGTTTTTATCAGCTGCTACTATTTATCAACCGTAGCCAAAAGTCAATATGAACTGGCCGACATGCATGTTAACCGGACTGTGTGTCTGCAGTGTGTGTTAATTACGTCGTCGTCGACGTACGTGCATGCATGGTGCATGCACAGGTATTAACCCGTACAGTAATTAACCCGTACAGTAAAATAGCCAGGAGTATTCACCGGTTGGTACGTTGGAGGCGAGGTTGGAGAGGAGGAGGATGATGACGGAGAGGACGGTGACGCCGCTGACGTGGTTGATCTTGGAGTAGGGCGCCATGAAGTTCCAGATGGCCCCCGGGAGCCCCGTCTTGTTGAACCCACTCACCGTCACGAACATCCCCGAGAAGAAGCTCAGCAGCGAGTAGGACACCTGCATGCATGCGCGCACACGTGCAACCGCCATCTATTCATACACGCATGTCCAACACGTGTCGTCTCTGCTTTCTTGGTGAAATCATGGAGCGTCGGTTACCTTGTTGAGGCACGGCTCGGCGTCGCGGAAGTCGACGACGACGAGCGCGATGGCGGTTGTGATGGCGGTCCACGACATGTTGAGCCCGAGCATGTAGGCGACGAGCATGCCGACGGTGACGACGTACGCGAAGCTCTTGAGGAACAGCTTCCGCCGGTGCTCCGAGCACTGCATGAACCACCGGTGCTTGGTCGAGATGTTCTCCGACATCATCGAGTCGGCGTCCGCGCCGTTGCCGTTCTGGAGCTGGGCGGGGCTCTTGAGCGAGAGCGCCGACGCCGGCGACCGGCCCTCCTCGATGGCCTCCATCTCCTTCCCGGCGGCCACCAGGTCGGGGCTGGTGCCCTCGAGGTCCTTCCAGTACATGCAGAGCAGCATGACCATGTTGACGGCCATGCCGGCGAGCATGGCGGGCAGGATGCCGAGGAAGAAGCTGA
>CM070764.1:2764266-2802298 GCA_036346245.1 Bonia amplexicaulis
ACACTCTACTGGAGTATAGAGATTCGACGGCATATGCATAAAGTAATAAAATATAATAATTAATGATGTGCTCAGCCTATTAGAAATATTGTCTTAGTCTTACTCTGTCTGAAGTGGGCTAACTTCAAGAGGAGAAAACCGGAGATTTTCTGTACATATGTACTATATCCAATAAGTTTACCAATAAAATCAACATAGAACGGCAGGTCGTGGGCACACACTGTAGGCTATTTATTTTTTGGTTTTCAGAAGGGGAAACGCTGCACTTATTGATTGCCACGTGTGGAGGAACCCAATGGCCACGAACTGATTTGGCGTGTACTACTAGTACGAACCAACTTCCACAAAAACTTCTGAGACCGGTAGTGGGCCGTTTAGCTGGTGACAATAATGGGGCCCTTATACCAGTGACATATGCTCCGCTCGGTGTCCGTGAAGAAAAGTAATTCAGTACAGGTGCGTTGCTCATGGTTACATACACGGACTAGTGAGCAGTGGAAGAGTTGCGATGATTTCTTAAAAAAAAAATCGTTGATGAACTGTCGCTGTCGTCAGTGCGATCGATTTCTCTACTATATAAAAATAAATTAATTATAGAAGATATAAATAGTAGACGTAAACAGTAGATTGAAACATAGATATGGAGATAACTCCTGATCTTTCTCTCTTGCTTTCTTATGTATGTGTATACAAAATAGCCAATATTACTCTTTATTTATAGTCTAGTGGTGAGATGTCCACCATGGGCCAAGGCTTCAAACTCAGACCTAGGTTTTCTAACACTCCCTCTTGGACACTCATCGGACATGTTCATGCCTCATAAAAAATACATAAAAACCCAGTTGAAAAAATTTAGAGAAAAAGTACATGATACATGTTATGCTGCGTTGCACGAATTGCCTCATTAAAAACCTTGGCCGAGAAGCTTCAAGAAAACTCGTAAGGGAAAAAGAGTACAATCCACCCAATTTCATTTAATCTGTAGGATTTATTCTTTGGGCACTTGATCTTCAATGATCAAGTTTAATTAACGAGCTTAAGAAAAATCTCCTCTGAATTCTGCACTTCCTAAGTCTTATCATTCCAATTCCTCGTACGCATCTTTCAAATCTAGATGTTGGAAGTGATTTAGAGAATAAATCTGCAAGATTTTCACATGACTTAGTATGCAGTACTTTAATTTCGTCCATCTAAGTATGCATAGAAAAAATTAGGGTTCATATGCTTTGTGAGATGACTCTTCACGTAGTCCGTCTACACTTGTGTAACACAAGCTGCACTATCTTCATAGATAATTATAGGAGTTTGCATAATATTCATCCCACATGACTGTTGGATGTGGTGAATCATTCGTCGGAGCCAAGCACATTCTCGTGCGGTTTCGTACAGTGCTATGATTTCTGAGTAGTTCGTCAAAGTAGTTACAAGACTTTGCTTAGACGATTTCCATGAAATTGTTGTTCCACCACACAGGAATACATAGCATGTTTGTGACCTTGCGGTATGCGGGTCCAACATGTACCCAGCATCTGCATAGCCAGTCATATTCAAATCTTGATTCTTTCTGTAGAATAACCCAAGGTCTTTACTCTCTTAGAGGTATCGGAAGATATCCTTTATTCCCTACCAATGCATTTTGATATGTTCTGCACTATGCCTTGCTAATAAGTTTACAGCAAATGCAATGTCCGGTCTAGTGCAGTTTGATAAATACATAAGTGCTCCTACTGCACTTAAGTATGGGAATTCCGATCCCAGGACTTCCTCCCCCTCTTCCCTAAGTCGGTATGGATCTTTTTCTTGATGCAAAGACCTCCCGATCATTGGAACTTTTGATGGGTATGCCTTTTCAAAGCCGAACCTTTCTAACATCTTCTGGGCTAGGCTGACTGATGTACTAATATTCCTTCAAGGACATGCTCGAGCTGCAGGCCTAAGCAGTATTTGATTTTACCCAAATCTTTCTTTTTAAATTCTGACTTCAAGTAAGAACTTGCTTCTTTTATGTCTTACATGGTCCCAATGATAATCAGATCATCTACGTATACTGATATTATACAAAATCTATTATGGGATCGTCGAATAAATACACAGGGACAATCTTCGTTCATGTAGCATTTCTTACATAGAAAGTCGCTTAAGCGATTATACCATATCCTGCCTGATTGCTTGAGTACATACAGTGATTTCCTGAGCTTCACACTGTACAGATTTCTACTTGTTCTGTCTTGGTTCGGGACAGGGATACCTTCAGATACCTTCATATAAATTTTTGAATCCAAGTTTCCAGAAAGGTATCCAGTTACCACATCAATCAATTTCATTTCTAAATTCAGGTTTACTGCCATTGAGATTAAATATCTAAAGGTGATTCTACTCATGACTGGGGAGTATATTTCTTCATAATCAACTCGTGGACGTTGCGTGTGTGCAACATGCCTTGTTTTATATCTTACAACTCCATTTCTTTCGTTTCTCTTTCAAACAAATACCCACTTATGCCCTACAGGGTGCACATGGGGATGTGTGTGGCTTATGGGCCCAAATATCTCTATTTTGTTTAGAGACAATAATTCAGTTTCTATTGTCTTCTTCCAATCTTCACAATCTGATCTTTTCTTACATTCAGCGAGCGATGCAGGCTCTGGATCACGATCGATGATTGTGGTAATTTTCTTTGCAAAGTAGATATCAACATTGGTTGTTTTCCTATTCATGGACTCTCCCGTGTGCATATAATTTATAGGTATTTCATCATGAGTTGCTTCTTCTTGTGCTTCTTCTTGTGCTTCTCCTTGCTCATCGCTTCTTCTAATTGCGGTGGCAAGTCCATTTTCCAGGTGATAGGATATTAGCTAATATCATGTCATTCTAAATATTTATTGTACAAGAAATAATAGTGCGCAAATAATGTAATGAAAATACCGGTAAATAAATAATTAAAGGAATGTAGGTTCAATATGATCAAAAATATGTGACTTGCCTTGCGGATCAAAGTATTCTATGATTTCGTATTCTTTTGAGTCTTGTGCTTGTACTTGAGTTTCTCCTTCCTGTGTTAGCTGGTTTATGACATCGTGTGCTATCGCAAAGCAAAAGAAACAAATCAATTACATGCTCGAAGGACTGAGCTAGGAATAAAAGAAAGAAAATAAAAAAATAAAATCTAGAAAAATCAAATAAAATAGATTTGGAGATTATAGGAGCTTGGCATTGGAAAACAAGGGATTATAGGAGCTTGGCATAGGAAAACAAAGCTGAGGAATGGATAGACGGGTTCGTAACGATTGAAATAGATGTATATATGCATTTTGGGGTTTCATGAATAATAACGGGCTTGGTACTGTTCATTGCAGATCTTACTATTCACAGGGGGTTTGGTCCTTATCGAGTTGTCATTGCGTACTCGGAGAACAAAGTTTTGAGGACTCGGGTGGTAACTGTTGGCATAAATCTTGCTTACGAGTGGAGGTGTTTGTGGGGCTGGAAGACGTTATCGTAATCGAGTTACGACTACTGAGACCGAGTATTCAGTGTGGTTGCAAACCACAGCGTGGTTGTAAACCACAGCGCGGTCGTAAACCACAACATGGTCATAACAACAATGTGGTCGTAACGACTCCTGGGCAGTCATACTCAGAAGTTTCGGGCACGACTACGAAGTTGGGTGGACGGTCGAGGTTCGATTTTGAGTGCGAAGTCGACGAATATTGGATGGTTTACGAGTTGCTACTGAGATCGAACGACGTCCGAGTAGTTGCGGGGATTAGATGGCGTCTAAGTGACTTAAGAGCATCGGACAGCGTGCAAGTAGCTCAAGAGATCATCGGACGACGTACGAGTGGCTTAAGGGACCATCGGACGGCGTACGAGTAGCTTAGGAGCATCGAACGACGTACGAGTGGATTAGAAGCATCAGACAGCGTACGAGTGGCTCAAGAGCATCGAACGGCGTCCGAGTGGTGTTGCTTAGGACTCGAAGTGGTGCGGCCGAAGTTTCTCTCGATCACAAGGTGGTCGGAGATTTCAAGCAGTGGAGCAGTTGGAGAATTCAAGCGGTGGGGCGATCAGAGAATTCAAGCGGTGGAGAGATTAGAAATTTCATAGTCGAAACAACAATTGACGACCACAGTTGGGTTCCTAGGGCCACAAGGATTCCATTTTTGGGCTCGGGAGTGACTGGAAGTCAGGCGAGCATCGGCGGTGAGGTCTTCTCTTCTCGGGATTTTTGAATGGCACATGGGTTAATGGCGGGTTAAGAGGACAATATCGTTTGTGATAGAGCATCTCTAGGAGTGGGGGGAGCATAGGGGTGTGGTGATTTGGGTCGGGGATGGTTGAGCCGAGCTATCCACGGTGAGCTCCTTTGGCCGAGTGGCGGAAAAAGGTGACGGCACTGCAAGGGGCTTGGGAGGTTAGGGCAAAGCTTTGGCAAGGTTTCTACGGGTATGAGGAAGCTGCAGACCAAAGCAATTGAAAAAAGATGGACTGAATAGAAGGAATAGAAATTTGAGCTTACTTCGGGTTTTCCGATGATTGCCGACGGAGTTTTGGTTGTCGGAGTGATTGTGGGTGGGTGGCTTACTTTGGAAGTCGATGCATCTTGCAGGAGGTGCTCGGGGTGTTTAAATATGGCAAGGAAGGTGATTTTGTACAGGGAACGACTATGGCGGTAATGGCGCATGGCAAGATTGAGAAGGCGCAGGAGGGCGCTGCGCGGCTGGTTTAGGGGATATTTGTGCTTCCTCAGGCTTGGCATTGCGGTGGTCAAGAGGTGGCAGAGGAGGTGTCAGGTCAGCTGTGAGAGGATGAGAGCAGAGAGCGAGCGCGAAATGGACGGCAACATTGGCAGGGTGAGATGGGTACGGCTCTTGGCTAGATAAGGGTCGTAGCATTAAGGCGAGTGTCAGGTGTTAGGGATGTCGTACACTGGCTTGGCAGTAGCTGGTATGGCGGTAAGGAGGTTTGCGGCGCGAGGCAGTCGGCCGAGAGGGAACAGAGAGAGCGAAAAGGCAGAGGTGGCGGTGAGCTCTGTCGGCCGCTCTGACGTGCGGTAGGGGCAATTAAGAGGGGGTTAGAGGCGAGATAAGCGAGGAAGTACAACCTCTAACCTCTGGCAGAGGCGTGGCAGCGGCGGGAAGAAACGAGAAGGAGCGGCGACGAAAAGATCAAGGTGACGGTGATATTTTCGGTTGATGAACAATGTTTACTCGCTGCACTGTGCATAGAGGAAGAAGGGTAGAAGCAGAGGCAGGAGGGAGAGGTTTGAACGGTGGTGAAAAGGGGAAGAACCAAATGAAATCAAACTCAAAAGCAAATTCGAATTTATTTTGAAATTCGGTTTTGTTTCATATCCAATGCAGTATCTTTTCCAATGATAGACAGTGGAGTGTCACTGTTGATACTTGATAAATGTCAGGAACAGAAAACGTCAGGCCAATTGCTGGCGGCCAACCGTAGGGAATACCTGCCAAGAACGAAGAACCTGATGTACGTAATGTAATGTTGGCTGAAGACAAGCCGTCAGGAATATCGTGCACTCTCTCGCCTTCGCAGAGATGGTTGATACTTTTTATTCGTAATTCCCTTCTCTCTATTTAATGGAATGGCAACGTGGCTGTCCTATTTTTTTTTTTAAAAAAAAGAATTTCATGCACTCTGCCATTGGGAAGAGAAGGACTAATTCTGGTAGAGTAAATTCAATTAATTCATATTATTAGTTTGAAGTGGGCACCGCTAATGGATGTCCTATTATTAGTTTGAAGTGGGCACCGCTAATGGATGTCAATTTTCTCATAAAAATCTACTTTGCTATCAATCAAATCGTTTTTCTTGAGAGGATCTTGATTACGAAATCTAATGCATGCTTGGTCATCAATCTCGCTAAGGTTGGACTATCGATTAATCTAAATGGAAATGCAATGTGTCGGAATTGTATTACAGTTGCAACGCATGAGGACCATGGATCATAATTAATAAATTAATGAACAATCGGGATCAAACAATGTGGAGCAAAACATGTAGGCGTTTTTCTTCTCTTTTTTGGAAAAGTTTCTTAGTTATTTTGATTGTTGCTTCAATCTGAATATATCATACAGTGAAACCAAGCACTTAGAAGGGTGTGCACGCACTAGGTACTGTGCTTGTCTTTCAGAAAGAAAAAAAAAAGGAAATATAATCCGATTAACCTTTGGTACTTCCTGAGCAAGAAAGTTTCGCAACACAAGGTTTAATCATCTCATTGACGTAGTGCAAAAGGTAGGAGAAAACTTTTATTTTTCCTGAAGACTGCAGTGCTGTAGAGGAGCTGGTGATGTGAAACGAACAATCGATATGGACTCAAGTTGCTCTCCCTTGTTGCAGACTTTTCATTTGGACGGACAGCCTATTTTATTAGTATGAGCTTTATTACCATCCTGCTGTGAACCTGGAACAAGCTAACGAGCAAGCTGCCACTTTTTTGCAGAGCTTTTGACTAAAATTGTCCTACGACAGTTGACAAGTTTTTTTAGTATTTAACTAAAAAACCGAAGAAAAATAGAAAAAAAATGGACAATACGGTTATATCTTCACGGATAATAAAAAAAGAAAATACACGTTAAAAATCCAGTATGTGAAAGCCAGTAGCTATCGCAATTTTGAACAAGACCTAAAGCACACTATCTAGCTAGCTGAAGCTAAGGGCTGTTTGGCAACAGCTGCGGTTTATAGCTTTTGGCTGAAATTTTTTAATTTTGGCTGTTTACGGTACAGATTACAGAGAGAGATATTCACTTACGATTTTAGATGATACAGATGTTGGATTTTTAACGTGTACATCGTTTAACTTGTATACCCCGTCGTGAGAAAATACTTCGTTTAAAAGTTAGATACTGCAATAAAAGTCAAAAACCGCTAGCTTCGGAAGAAAAGAAGTGTTGGCCAATTTGGTTTAGTGCTTATGCATGTGTCACTTCTGTTTTTACAGTGCGGCTTGTACTTTTTGTCTCTACGTACTACACCATTAGCAGTGACAAAAGGATGATACGATGGATGCAAATATATATGTATGCGACATTGCACCTTTCGATATGGCTCTTCTATATATACCATAGGCTTTCTTTTTGCGTGCATGCTATCCATTACTCACGCGCTGCATGCATATACTCGAGGTTGGATACATACATGATTGATGCTGTGAAAGAGATAAGCATGTGCTAGTATGAGCCAGAATATAGGGAGAGGGATATTAAATAAGCTATACAGTGTAATTTTATTTGATGAGAGATCAAATAACACTAATAGTACTAACATTTCTTAAAATATACAGAGTTATAGTATGAGTTTGTCGAAGCATCCCCCTCTCTCTTTACGCCTGCTAGTACGCTACTTTTGTATGCTCATCGTCGTGCTTCTTTTTTTAGGTACAAATTTCGGGGGTGTTTAGTTGTTAGTCACACTTTGTCAACAGAAATTGTTATACTTGCCTAAGTTGAGGTGCTCAAATTTTTTGTCACACCTTAGCAAGCCTAAGAAAATCTTACCATACTTTTTTGAGTCATTGACGCGTGGGATCTAGTTTGCTCGAAGGGAATTTTGCCATAATTATGGCTGCAACCAAACAGCTCTTTGAGTTGGTCTGACAACCAAACACCCCCTAAAACATAACACAGGCCAGTAATCCATATATTCCGTACCTTTTTGCGTGGAATTTTCTGAACATTTTAACTTCGTTCTCCCAAGATTCACAAATGAAATGCAGTAATTAATTTGCTTGAATTGCAACGATGGCAGAGCAATTTGGCAGTGTGTACGGGAGCATCCAGAGGAAGTAAGATCACAGCCGCACGTCCCTGATCTGACGATCCAGTGTGCATGCAATGGAGAAGTGTAGCATACGATGATACGAAGAGTCCGGTCTGCTCGCCTGCTGCTACGCGTGTGCCTGCTGAAAATTCCTTCAGTGCGCAGGGATGACTCGAATCCCTCGCGCGAGAGTCAAAGCACGAACCAAAAGCAAAAGCAAGGCATCGAGGCGCGACTTTTGAAGCACCCAGCGGCACAGCCTGTGCTTTTCATCTTTGATTCTTTTCCCGCCAAAAAAGCCTACACACATGCAGTTCCTCCGATCCTGTCTCTACAAAGCAGCCATGATGCATGCGACGCAGCAACAGCTGCCTAGAAGGCAGATAGTACAGCTACAGCGAACACCACAATGCCGGCGACGGCGAGCAGAGGGATCGCCGACAGGCCCCACGACAGCCGGGTGGCCGTGCTCCGTTGCCTCGTCGCCGCGCTGGTCGTCACCATCCTCCTCTCCGGCCTCGTCGTCCGGCCGAAGCCCATCTAGTACACCATCACCCGTGCCATCGTGCGGCAATTCAACGTCACGCCGCCGCCGGGCGCCGCTCTCAACGCCACGTTCTACCTCACCCTCGCCGCCGACAACCCGAACCGGCGCGTGTCCTTGCTCTACGAGTGGGTCGAGTTCGACGTGTTCTACGGAGAGTCCGCGGCGTAGCTGGCGGTCGACGTCGCGCCGGCGTTTCGCCAGCGCACTGGAACGAGACGCGGCTGGACGTGCGCACCGTGGCGCCCTCGGCGCCGATCGTGGACCAGGCCGCGCGGGAGCTGGAGCAGGACAGCGCCGCCGGCGAGGTGAGCGTGGACGTGCGCGTGCACGCGGGCGTCCGCTTCGTGGTCGGCGGCGTCAAGTCCAGGTACTACCGCATGCAGGCGATCTGCTTGCCGGTGGCCATCGGCTTGTCGCCGTCGTCGGCGCGGTCTTTCCGGAGCGTATAATGCGATGTCGGCATCTCGTGAGACAATATCCATGGCGCGTGCGCTCGGATCACTAACTAGTGTGGTGTCCTGCAGAAAGTTGGTTTGGATTGGATCGGTTTATACACATTTGACTTGCACTTGTTGCTGTGTTATAAATCTAGCTAGCTCTAGATGTAGCCTTCTTATTTCCCTCTTCTTTTCAAAGTATTATATTGTGCTGTGATTTTTGCCATGTTTGATATATTATCATGCTTGCTGTGAGTGCCGTCCCCAATTGGGAGAGCTGCTCCTTTTGTTCAACGTTTTATCCCGAACAATTGACACTTTTTATTAGTATATTGGAGGCTTTGGCGCCCTTTGTCAATTTGTTCTAGCAATTGTTTCTAGCCTTGCGGTTGCAGCTATTTATATTGGGAGTGACTATTGTCACGGCGACTGAAATTTTAAGTGACTGAGAGATAAAAAAATTTCAGTCGTCTTGGTAATAGCAAAACCGATTTATATTCTGTTTCTTTCGTTCTTACTTACTTTACTGCTTTGTCCTTTTGTACTTTTTTTTTGATAAAAGGGGAGCATAAGAGAGAGAGAGAGAGAGAGGGGGCAGAGAGCCGTCACCGCTTCGTCGCTTACTAGTCAGTGGGGGCAAAAACTAGTTATTGCAGCTTCATCCAGAATGCTCTGGTAGCCATAGATCCAAAGCAAACATTTGATTTAATTTATAGCACGAGTTGATTGCCACAATCATCATAGCTTGCTTAAGTTATCTCTTTGGATATGGGGCCGTCAGAACGTACGTACATGTACTCTTCCGCATACTGAACAATTATC
The DNA here is from genome assembly GCA_036346245.1 of Bonia amplexicaulis. Classification (NCBI taxonomy): domain Eukaryota; kingdom Viridiplantae; phylum Streptophyta; class Magnoliopsida; order Poales; family Poaceae; genus Bonia; species Bonia amplexicaulis. The sequence continues at coordinate 2,773,858 of CM070764.1, forward strand.
CTTTAATTTGATCTTATTTTGCACGAAACATTTGACATTTGCAATGCGACAACGGGGCTAGGTAAAGAAGAGTAGTGTACTATTATGTCCTGGTGTGATCCGATCCACATGCGGCATGATCGATCTGCTGGTTCTCGCTCGATCGATCGCTAATGGGTTCCTGCGCACACAGCACTGCATAGTAGTAGTTGACAAAGCTAGCTATTAAGTTCCATCATGCTCGAGTGTGTGTGTCAGCACTAACACTTCGTCTTCTCTGTGTTTTTTTCAACACAGGATATATTGCCGTCAGCCAGAGGTCAGACCTGCTCCAAGTATGTGTGTGTGTGATCTCTGTAGCTTCCATCATGTTTCCAGGACTCGAATTTTTTTCTCACGATTGAGCATGAAATAAAGGGCGACAAGTTGTCATTGAGCGGAGGCGCTAGAACGGTCACCGGATCGATCATAATGCAGTGAACATATCGCGAACTATATAGGATCTGGAGACACTTTCAGAAAGCAGGTAGGAAAGCCTGGAGATCTTGTCTGTTATATGTTGCGACAGTGCGTAGTGTGATGTGGCACAGTACTTTTTTCTTGGCTTGGAATGATGAAATGGGCGATGCCACATGTCCTGAATCCGTGTCGTCAAGCTGCGTGTACGTGTGAACTAAGGAGAACATGCGTAAAATCACGAGTTATGGATTTGGGGTGCAAAATCTTTCTAGAAGTGAGATTTACTTTAGTGTTTAGATTACCGATCTAGAGCATATCTTTACTATTATAAAAAAAAGAGTTGGTGATTGATCCGACCTCTTCCACCCTTTCTCACAAAAGACATCGCTGACATGTGGCCCCAAAATATCTGCGTCGAATCTTCCCACCTTCCCATCAAAATATCTTTCTTTATATGATTTAGTGGTCAAGGTGGATTTCATCTAAACTGCATTGTAAAGTATATGCTATATTTTTCATCTAGTGCTTAATCTTGTACTAGCTGAATGCCATTGCTACGGATTTTAAAATTTTATTATACCATATATTCTGAAACTAACGGGTGGTAAAAATTTTTAGAACATGCATACAAATATGTTTTAAAATTTTTTAAAATTCGTAGCAACGCACGGACATTCAGCTAGTATTTTTGGAAACGCATGAATTTTATAGCTGAGCGGTTCAATTTCCGTAGGACTCTGGGAATATTATTCTTGCGTTGCAAACGGGTACTTAGCATTTCTATGTTTTCTTGTAGCATCTTGGGACAGCAAAGCTCACAATGTACTGTAGTCTATTTCAGCCAAAGAACACTTCTTTTCAAGAACATCGCATGTTTCTAGCTAGTTTGACATCACATGTTTCTAGCTAGCTTGATCCAGTGCTGTTGGTCAATTTAGATTTGATTGATTTTTCTCAAAGCTGTGAACTTTCTTCATTTTTTGTCGCCTACGCTGATGCTTAATTATGCCCAGGCCACCAAGAGAGAGACTACAGAGAGGGGGGATCTATTCCCTAGACGAATGGCGTGCTTTGATATAGACAAAAAAAAATCAAATTATTCTAGTACATTGGATCGATAACTTGATATTGTCGAGATCGGCCTACCTCGCTTACGCGCTCTGCCGCATTATACCTTTGGGCCTTTAGCTCTACCACGCACCCGATAGAGCTCTATTGTTTTTTTCTTATTAGAGATTTTTTAGGGAGGTGAAGTGGGAGTTGAGAGAGACAGATAAATCACTACCACTAACTCTCTCTTTTAAGTACTCGCTCTATTCTTTTTTACTTAACTTTCTAGAACCATCAAACTTTCTCAATAGGTTTAACACCATCTAAATTGGCTATACAAAAATATATCATTAGATTTATTTTAAAATACTTTTATAATAGTATAATTTTATTAGTATATTTTACTGTACAGTTATAAAAATTAATGATTAAAGTCATATTTGAGAACCGTAAAAAATTAAAGACGACACGTAAAAAAAGAACATAGGAGTAGCAAAGATAATTGGGCCCAGCTCCAAGATGCGTCAACCGGGCACAGCTAAACTGGGCCAACTGCCCAAGATGGACGGCAACTATGAGAACGGCCTCCACGATGCCAGACGATACTCCGCCCTTCCCTTTCCTGTTGCTGCTGGCTCTTGGTAATCCGATATCTGAATGTACGCGCCTGCATCGATCTCTTCACGCACATGCAATACAACGGTGTATTTCCGTATTCCTCAGACTTAACGATCTTTGTACGTAACTAGTAGATCTAGAAATATTTTTTTTGTAGAGAGAACACCACGTTTTAGATCGATACGCCAACAATACCGGAGACGAATACGATTATCTGATCCCCATCGAATCGATCTAGCATTCTGGCTAGCTCCCTATCTAATTCCTCAAACCAAGACCAGATCATGCATGCACGTTCCGTGTTTAATTACTTTACATAAGCGGGTAAGCATGATACAATTGATGGACGGTCCAGAGAAGAAGCGAGTGGTTAAAGCAAAATCACATGGGCAATGTTAATTAAGACCTGGGTCTAAGATGGTGCTCATTTGATCTTAAAATGTTAGGCTTATTGTTTTTTTACTATAATGATTAAAAATGTATTGTGCTTGCTGATAGTTTTTCAATGTAATTAAATTTAAAAATAATAAAAAGTTACATCATCACGGATAATATAAGGCAATAAGGAGAAAAAAAGAAAAAGCAAAAAAACCCAAATAAAAATAAAAATAAAAAAGCAAAATTAAGAAGTTAGAACTCTGAAGCAGAACCTCAAAATAAGTAAGCCTAAACAGTTTTTGGCTTTTAAATCCTAGCTTTTAGAAGTTAGAAACCATTTTGAACGTGTTGATTTTTTAACGTAGTTTTTTCCTTTTTTTCTTGCATTTTTTTGGTGATATAATGGTTTTTCCTCGTTTCTCTTTATTTTTCTTTAGTCGAACGTCTTAATCCAAAGCCACACAGTACTATTTCAACTAAATATCAGAAGCCATCGACCGCACTCGAGTTGAATGGGCGCAGATGGCTAGCCGGATAGAATTAGATCGATAGATGTGACATGGAAAGCACACGGCACTAGCTAGGAGTGTTTTTTTTTTTTTTTTGTCACAGGTGCTTCGTCTGTTCCCTAGCCTGTGGTGGACATGCACTGCACGGACGCACTGGGGCCTCGCGACGTACTACGTGCTGCGAGTGCGCGCAGGTGAGCGCGGCGGTCACGGCTGCGCCCCAACGCCCGACACGCCGCCGCAGAAGCACTCGGCTGCCATGGATTCGGCTCAGATCTCTCTTGCGCTTTGCCGATATGGTAAGTTGGATGTAACTAATAACTACTCAATTCCCACCAAATCGCTACTCGCTAGTTACTATCGGGGAAAATTAATTCGGATTGCAAAAAAAATCGGAGCCCGGCGAAACGAAAGAAATTCCGAAATTTTGTTTATTTTGGCCGAAATTTCGGATGAATCATTCAAAATCATTTGAATTTTGATAAAATTTAACCAAAATTTAGATAAATTTTACACAAATTTCAAACGATGATAAATTCGATCAAAATTTAGCCGAATGATTTGCCCTTCGTCACCCAACGAAATGGATGAAATTTCGGCATTTCAGTAACCCTGGTTACTACTATTGCTTACTCGCTCCAATCATAAAAAACAATCAATCGTAAAAACAAGTTATTTTATATATCACTGCGATTATCAAAATACAACTTTGATTATTAATTATTATGTAATATATTTATAAAATTTAATAAAATTATAATATTACGAAGGTACTTTTCAACACCAATCTAGACATATGACTTTCGTGCATATAATTTAAATATTTTTTAAAATATCGGTAGCGAATTTTTAAAGTTTAACCTCACATTTTAAAACGGCTTGTTGTTTAACCTCACATTTTAATGCGATGTAGTGATCCTTATAGGTTGCTTTTAGCTAGGGATACTAGCTTCCTTTTGGTCGCACCTAGTCGATCGAGGTGTAACGCGCGTCACTAGAGTTAGGGGAAAAGGTTTGCCATCGATCGCGACCCCACCGAGTTAACCCCGATGGATTCACCCGGAACGGATTGGATCACTACGCTCGTAAGCCATTGATCCATCTGTTGTAACTGTTGTTAACACTAAATGCAGCTCTTGCTTAATGGCGAACAGAAGCAGATTCAGAAAAGTGTTTGCATTAAATTACTCAATGATTATATATGCTTTTCATCATATTGATGTTCTTTTCAGCTTTTATCTTTTAAATTATAATTTTTTTTATAATAGTTAGCTTTAAAACGGAATATCTTTTTAAAATAAAACATATAAATTAATTATAGTAGATACATAACAACTTTATCTAAATCAAATTATTCTGTACTCTTATGAATAACTAAAAGTTAAAAATATTTAATCAAAAATCATAAACTATAGATTAAAAGGATAGCCCTGATTTAAGTGTTGATGTTGATGGTAGCTTTTATCACTAGATCTTTTCTCGTGAAAGGGCCGGACTTAGATACTTGGTGTTTATTGCTTAAGCTCGCATGCGAAAAGCAGCTGCAGACTTTTCGTCCTGCAAAAGCGAATACGCGTTCGTGGCTGTGCTACCACTCGCGTCATATATTGTTGTTTGGCGGGCAAGAAGCCGGGTGATTTTTGGTTTCTGCTATATTATCTAACTTTTAAATGGAGTATTTTCTGAAGACATGGTCTACAAGTTAAACAGCTAAAATCGTAAGTGAGTATCAGTCTCTCCGTAATCTGTATCATAAACAGCCAAAATTCAAAATTTTCAACCAAAAGCCATAAGCCGCAGCCAAAAAGAACAAACCCACATGTATCTACTGCCACTACGTATGTTAGACTCGGTACAAGTGTGTAATAAACTTATAAACCTAAGCCTACTCTCTCGGCTGTAAGCATAACAAATTGAGACAAGTAATTAAATTGACGGAAGTGCTAACCAAGAATCGAGAATCGAGTGCTTTTTAGGGTTGAGCAATCAAATTTCTCTCCGTTTGAATTTACCTTGAGATTCGTACTTCACCTCTTTTTGGCCCCGACGAGAGCTCTGGCGATGGCTTTGGTAAGTTAGGGTTAGGATCCAGGTTGGATTCATCGAAGCCCCTCGAATTTAGTTGGAGGCCAAGGGTTGTAGTGGACCGACGGTAGACAATGGGCGACGGGTGGAATAACGCTCAGGCGTGGAGTCGAATTAGGTTGGAGAGGAAACAACGGAGGAGATAGATACCGGTAGTGTTCCTAGACGTTGGAGGTGATGCTAGAGAGGCGATGGGGTAGGGTTGGGGTGAAATGAGGTGAGAGAATTTGTAGAATTGAGGGGAATGAATTTAGATTCAAAGTCTTAAAATTCTAGCACACTTTAAAAAATATCACTTAAGTTTTATTAAGATATCCTAACGAATAAGCTAACTAATACTCGAGTGTTTTTTACGGCTGAACACTCAAATTTTTTAGGATTGACCGAGTAACTACCAACAAAATTAACTAGACGGCCGGCCGAGGATCCCATGATCCGGAAGCCTCCAATTGCCAACCCCTCTGATTAACCACGACGCAGACAATAAACACAACAGCGAAAAAAGAGAGCCTAATACACGATTAAAAAATCGAAAAAAAATAAACGAAACGAGGAAGCCCCCGTGTCAAGCTCCCGGCCCGTTTGTTAAAAAAGGTGCGAACTTTTCACCGCATCCTACGATTCCCTCATCTCGATTCTCCAATCCATTCGCCCCAACTCCTCTTCGTTTCGGCATTTGCCGATGAACCAATGATCCGTGCCATGCCGCGGCGGGGAGGAGGGCGCAATCCGGGCGACGTTTGAGCGAGGGGGGACTCGGTGGCCCACCGTTTGGGCGCGAACACATTTGAGACGCACGGGACGACGGCGGGATGCTGAAGCTGAATCGGCGCCGCTCGTCGGATCGCCTCGGCGAGCGGGTGGAGTTCAGGTTCTCCGACTTCCGCGCCGTTCAGGTGAGGTTTTTTTTTAAAAAAAAAATTGTTGTGTTTTTTCCCCGCATTGCGCATTGTGTTCTGAGCGATTCGTGATTGGTGGTTCGGTTGCTAGAGTGGCCGCATCGTGGGATTTTTTTTTAGCCGGGAATCGCAATGCGAGCTTGATGACGTGGTATTTCGTTGCGAGATTGAGCGTTTCCAATCTCTGGGTTAGGGAAGCCGGAAGCCTCCGCATGAATGATCAATTGACCGCGAAAAAAACGCATTTTTTTATATAATAAATTCCCGTGCTGTAATTTCTGCTCGTGGGATGGATCCGGCAATTGATTGGTAATGCGTTGAGATTGAGTGTGATTTCAACATGCATTGCTAGGAATCGACTCAAATGTGTATTCCTATTCTGTTCCAGTGTCCTACAATGAAAGAAGTTTCCTCTTTAGCCATGTTTAGTGCGTTTTTACTGGGTAAGAGCAGGCATTGCTAGTCGTGGAGGATTAAAAGGAATTTAATCTGATTATGTATTGAGAGTTAAGTACATTATCATTCTTTGCAATCTCGAGATATTTAAGAGCAATTTTGATCATGTCTAACATGGGGAAGGCATCTGTAGGTGGTTGGAGTTCCTTTTTATAAGAGGAGGGGTGCGCTTCAATGCTATTCCTAATGAGAATGAGTGTGAGTTTTAAAGTACTTTGAACAGAAGAGGGATTCAGATTACACCATTTTTGCTTAGTCCTTGTTTTCAGTAGTTTGAATAGAGGGAGGGGAAATCTAGTAGTACCTATTTCAATAGTACTCGGAATGACATGGAAGCACACAGCCATGCAGCATACGATAAGAAAAGAACATACTGGTGCAAATGGACGACACATGTTTGTTGATGATTTCTCTGATTGGTGCTTGCTCAACAGGTGCCGGTAGTATCAGACAGGCTGCTACTTTCAATAATCTCGGTGGGCACTGGAAAAACAATTGCCAAGTCCAGTAAAACAGCTGCTCGTAATGGAATCTGTCAATGGCCCGACAACATCCTGCAAACTATATGGTTTTCTCAAGATGAAGTGTCGAAAGAGTTTGAGGAGTGTCAATATAAGATTATTGTTTCCATGGTATGGCTATTGGCATATATGTATATGTATGTATATATGCGTATATATACATATACATACATATATATACACACACACATATACATATATGTATATTAGTATATATGTATATGCATACACACATATACACACATATGTATATGCATACACACACATATACATATGTGTATATGCATACGTACATATATACACATATGCATATGTGTATATGCATACGTACATACGTTTGTATATACGTGTAGTCGTGTATATATACATATACATATATATACTTGTATATATGTATATATGTGCCTTAAACGAACATGTTAATGTGTGATACTTATTTATCATTTTCGATATACTTAAATACTAATTCTAAGACACTCAAATGCGATTTGGTTGAAAAAATTCATCAGAGCAATTTATTTTTGCTATATACCTTTTATCTTATAATCATCATTAAAGTATACTAAAAATGATAAAAAATATAACAACATCATTTAAGCGATATATAAGAAGTGAGGGTACATGTTCCCAGGAGTATGGAAACATTTATGCACACACACACACATCTCAATTTGTTGTCTATCCAATTCCCATTGCTGTACTATATTTTTGTGTTACTGGCTACACATCTCCTGATACAGGGATCAACAAAAACTGCCATTCTTGGGGAAGTTTTCCTAAATCTGACTAACTATCTGAGTTCAGCGGACTCCACTGCTATCTCTTTGCCATTGAAGAGATGCAATTCTGGAACAGTTTTACAGGTATATTTCAATTAGCTGTACTTGTTTTCGTCTAGAGAATTTCTGATGGTTTACATGAACCTCTGGTTTCACCATGCTTTGATCCATCTAGTTATACTTCGACCTGAACCATGGAGTTGCCTACATTGATAGTTCTCTGAAGTACCTTTACTGTTATGTTGACCTAACACCTAATCCAGTTGATTGGTGCATGTTCAACAGCGGGGGAATTTACTGGGCAATTGCTTACATGTTGTATATAATAACTATGAGAATGCTGGTGCTTTATGAATAATATATCTGTAGTTTATGGTTTGCCACCCTTGGCTTGTAACCTAGTGTTAGTAGCAGTGCACACTTTGTACAGCCCCGTAGGAAGCCTTATCCTATTTGATTTTATCATTTTAATATTACAGATGAACTCATATATCAATTTTCTATACAATTATTCTGTCTCTATAAAGATTGCAGATAGTTTGCTTTTCTTCATCCACTAAACGACAATGCACTGTTTCAATAGAAAAACGATGCTTAATCATTTGGCTTTTGAGATGTTGTCATGTTGATGTGGTAGCTGAGTGATTTAGACCATTTGTTGTTATGCGAGAAGTCACAAGTTTGACTTTCACTGGGGTGATGGCTTTAAGGGATTTTCTAGAGGGAGCCATCTCTAGTTTCTAATTTGAGAATTTTCAATAAAAAATAGATAATTAAATTCCCCATTTATCCCTCTTATGATGATCCCCACTGTTTCTTATGCGCAGCTTAAGATTCAATGTCTTGGCACAAAGTCTAAATCGAGGTAACTGAACCATATTTTAACTTTGACATGTTTGTAATTCCTGTTATTGCAAAGTTCAGGTCACAAACAGTTGTAGTCTATAGTGGTCACTTATTTGGTGGCCTTAACTTTTACTATTTCTTGTTTCTTGGCTGCTCATAGGACTTGTTTTTCTATTTGTTGTCTTGGCATTATATGCAGTGGTATGAAATCATGGAATGAACTATCTCGTCGTCTTGATGAACATAGTCTAACCAATCATGATATGGATGGCAAATCAGATGGCTTTGACAGTATGTTGATCAGGAGTGGTCATTCTTTTTCAGGAAATCATTTAGGTAGTGCTTACCAAGATGAAGCTGGAAATAGGGTATGGTGCCCTTGCTCAAAACTCATTTATGCGCAAATTTTCCTTTTAAAAATATTATGTTGGGGAGACCTAAATCTGTCACATATTTTACATGAGTTGGTCCGGATATATGACAGGTGCTGCAAATGAAATAATTTCAACATATTGAATACTTCCCAGTTATATTACATTCCTGCTTGAACAGTTCTGTCCATTGATGGGCAGCAGGTTTGAGCTGAAATAGGTGACAATTTTGCTACATTAGCTGAAAACGTGAGCTTGCATTATTGTAGCTAATCTGTTGTTGTTTTTGCTTTATCTGCCTCGACTTGAAATCTTTGAAACAATCTCTCCATAAGTCATATGATGCCCAATGTGCATAGGGATGACCAAGTTATAATGTTACACTTAAAACCTTCTTCCATTTTCAAATCACACTTTCATTACACTCTTATTGATGGCTTGGCTTGTCAGTTATTTGGTAATGCCTGCTGTCATTTGAAATTGCCACTTGGATTGATATGATGTATGATGTTTATGAAAAGCGTTTTCTGAGGATACCTAGCCTCTTTCCCAATTCCCATACATGGTTTCCACTTCTGTGATTCTGTCTGATGTTCAAAAGAGACTGTTCTGTTTTGTTATTATTCGTCAAAAGTACATACCCCTGGAAAGAAAAGATGGATCCGATAGACGTGTCTATTTCTGCTCCTGTTCTACCCAATTGGTAAATGTCTGTTCTGATTGCAAAAGGAAAAGGAGGTTTTTTTTCCCAAGTCAATTGCTCAACAGTTGTACCCATGGCTTTGGTTGTTACCCCTCTTCCAAGTATTTTCCTAATATTAGCTACATGGTAGATTCTCATTTGTCTTGCGTGAGAACTCTAGCCTGATGAATATATCTTTACTATTTAAAAAAGGAAGTTGTTAGTGGTAGTTCATCTGCCCCTCCTAACTCCCCTTGCACCTCACTAAAAAAATGCCTAACAAAAACAGAAAAAAGCAATCTACCAAAAAAACAAATTCCACAACGCTACAAATTCTCTAAAAAAGACCTCTATTGGGTGCACGGTAGAGTCAAGGGCGAGGAGGCATGACGCAGCCAAGCGCGGAGGCGGAGCTGACGGCGTGGGCCACGCAGGCCAATCCTGACAATATCGACTCGACGTGCTGGGATAATATGATTTTTTTTATCCGTAACAAAGCATGGGCATTCAGCTAGTGTAAATAAATTTGGATTAATATGGATAACAACCAACAATGGAAAATAACCTCCTTGTTTCGGTGTACTATTAAGAGTACTATGTGTAAATGCAGACTGCGTATGTAATTTCAGGATGCAAGTGTCTCAGCATCAGTGTCTCATCGAAGTTCTAATTCCGGTGATAGTACCACAGATAGAATAAGCTTGTCTCCTAGGGACAACTCAAATGAGGAATTGTACATGGGAAGGCAAGATTGTGCTAGTTCTTATGCCAGCCATGTTAGTGCAGGCGTATTGTCGGGGGCACCTGATTCATCAAAAGATCCCCTTGACACTGCGAAAGAAACAATTGAGGAGCTACGTGATGAAGCAAAAATGTGGGAGAGACATTCTCGCAAGTTGAAAATCAATCTAGAGTCATTGAAGAAAGAATGTGCTGACAAATCCAGGCAACAGGCTGAGCTAGCGCTTGAACTTTCTGCTTCACATGCTGAACGGGATTCCTTAACGCAAGAGATTGAAGAATTGAAATCATCTCTGGAAGAAGTAACTGCACGACAAACTATTGCACAAACTCCCAAATCTGGGGATGTGATAAACCTTCAGAAGGAAATAAAAGATGAGGTGCAGTTTCTGAAAGAATCAAATGCAAACTTAACTACCCAACTGAAGAAGACCCAAGAGGCCAATGTAGAGCTTGTTTCTATTCTTCAAGAACTGGAAGAAACAATAGAAGTACAGAGAGCGGAAATCTCCAATCTTTCTCATACGAGTGATGTGATGGATCATGAGGCCTCCAAAAATGAATTGTCAGTTCAAGAAGATGCAGAATGGGCTACAAAGTTGTCACTAAAAGAAGATGAGATCACAATGTTGAGGGAGAAATTGGATCGTATACTCAATGTAGAAAACACAGATGGTGCAGGTTCTGATGCTATTTATCTTGAATTAGAAAAGGAAAACGACTTTTTGAAGGTCAAAATACAAGAGCTTGAGAATGACTGTTCTGAATTAACTGAGGAAAATTTGGAGCTTATATACAAGTTGAAGGAAGTAAGTGGGGTGGTAAAAGCAGAGGATCCCTGCGTTTCTAATAGCGAAGAAATGTCCAATGTGGGCAATCTTTTGGGGAGATCAACATCTAAGGTTAAATACCTAGAGAGAAAATGTGCTGACCTTGAGCTGAAGCTGCTGAATTTCAGGTCTGAGTCCAGTGAGCTAGAAGAAAAGTTCCAAAAAAGCCAAGAGGAGCTAAACGAGAAAACTCTTGAACTATCTGAGCTGAGAGAGAATCTTAGGGGTTTCCATGCCACAGAGCTGGAGGGAACGGAAACTAATAATGCAAGATGTTACCAATTGAGAAGTGAAGAACTTGATACTGAAACTGACTTAGATGTGTTGAAGCATAGAGTTTTACTGAAAGAACAGGAGATTGAGGGATTGCAACATTCTAAAAAGGAAATGGAAAACTTCATTTCCGAAATTCAGGAGGAGAAGAGCCAGTTAGAGGAACGTTTGGCAGCATCTCTTAAAGAAAGTAGCATCACTTCAAAATGTTTGGATGAAGTGCGACAAGATCTCCTTGTGCTTACCAGTAGCGTAGATTCCCATGTTTCTGCCAATAATGTTCTTGAGACGAAGATTAGTGAGCTTGAAAGCTGCAAAGTTGAACTAGAGTTGCATATATCAAAACTGGAACATGAAAATATACAGCTGTCAGGGTCCATATCTGGACTGGAGGCTCAGTTGACTTATCTGTCAAGTGAAAAGGAGTCAAGCATGCTACAAATGGATGATTCTAGTTCACTTATTACAAACCAGGATAAAGTAGAACAACAGCAAGCAGAGATGGAAGCTCAAAAGCTGGAATTGAAGCAAAAACAGCTAGAATCTCAAAGAAGATTGTCAGAAGTACAGGAGGATTCAGAGGCTCTAAGAAGGTCGAATGCGAAACTACAGGCTACAATTGATAGTGTTGTTGAAGAATGCAATTCTCTTCGGACTCTGACAGCTGATCTAAAGAAGCAGAAGCTGGAATTACATGGCCGCACTACACAACTAGAGCAGGAATTGGAGCATTCAAAAAGAAAGGCCATGGATTTTTGCAAAACAGTGGAGTTCCTAGAGACAAAACTTTCTTCACTTCAGAAAGACATAACTTCAAAAGAGCAATCTTTGCTCTCAGAACTGGAGAATATATTCCAGGAGCACAAGAAACACGAAGAAAGGATAGATCATGCACATTTCCTTTTAAACAAGATTGAGAAAGAAAAGACTGTTGAAGTAGAGAATCTTGAGAGGGAGGTCATGAGCCTTACCATACAAGTGTTCTCAACACACGAGGAGCGAGAAAGTGCCACATTGGATACCATTCGTGAGGTGTCCATACTGCGAACAGACAAGGCAAAACTTGAGTCTAATCTTGAAGATGTCAATGCTCAGATGAGACATTATGAGTCTCAATTGGAAGATCTCCGTAAGGAGTCTGAAAACAAGATTAAAGGCCTGGTTGATTCACTTAATGCATCCAGACAGAACGAGGAAATGCTGACAACAGATGTTGACCATATGAGAAGATTGATGGAAGCTGCTAGATCCAGTGAAGAAAACTTAAGGAAAACGTCAGGTGAAGTAGAATTGAAGTTTAAATCCAGTGATCATGAGAAACAGCAAATAATGGAAGAAATTTCTGGACTAAAAATTCAGGTGCACAAAATAGCAGTCCTCCAAGATGAAGTGTCCAAACTACAAAGCTCTCTTGATGAGGCTAAGTTTGAAAAAGGAAAATTAGAAGAGCTACTGCAGTCGTTGTCTGAAGAATGTGAAGAACTAAAGGCACAAAAGGCCATGATAACAGACAAAGTCTTGTGTATGCAGGGTACTTTGAACAATGCCGATGAAGAAAAACGAAGTAAAGCATCCATGCAAGCAAAGCTTGTGATAAAACAGGTGAGCCATTTAGAATTACTATTTACTAGTGAAAAGTTTCTAATACCTGCAGGTACCTTGTTTAGTACAGAACTTGTGTTAAAACTTTAAACACAGTAAACTAGATTTAAATGTAATAGCCATGTACACTGTTTTCACTTAACTATTTCCGTACTGTTTTAGGGTAATGATGATGTCGCTAATGACAATGGAGGTTCTCCAATTAATGAGGATCCAGACATTCAGTCAAAGTTCCAATTACTTGAAACTAGATTTGCCGAGGCATTGGAGGAAAATAAATTGTATAGGACACAGCTTCAGAGGTAAAGTGATTCATCACATATCTCTGGTCCCTCTGATAACTTTTTACTAGCAAAACATATTCTCCACTGGATTTCATTTGCTATGCCATGCATATGGAAGTCCTGATTAAGCTTCCACGTTCTGAGAGCTGCATCCCATCTAGATCACTCCGTTAAACATTAAAAAAAAAGCAGCAAGGTTCTCCTTAAATAGTCTGTCGTAAGTACTAATTAAAGACTATTCTAGACAAATAGGTTCTTTATTCTTAACTCAATATAGATTAATCAACATTGTTGCACAAACCAAATCTAAATCTTTGGCTAGAATAAACCAAACAGTGTTGTCAGAGGATTTACTAGTGAAAAGCAACGGCTCTACAAAAAACTGAAGCGTTGTTCTTTTGAAACAGGCAGACATTTGATGTGTGCATCCGTAATTTAACAGGTCTTCACCTACTTCTTGTATATAACCTGTATCAGCCCATTAGTATAGAGTGTGCAATTAGATTGGTTTTCGTTTCAAGGTGATTCGTTTACAAATACTTCTATTTTTAGTCTCATGTGGTCTGTACTGTGTCTAAAGCACTGTCATATGTGCTGCTTAGTTCTCTTCACAGTCCATACTGCTCCTTTACATGAGCCTGGTCCTGTATAAGTAGCTTTTGTGAGCAAACAGGATAGAACATAGCTATCACAGGATGGAGAATCGAATATTGAGCTTGAAAGCATGTGTTGAAATCATATTACCGACTGCTGAGTACCAGAAATCATCCAATTCTGTTAAGACACTACTTTCTGTGGACGGATGCTTCACTTGACTAATTCCCATGTCCCGTTACTCCTGTATTGTTGTCCCTGAATAACAGTGTTTACATCATGCCAAAAAAATTTCATGACCTGGCTAGTGATATTGGTCTACCTTCGGATCATATTCTCTCTCTTTTATTATCCTGTACAGTCCAATACCAGAGCGGCAATCTGGAAGAAGGGATGGAAAGGAGAATAATGATGACAAGATAGTACAACTGGAGTCAGAGCTAAAAGATATGAAGGACCGGTTACTGAACATGAGCATGCAGTATGCGGAAGTAGAGGCTCAGCGGGAACAATTAGTAATGGAGCTCAAAACCGCAACTGCAAAGAAGGGACGATGGTTCTAGTGCATGGGGAACTACTGCGTGGCCATAATCATGAGACCCACAGCACAGGTGCCATAATCATAAACCCTGTTTCAAGTATTGTTGATAGAATGAGATCGTGAAATTTTGTGGTTCAAAACCCTCTTTTCATTTCAGATATCAAGGAGAAGTAAAAAACTTATTCTGCTTTGATTAAATAGATGAACACGTAGAATACAGCCTTGTGGTAGAAAACCTTCTTTCCATTCTGGAAATCATTGCTAATTCTATGCTGGTCTGCTTCAATATATGAATACTATCAATCAGTATTGTGTGCAAGTAACGACACACTTTGTCTAATTGACAGGAAGACGTGTAGTACATGCCGGAGGTTACCAGATCTCGGAGACCACCATCATGCGAGAACTGAGAAATTCCAAGCAAGTGCAGAACTGAGTAGTTGCAAGCAAGTGTAGAACTGGAAGCTGTTCACCAAAAGATTAAAAGACTCGTCGTTCTCTGGTCTCAGCGATGAAGTTAAACAGTGACCATTCTCAGCAACTGGGAAGCCCTGCTAGGCCCAAAAGAAAAGGAACACATTTTTATACGCAGGGTCAACTCAGCTGTTTAAGCGTAGCTCATTTTTTGTGAATTATGTGTGAGAAAAATTGAAGGTTGGGTAGTACTAGTACACAGATCATCTCACTATAATACTCTTCTAGACTACTGTTCTTACGCGTACATATATACTTACACTCATTGATGTATTACTTGGTCATTGTTCTTGCGATCTTTTCGCATCACCAGAGTCCAGAATTTCTTTGTGCACCCAACTCTCTCGAGTCCTCGAGAGGATAGACAGCAACTGTTTACATTATTGCTTATAAACTTACTCAAATATCCACATTAAACACATGAAACATCAACCACTTCAACAAGTAGAGTTCACTACATGGTACTAGCATACCAAATACTCATGCAAGCTCTCTCCTTCTCAAGGCACACAGTGACTGCAGGTTCATCATTCATGTGACTCTGTCATGACAGGAATCAACACATTAAGTTGCTGAAACGAAGTACAGATGGTGCAGTGCCGGCACAAGAGACTGATTGTTGCTTAGACGCAAAGCCTGTCACCGGAGAGCCTTGCGAGCCTCCACGCCAGGCCCGCGGCACCTGACGACGAGCCATCGCCGTCCAATGCAGGGAAGATGGGAGGCCATACCACCATTAATGGAAGAACACTTATGCATTCATTCAGACCATACCCCTTCCAGCCCGTGTGCACCGCCTGTAACACCTCGGTCCTCCGGAGCCAAAATACTATCACCTACTATATGATACTACCAAATCCAATATTTACCGCTGATCTTGCGAAGCAATTCCTTTATTTAAATCTCAACTAAACGACAAAAGTCGATACACTTGAGATTAGACACAGCAGAGGTATAAATTTGCTAATTACCAAAAAGTTACTCAAATTATTTAAGACTAAATATGTCAACTATAGATGATATGTGAATTACCGTTGCACGTGAAACAACTGTACTACTCCTACCCGTACATGTCGTCTTCAACAGACACCTAAAACAGCAATAAAGCAAGTGTGAGTCCGAAGACTCAACAAGCATACGATAAAACAGTGGAGTTGGTATAGTAATCATTAAATCACATATTTACGAACTATAGCCTAGAATCTCTGGATTTCCTCCCTATCTTATGTTCGTTTTCTACAAATGCAATACGATGCGATACACCTCTGTATACAACTTATATCGACATAGTAGAGTTACTTCACTCGTCAGTGAAACCCCTCTGCCTCCATCCCTGGAAGTGCCTACCGAAGTAGGTCTTGATTTTCTCACCGTCGTGGGAGGCCTACCGTCGTAGGTCTTTCGTATGAGTGTAATGCATGATGTGCCTCCGTATGCCGCTGATACCGGTATAGTAAAGTTGCTTCACCCGTCGGTGAAACACCTCTGCCTCTATCCCTGGAGATGCTTACCGAAGTAGATCTCGATCTTCCCACCGTGTGGGATGCCTACTGTCATAGGACTTTTATGATGCTCATAGTGCCATGCAAACACAACATTCTCATGATTTTTGCTCATGGCTTTTAGCTGCAATTGATACATAGTGGTGGCTAATAAATAGTAATGGCTGATAAATAGTAGTGCATTATGTCAAAAAAACGACCCAATGAAAAGCACTACAATATTCCGACCGTTATGCGACTTACGGAATTATAATATAATAAAATGCAAAGTACGTTATAATATGTGAAAATGAAAAATAGTGTCTGATGAATAATAGTGGTTGATAAAAGCGGTTTATAGAATCTGAGACGTTCGAAGTAGAAACCTATATGAAACAGCCCCAAAAACAACTAGAATCTCAAAGAAGATTGTCAGAAGTACAGGAGGATTCGGAGGCTCTAAGAAGGTCGAATGCGAAACTACATGCTACAATTGATAGTGCTGTTGAAGAATGCAATTCTCTTCGGACTCTGACAGCTGATCTAAAGAAGCCGAAGCTGCAATTACATGGCCGCGCTACACTGCTAGAGCAGGAATTGGAGCATTAAAAAAGAAAGACCACGTTTTTTGTTGCAAAACAGTGGAGCTCCTAGAGGCAAAACTTTCTTCACTTCAGAAAGACATTACTTCAAAAGAGCAAACTTCGCTCTCAGAACTGGAGAATATAATCCAGGAGCACAAAAAACACGAAGAAAGGATAGGTCGTGCACATTTTCTTTTAAACAAGATTGAGAAAGAAAAAAAAGACCATATGAGACTTTACTTGGGAGACTGAGTTCTTTTCTACTTTTAGTCAGCTTATGTTTATATTATCTATAGTAGCTAGTTTTTAAATGATGTGTTTTTTTAAAGTGGAGTTAAAAGAAAGATTGTACTAAAAAGTGTATTGAATTCAACTATATTAGCCAAAATTATATGAGATTATTTTTCTATACGTATTACTTTTTATGAACAATTAGAATTTAAATATTTAAACTATAACCCATCCTAGCCTATTTTCGAACGGGTTCTACTCATCTACGGAGATGGGAGAGGGTTAGCAGTTAGCACCTAGGTCCAACCCGATCACTTCCCATCTCATCGCTGGCCCGTTTAGCCCACCGATCCCCCTCCCCTGGTGCTTGGAGCGAGCGGCGCGTCGGAGACATTGCGGCGGCTCCGTCGTCTCGAAGAAACCCTCTTCGCCTCCGGGCTCCCTTCAGCCGAAGCGCGCCGCCTCGAATTCTTCTCTCGTAGCCATCGTCGTCCTCCTCCCCTCCCCTCTACTGCACTGGCGCGGGATTCGGATGATCTCTTCTTGTGTCGGTAAGGAACCCTGATTTGAAGTGCCCGTGTTCCTCGGCTTATGGGATTTCGTGGGTTTTTTACGGTTCTGTTGTTGTAGCGCTGTGGTTTGGTTAGGTTTTGCTCCGATCTGTGCGGTGTTGCTTGGATTTGGCGTGTTAGGGTTTCGGTAACCTCCGGGTGCGACGTTAGGGTTTGGGGGCGATGCTTTGGCGAGGATTTTGACATTGGTGTTCGTGATCTGTGAGGGCTGCGCCGTTTTGAGTTAGATTTTGAAGTGCTTGGGTTCCTCGGGCTCGAGTTCATGGAGTTTCTAGGGTTTTGTTGTTGTAATGCTGCGGATTTCGTTAAACTCTAGTGGTTGCATGTATGATTTACGCCGTCTGCTGCTGATGCGGTACTTAGGATTTTGATATTCCGTCTCCCTAGTTTTTAGGAGGGAGGGATTTGGACTTAACGCATGTGGTGCCTTGCTGCCCTGACACATTACCTACATTAATTGCTGCCTGAATTGGTTTCGTCAAGTGCGTGTAGGAATTTGGTATGTCTTACTTGGGTTGTATTTGGCGTGTCAAGGGTCCTCTGGTTCTCTTAGTTGATGGAATTCGTGGGACTTGGTGATCTAATACAACTAGTTATGCACGATGCATTTAAGTTGTACCATTTTATGCATTTATAATTTATGGTTTTTTTGTGCATTGTGTATCTAGTTTTTATTTATTTGGGTGGAGGGATTTTTGTTCGAAGCAGCATATGTGCTGTTGTACTTCTTTGCCTACTTGACCTGCTATCTGACTCGAATTGATCAAATGTCCTAGAATAGTGGTTAACGAGTGGTTGCCCCACTTTTAAGCGTCCGTGGGTTAGTGGCTTAGTGCCCTTGACGTGCAGAACAGTTGGGCTACCTTGATCAATTTAACAGGCTCGTATGCGGCTGTTGCAGCTGCTTTTTGGAATACTTACCAACTAAGAATATGATACAACTTATATTGTGTGGTCTGGACTGGTTATCAGTGTAATGCTGCATAGAAGATTGTTAGTTGGGAACTTGAGAACTGTATCTGAAGTTATTGTGATTATTGCTGTATAACTGTTGCCAAGTTTGTCAGCATTTAATCTAGAGACAATTGATTCTATGCCACTGAATAGCGTCCACTTTTACAAAATGCCACTCAAAAACAATCATATGCCATTGAATTGCACCGAAATTCAATTATATGCCATTGCCATCAGTTAGCCTCCGTTTGGCCCTGAAAAAAGATGATTTTGCCCTCAGTTCAAAATCTGTCCCTATGATAAAAATTAAATACACGGCAAATTGGCTTAGCCAAAAATACTGAAATTGTTTTGGTGGATCATTGGGGTAGTGTACAACTCAAATATAAAATTTCATGAACTGACCCTTCCATTTGATACATTTTTGAAATTCAAATCCAAAAATCAACCAATTTGAGATATTTTGTAAACCGGGACAAATTCACTGTAGAAAATGCAAATTAATAATTTCGGGAGCTACATGACTTCTTAGGAGCATGTGAGAATTTTTAGACCTCATTTAGTCTCTGTTTGTAAATAGTAGCTTTTATTAGCATTTAAATTAAAAATCTGAAAAAATTTCTTGCAACAGTGCCTTGAAATATTTTTCCTAGCTTACTGACATGTTGAACAACACCCTTGTGAATTTTCATAATTTTTGGAGGTTGTTTGCTATTTTAAATAAATTAAGTCTTTAGTCTTTTTTAGGGGCATTTTGGTCTTTTTTTTCAAAAGATAACGGCCTTCCCTAACGGTCAACTAACGGCAGTAGCGTATAATTGAATTTCGGTGTAATTCAGTGGCATTTTGTAGAAGTGGACACTATTCAGTGGTATAGAATTAATTATCTCTTTAATGTACTCCATATCATTGCGTGCATACATATGTATATTAAGCCTGCGATGTCTTGGGAAACAGAAGGCGTGTTCTTCTGTTCTCAACATCCGAGAAAATTACTAAGCACAGCACTTTTTTTGCAACGGAAATATCATCATAAGTAAGATATTAAATAAATAGTCCATAGAATTATATTGATTTTATGGTCAGTTTACTCACTTGTTACACGCCTACAATGCTACATGGATATTTAGTTTGCTCACTTGCTAGTATTTCTTAGAAATAGCAGGCATCCTGTGGCCTAATATTCATGTTGTTTAGTGACAATCACTGTAACGCCTGCAGTACCCAATTCTGCTGAGTTAGTTGTGTCATGTTTATTTAGGTTTTCTACTAACATGAGATTCCATTTTATTCCTCCTTTTGTTTTTTATAGTGTTAATGATGCCATACTTGTTAACTTGTTTTGAGTAGTTTGTAAGCTTTTTCTGAGATCCACGTTGATTGGTGTTCTTTCTGAGATCCACATTGATCGGTGTTCTTAGTGTAAGTTATACCCTACTTCAGGTGTACGGGCTATAACATGACAAATCAAGCTGAGTCCTGAGTTGATAGTCGACTAAAAAGTAAAAAGTGCCTTAGTACATTCCTTATTGCATGCCAAATTAGCCCCAAAGCTCAAGCTGAAAATAAATGAAGGTTGCACAACTTTGGACTACAAATAGGGCTGTCTATTTGGACCTAAATGAGTTTTTGTGCCTTGCTTTTTCGTTATGGTTCATTAATGCATATGACATTTTTCAGTCTTGTCTTCTCCCTGTGCTGCTTCTCTTATTGCTCCTTTTTTTCGTTTGGCTAATGCCATTTTCTGTACTTCTTATACTAATGTCTATTTGAATTTCCTTGGT
Source organism: Bonia amplexicaulis (assembly GCA_036346245.1). NCBI lineage: Eukaryota > Viridiplantae > Streptophyta > Magnoliopsida > Poales > Poaceae > Bonia > Bonia amplexicaulis. The sequence goes on from CM070764.1 coordinate 2,794,435, forward strand.
GGTTTTGGAAGCAATACAATTTGAAATATTGGTAATCTTGTGCGATGGGCTGTTTCTAACAGATGGCTGGGTATATGTCAAGAGGAGGACCTTTGAATGGCACTGTTTATGTATGCAATCTGCCTCCTGGAACTGATGAGGCCATGTTGGCTGAGTACTTCGGCACCATAGGATTGTTAAAGGTATGGGGTATTACCGGTAACTTGCAACTGCTTTCAAATTCTCCAAGATCTTTTATACCTTTTTGCTCAGTTTCATCATGGATTTGTAACTTTCTGTTATTTAATCTCAATAGAAGGACAAAAGGACTGGGCGTCCAAAAATTTGGCTATACATAGACAAAGTTACCAATGAACCAAAGGGTGATGCAACAGTCACCTATGAGGACCCACATGCTGCTTCAGCTGCTGTGGAATGGTTCAATAACAAAGATTTTCATGGAAGCACCATTCAAGTTCACATAGCTGAGTCCAAAAGCAAAGATACGTTTGATTACTCCGTGAATATGAGCATGGCTGCTGACCTTGCTGTGCAAGATGACTTGGATAATGGGGCTGGCAGGGGTAGTGGACACAGTGATGGTCCAGGAAAAGCTTGGCAGCAAGATGGGGATTGGCTGTGTCCAAATACAAGGTCTGTTACTGTTATCATTGGTGAGCAAGTTTTCTGGCACTATCTTTGTCTTGTTGACTAAAATGGTTTTCACTATGTAATCTATTCTATTTATTCCATTTCTTCTCCCAGTTGTGGCAATGTAAATTTCGCCTTCCGTGGTGTTTGTAACCGATGTGGAGCCGCTCGCCCTGCTGGTGCTAGTGGAACAGGTGCTGGCGGTGGTGGTAGGGGTAGAGGCCGTGGTAGCACTGACGCAAGAGGAACCAACCACACTGTTGGTGGTCCTCCTGGGCTGTTTGGACCAAATGATTGGTCATGTCCAATGTAAGAACACTATTTTATTTCTGTGATTTTCCTCATTTGTTCACCTTTTCCTTTCATTTTTATTTCTGTCTGGTTGATGTTCTTCCATGAATTCTTTTGGGTAGTGCTTTGGATGTTTACATGCCTACTTCAAATCTCAAACTCTACTGTTATGTACTGTTCCTGCAGCAATTTTGAAACCTTGGCCATGCTCGGGCAGGGAAAAAATCTACTGTTTTATAATTTTGGTACTGGTTCAGTTACTGCCCGAATTTTTTGAATCAAATTTGAATTTTAAACATTAAAAGTTAAGGATAAAAGAAACCTCAACCATGATATAGTCAAAGGAGTGCAACTAGCCTAGTGGCATGAACCCACATGCACCATGCAGGAGGTCATGTGTAGACTCCCAACCTTGCAGGTTATTTCTTTCCATGTTTGAAGCTGTGGGACCTGCATGTGAGGCAGAAATAGGAAAAAATATGGATGTGGAGCTAGGATCGATCCTTGGACTGAGGGAATGCAAACCACAAGACTTGCCACTGGGCTAACTATTGCTTGTGCTTACCTTAAGGATGTCCATGGTTTTTAACCCATTAAAAATCAAATTTACACGAAAGTGGCTGGTTTAAGATTTTATCGGGACCCACCGGTAAGGCCGGTTATCGGCGGTTACATTTTCCCTGTGCTTGGGTGGTCTGACAATGAGATGGATCCTGCCCATCTCCTGGCCCACCCAAACAAGACTGATTTTATATTCTGGTGTGGAACTTGGGGGTTTGTGGATCTTGGACTTTTAGGAAGTTTGATATGTCTGGCCATCTTACAATTTGGTGGTTGGAAAAATGATTTGGAATGTTGGAATCTTGTTACTTTGGATTTCTTGATATGTACTAAACTGAGTATGGAAATAGGATGGATGGATGAATGGAAACCAACTTTGCTGTTGATCTCACTGTAATTTTGATCAAGACCTGATCTAAGTTTTTGTTAGGCATGCAATAGAAGTGCATATCGTTTTGACCATATCGCAGAACCTCCATCTGACAAAAAAATATATTTTCATGTGTGTTTCAGGTGCGGCAATATAAACTGGGCTAAGCGAATGAAATGTAATATATGTAACACCACCAAGCCTGGTCACAATGAAGGTGGTGTGAGGTAATGTACACGCACCATTTGCCCGTCATGTTTATTAATCATTACCATGCTAGTTAAATTTGAAAAGTTCATTCTTACTCAAGTGAAATAGTCCTACCTAATATGTTGTGAGCTGTACTGTCAATTCATGTAAAGAATAGCTGTATTTGGTTATTATAAGAATTAAAGACGCCTTTTGGTTTATGACTAAAGTGGTATACACTCAGCTGTGCAGTTGTACCCAGGTTTTTGCCTACACTTTTTGTGGTAGCTGGTACTTGTTTTTGTGCTAAAACTTGGCACTAAATCTGCTACTAACTGTTCAAAATGGCTTTTGCTAATGGCTTTTTGCTGCGGCTGTTGGCTTCTGGCTAAAATGGGCACTGTAGCGGAAAATGAAGAAAAATGAGGTAAAAATGAAAAAACCGTTATCTCCATAGACAATGCTAAGGGAAAAAAGAAAAAAAAAAAGCTGCGTTAAGATGCCAACATATTCAAAACGGCTTCTGGAAGCCAAAAGCCAAACACTGTTTTGAACGGGGCCTTATAAATTTGCCTTGGTACCAGTTAGTGGCAGCTATATATCTTTGTCCACAAACTGAACATTAGGAAATGTCAATAACATTTTGTATCCTGAGAATAACCAGTTTTGGCCTTTTGTGGTCTCATTGGTTTATGAACAAAACTGCGCACAGAAGCGTTGTATGCCACAATGCTTTGGCCATTCTTTTGGTCATGACTGAATCTGTGGCCATCATAGTGTGTGGGTAGTTTTGAGTCCTGCAAACTTATGCCAAAATTTGCCACCAGATTTGCCACACCACAACTGAGTGGTATTTTATGGTCACATATCAAGCAGCGTTGTAGTTCCTTCTGCATACAAGCTCTGTATATGAGCCTTGACGTTGCCCCAATTATTTCCTCTGCAGAGGTGGCCGGGGTGGTGGGTATAAAGAGCTTGATGAAGAAGAACTGGAAGAAACTAAAAGGCGCCGCAAAGAGGCTGAGGAGGTAGGTTGTTCTCTTGTATATTTTTGTATGTGTATCACAACCGTGAGGTTCAGTGTCTAAATTTTATTCATTTTATAGGATGATGGAGAGATGTATGATGAATTTGGCAACCTCAAGAAGAAATTTCGTGCTAAAACACAGCGAACTGAACATGCACATAGTCTCCGTGGTTCTGGAGATGCTGGATGGGAGGCGGAGCAACGTGGTATTGTTCACTGTATTCTCTTTTAATCGTCATTTGTTCATTAAGGCTTTGTTGGGATCATCATCTATAAAGTATTTTCTGTACTTAGTAAGATACAACTATTTCGTAATCTACAAAGTATTTTCTGTGCTTAGTAAGATATAATTATCATGTAAAAATTTTCAAAATGGGCTATTACATGGATATTTATGTAATGCACCACAATGGAAAATGGAGCTAAAGTTGCTGTAGGAGCATTTCCTTTGTCAGTGCCAAACCATGACTGCTGTTCATCGTTGTTGTAGGTGCCACTGAAAGAGAAGGTAGGGAGAGGAGCCGAGATAGGGGTAGGGACTACGACGAGAGAGAAAGCAGGAACAGAGATAGAGATGGTAGTGGAAGGGAGCGTCGCCGAAGCCGGAGTAGAGACCGGGACAGGGGGCGACACCATGGTTATGAGAAGAGCGTTCGCTACAGATGAGGGAGAGCACCACGGTGAAGGGAGCGATAACATATTTCCAAACTTAGCCTATAGCATTTGCCAATTTTGGGTTTTGAAACTTGCTGTTGTCTATGTACTGTTGTGGGACTTGTTTTAAGCTTGGTCTGAGCTTTATTCACTGCATGCGTTATTCGCCTCCGCCGGGGGAAGTCTGGCTGCACAACGTATATGGGCCCACAACAGGATTTAATGAGCCTCTCTGCTAAGTTTCATTTCGGCCGTTCAACGTATATGAGCCCACAACGAGATTTAATGAGCCTCTCTGGCAAATTTTACTTCGGCCGTTCATGGGCCCTTAATGGCCCGTTTAAGAGGCCCTTAAATTCCTATGGGCCTGGAATCGTACATGAGGAATTACATCAGTAAAACGGCCTTTATAGGCTTTTTAAGTAGATTATGTGGCAACTTTCGGCCTTACACTGGCCCTGTTATAGGTTTAGGTCATGTAAAAGCTTTCCGGCCTATGTTGGGCTTCGCGGAACGTTTACGGGCCTATGCAGAAAACATACCTACGTCGGAAGACTAGGCCTTGGGCTGATGGGCCACGACTCGACCCACCCGTTGATGCTCCGTGTAGACTAGCTGTACTGTAGCTCGCCATGCTGGGCCTGTTCCTGAGCAGAAGTCAACACCAACGCTTTAGCTTTTATAAACCATTTCTATCTGTCACTATTTTTTATTTTTATATATTATAATATATTTTATATTTTATTATATCGTAATTTCATAAGTCACATGGCAGTCTGAATGTTATAGTATCTTTATCAGCCAAGTCAATATGAACAGGCCCACTGTTTGGGCGTGTTGCTGACCGGCTTCTCGGTCGACATATACACTTGCGAACGGGAAACATAAAAAGTATATTAACTAATTTACAAGAACCGAAAGAATCAAAGCCGAGGAGGATCCATTCCTTTCGAGTTTCCACGATCTGACGCCCATATCTGCGAACCTGCAGAAGATCCAACAAAAGGAAGCACTTCAAACGTATACAAATATGGGGCGAAGGAAAAGTTTGAGAACGTGTAGAAATTAAACTGTAGAAGCATCTCACATATTGGCAATTGTGTTGCCGCTGCGTATATTGACCTCTACTCCATTGGCAGCACGTTAAAAGTTTCTTTAGTCTGGATGCTCTGCTACATGAGCAGTTTTCATTCATGTCATAGGACTCAAGATATATTTATAACTAGTGATTTGATGTACGTGATAATCACACATACAAGTTACTCTTCTATTGTGTTTCAAGTAAAGCATATAAAAAACCATAAAATAAGTTATTTCACTATAGTTATCCATAAGAATATTGGACCACGGGCCTCATTAGCCACTTCCACGGACGACTCAAGGGGTGATCCAACCTGTGCTGCCAAAGTCGCTCCCCACCGACGTCCCTCCCTCATTGCCGTCATCGCCAGTGCGGCAACGGCGACGGCCCCTCAGTTGCAGCTCCGCTCCAGTTCTACGTTGAACATGGCATCGAGTTCTGAACCACGTCGAGTGTGGCGTCATGAAGCATGGTAGTCAGAGGTGATCAGATCTGGCCGCCTCCGGGCCGGATCCGTGTACATTGCCGACCCCACCTCCGGCCTCTGTACGTCGCCGATTCCTGTGCCGCCGTTGTCACCACACCATGCGAGCATGCAACTCTCCTTCTTCGCACACGGGACCTTTGTATATCGCCTACTCCCGCGCTGCCGTTGTCGCCGGATCGCCGTCTCGTGGCCGACGAGGGAGCCATTAGGGTCGATCGCCGTCTTTGGATCGATCCGTCGCCTCAGCCGGATATGTGATCCCTCGGCCTCAGACATCGCCGACTCGCACCGCCATCGCCGCCCCCTGCGAGCGCACAATCTCTTTTTCTTCGCGCACGAGCAGCCACGGCGCATGGCTTGGGCGGGTGCATGCGTCAGCGGCGGGCCCCTCAGCTGCAGCTCGACGTAGAGGCGCTGGCTCGAGCGGCCGCTGCCTCTACAGGACATCATTGCATTGCTGGTAGGGATGTCAAACTATGGAGAGATGTTTCGCAAGTGAAAGTGGGTGGCTAAGAAAAAGGGATCATACCCTAATAGTTCTTGAAAGGGTGCACCCATCCCACCGAAGTCTCCACAGTCGCAATGCGATTATGTCAATCCAGTACACATCATTCAGTCCACACACCCAGCAACCACTACCCCGGCGCACTACATGTACGACAAAGTTTTTGTAAGTACATATTTGTTATCTCACATTGCATCAAATATGAAACAGATTTAATAACAAGTAGTACACATTTCATCAATGAAACGATAAGAAGTTGCAAGTGTCTTACAGTGCTGTGACGCCGCAAAGTGCTGTGACGATCGAACGAGTGGTATAGGCTGTCGCGGTGCATCACCTGCTCTGGGCACTTTAAAGGGTGAGTCTGCCACGCGACCGTAGTATGTACCACTCTAGGTATTCATCGTACATCCGAACGTCATACAGGCGCTGCTCCTGTACGACCTCCAAGTGTGCCATGTCCATCCATATCGTTGTCCACTCGTGCTGCACTGCTTACCAGTCCATAGCATGCCAACCTACCCTCAATTGTCTATATTTTTTGGAAAGATTGACATTACAGAAGAAGTCATAAGAACTCTAAACATTACTCGGACGAAGTTTAACTCATAGGTGTACAGCTCGCAGTAAGAACCTGCCATCCGAACAAAGCAAACCTCCACCGCACGGCTATCGTGCGGTAGAGGATTAATTAGTGTGCATTAGGGCTAATGGGCTACCGCACGGTGGTGTGTGGCACCCACCTTGACCTCACGGTGGTCGTACGACAGGCGCTGACTGCACAGCAGCCGTGCGACACCCTGACATGTCGGCCTCTAGGGCTCTACCGCACTCAGTGGTGCGATGGAAGCGCCATTTTTGATCAGTCAGCTCTCGGCTCAGCTGCAGGGGAGGGGAATCATTCAGGAATGTGAGCAAGTGCACAAAGCCAAGCTGCAAGGACTAGTAATAGTAAACTAGTAATGTGTCACTGACTTTTACCGAAATGTCTGCAGCCTTGGCACCTCTGCAATTCTGCAAGAGCCTGTACGCAGCTGTGAGGCGCAATAATTTTGGTTCGCGCCCTGGGGCCGCGCGCGGACGCAGCCGGGAGCTCGCTGGGACGCTGTTTGGTTGCCGACCTGGCTCGCTCCCAGGCACCAAAAACGAGTGCCTGGTTATCACCCTCCCATGTGACTCGATGTAATGTTCCTGTCTTCTTCCACTCTCCCTGCTTTCATCTATTAGTCACAAGTCTTCCAACTAATAAATACTACATCCTCAGCTTTACCTTGTCAGACAAAAATTATTAGAATATTAGGCTATCTTCAGACACTAATTTTTACCAGACATAGAGCTCAGAGCGCCAACCAAACAAACCCTAAATGTGTTGGGGAGTCCAGGAACATCACAGGCACTTCTGCGCAGGAATAGTCCAGTCGCAGACGCGGCAAGAGCACACGGGAAGCTCAACTATTCTGGATAATCTCCAGATGTCGCAAACTCGATTCCGTGAGTCATCCGATCGTTCTTCCTGCTTTATGCAATTATGCTCACTTTGGAATGTAAAATTTTTGCAGGAAACAATTTAATTCCCACATAAATAAAAAAAATTAGTGTTCTAAACGGAGCCACATTTGTATGGAGAAACTCATGGAGCCCCAGGCTATTGGCGAATTTGCCTATGGAACACCGTAGCGCAGCCGTGCGGCCTTTTCTTTGCACAGTAGTTATAGCAGGATGTGGAAGACGCCAATTAATGGCGATACGGATGAGCAGACCAGAACCCGTCATAAAAGTTCTGTGTGGTGCTCAAGTTGCGATTGCAATACGGATAAACATATCAGAACCCCATCTTAAAAGTTCTGTGCAAACGCAAACCTAAGGTTTTGATAGGAAATTATCACAGCGTCATTTATTAAGATTAAAGGCTGCAATGACTACCGCAACTTATGCATCTATGACGCATTAGCACAGCCATTGAAAACATCTGCAGCAAGTTAAAGAGTACTATTAAAAACATTTGCTCCGTTGCACTAATGATAATGGGTTCATTTATCAATGAAGATTCATATTTATTGAGCCAATGT